>JBBMKD010000115.1:25483797-25519501 GCA_037834095.1 Argya squamiceps
CTCCTCTCCTCTCTTCTCCTTTCCTTTCCTCTCCTCTCCTCTCCTCTCCTCTCCTCTCCTCTCCTCTCCTCTCCTCTGTTGAATCAACATCCACAATGTTGAATCTAGCACCTAGTTTTTAAAAAAATATAAAGATGAGGTTATCAAATAATGAGTTACGGGAACATGACCTTCGATACACAATCAATCAAAATGAAGGCTCAGTAAAGAAAAGGTTAATATAGTCATGCAAAGATTGCCTTTTTATTTCTTTTTCAGATTTCATGATTTACAAATATAAGTCACAAAACAGAACAAAACTTATTGGTCTACAAGTTGTTTAAAGCTATTTCATCCATTTAAGAATGATTACATATATGGCTTGTGACCCACTTGCCAACCAAAAGAACAAAATATGCATACATCCCACTTTTCCATATAGAGAAAAAATTGTTAACATTTGCAAACAAAAGACCAAAAACAATTTAATTTTCAACTGTCTTGAAGCATATACACAAACTGTAATAGAAGGCACACTCACATTGAGTTGTTTTACTATGGAAGTTATAAGTAACATACCTCAAGATTTAGTGGATTCAAGTTCTGGAGACAATCACTGCACCTTTGAAAATAAAATTCATCTGTTAAAACTATTGCAACTACTTTAGTTTAGGATAAAAATCCTTGTCCTCTGAAAGATTTTATTTAGAACAGTTTTCAAGCTGCCTTACCATCTAGCAGAATGTTCCTGTCTGATTTCTAGCTACCTTCAAGACATGAGTGCAGTTTGTTCAGTTCCTCAGTTCCTTTTTTGAATTTTCCAAGAGGGTCCACTGTATTATCCAATCCTCCCCAGCCCAGCTTCCCTCCCTGGATTTCTGTGCATTTTGTATTATGAAGCCTAGCAAGAATCCTTTCTAAAGCAAGTGTTTTATGAAGTGGGTATCAACTATATTTTGTAGTCCCTCTGCAGCACTGTTTACTGCAGCAGCAGTTAACTAACAAATTGTTCAAGAATAAATACTAATCTCACAGATGACAGAAAGAAAATACCCAGCACCAACTTCTTACTCAGCTTTTTTGGAATGAAGGAGAATGTAATGACTGGACTTTTGGCTTACCAGTGTCAGCACATTGGATAAAGCATTTTAGGCAGAGCACTGGGAACAGTTTATTTTTCCAAGGAATACCTTGATAACCCTTTTCTCATCCTAACTTTCGTTTTGCCATTATGTGAATGACACCACACTCTCTCATACTCTGTTGTGGAAGACATAATTTTTGCTCCTCTATTTGTGCAGTGATTTCAGAAAAGTAATAAAAAATATATAGTATTTAAGTATCTTTCCCCTTGAGTTCAACATATCAAAGCCCCATTGACAGATAATGCCAGCATATTTCTTTCTGAGAGAAGAATACTTCTATGATAGTATGTCCTAGCCATCCCTTTTTCTACCCTAGATATATTTTATAAATATATACTTACATTATTGTAAACCTATAGGGACTTGTATATGTATGCATATAGCATTGGCACGTATTTTTTCAATACTGACTGAAAATATTTGTTTATTCCTCATCCCTTTGAAAATGTCTTAATTCATAAAATATTGGACTTGCCACATCCAATTTTCTGTAAGTGTTGATTTATCTGCCACCCTTGAAATATGAATAAGCTATAATCCAAGTACTCTACTGTTACTCTACTAAAGAGCTTGTCTTTTTACAATATAGATGGTAGAACTGTCCTTTTCACCTTAATTTCACAGGTTCATATGTTTTATAGCAAAATACACAGTTTTATGGGGATGATCCAAGATATTTCCTTTTATGTTTATATCATTAAATGGTGTCTGTAAAAGTCATCACAGTGGTGTAAGAATCAGAGTAACCTTGTCCTACAGCAGTTGTTTTATTGGCAAGCACAAGGAAAAGTGTATTTCCTTACCTTTAACAACCTGACTTGTGTGTTATTAGAGATAAGTTCTGATTTTTTGGTGTACCAAAATTATAGTTTTCTCATTAAGTATATATTTGTGTGTACTGATCAACACACCAGCAATTTATTTAATTTTAAAGACACTGAAACTTCTGACAAACATTTTCAATTGCTTTAACCTGCATACAAAAGAGTAAATTTAGGTAAATATTGCTGCAGAAAGATAAAATTAAAAAATAATAAAAAAACCCCAACAAAATGAAACAAAAAAGACCCCACGCAAAGCTAAAATTTGCTCATTTGAATTAATCATCTTGAAACTAAACCTGGTACAAGTGCATTAATTTCAAGGAAGCAGATATTCCTTCTAGGTGGAATCATTCAGATAAACACACTGACAGTTTTTCCAACAGTGTGCAAAAATTCCCTCCAGCTATGAAAAAAAAGAAAGCATTTGTAGAATATAATTTTTAACTGTAATTCATACTTAATAGAATAAATATGTCACTATCACCTTCTAAACAGGAAACTTATTGTGTTATCAAGCTTCTTTTTGTAAGTTTTCTTTCTGTTGTACGTATGACAGGCTTCTGATTTTAAGTCCATATTCCCAAACGGATCTTTTGCTAATGTTCTCTTCAAAAATTCCACAACTCTTATTTCATTATACTATCTACAAAATGCTCTTCAATCATTCAGATTTAAACAGTCGTTTAGACTTCAGCTGATATAACAGCTAATGTTAAAAAAAATTGCCAACTTGGTTTGTACTTGGCCAAAGTTAATAGACAAAAAGATTACCAGTGACCTCACAAGTCCTGATACTCCAGTTTCTGTATTTTTGACAATGATGTATTTCTTGGATTGTTGACACAATGGCATTGAAGTGAAGACTATCAGCTCCATTAATCCCTGATGAGAAGGTAGCTCACATCCTTCAGTGATGACTACACTACATTTCACTAAGGAACATCTCTTGTTAAAATTTACATATATTCTGAAATATTTACTTGATTAAAAAAAGTCCCACAACTTTCACATGCTTAGAACAATCTCACAAGAGACCAACATACTTCATGCACCTAGTCAATTTATTTCATCTCAAGAACTAATTAATTTACTTTCTGGCACAGTTTGTTCAAATGTAAAAATAGAAATCGTGATTTGTAAAACAAAAAGACAGATACATATATCAACACATTAGATGGTGAGATTGGTTTACTCCAAGGAGCAATGGGCTATGGACTGGATTTTCTTTTGTCTGCTAGTTATGACCAAATACCTCTTTGAAATAAAATGATGTCAGTGATGGGGTTGAGATATCTTTGTGTCAATGTTAGAACAAGATGCACCATGATTAATCATAAAGTATCCAAAGTATGACTGTTCAGTCGGCGAAGGATTTACAGCCTATGTTGTTAGGTAGAAATCTCCATCAAAGGCTGTCATGTCATAGCTCTAGCATCCCCACCTTTCAAGGAAGTCCTCGTTCTCTGCTGAAACAGCAGCCTTTTGCCACAAAGTTGCCATTTTGCTGATCCTCTGAAAATCTGGCAGAAGTGGTCAAGTAAGGGGGCTTGTGTGCATACACAGTAGAGTGAAGGGAAAAATAAAACTGTACCTGCTCAGAATTAGTAATTTGTGATCCAGAAATGACCTGGCATGCAGGACAAGAAGGTCCAGCTGCAGAAGACACTGAACTGGCTGGATAGAATAGGAATGACGGGACAGAAGGACTCCCTATAAGGGAGTGAAGTTTCCTTTGAGAATGAGGCACATTGCAGAGTTGTCTTGCAATAATCCATCACTCAAGGACATGAGTGCTCAAAGGCCAGAGACCACCTCTGGGCAGCATAACTAGGATGGAGAATGGATCGAATATTAGGCTGATGATCATGGCATTGGTACCACTGGATATGTGCGTAAGGAATTGACTCCTGCTGTGCTTCTTTGTGCTCCAGGTAGAACACCTTAGGGTCCAGTGAACTTAGACTGTCCAGTGAACTGTACATTATATCTTCTTTATTTAAGCACAAGCCTGTGCTTAACTCAGCTCAGAGCATGCAAAAAAATTTCCCTAACAAGAGACTTGTGAATTAGTGGTTGAAAACATACAGATTGTGCTTGCACAATTGACTGGACTTGAAACATGATATTTCCACACAAAGGATGGGTTTATCTCACCCACAGTTATAATACCAAACTAATTTTAATTTGATGATGAAACTCTTGGAAGTATCATGCACACTACAGATCTCTACTGGGGTGTTCTGTGAATATTTATCAAACATATTTATTTTGGATTAAATTGTCTCACATAAAATGAAAATATGTTGTGTATTGTAAGTACTTTTTATGCATCCTATTCTATGTACCCGAAGGACAATATGAATTTCTCTTAACATAATCTATAGATCTTGCTATCTGCACTGAAAACAATGGAGAATCACCTAGCCTGAAATAGTCAGCTGAGTGATCTAAAAAAATAAATTTCCTTGACTAAAAACAATTAGGAATGTAATACTGAAGGCACAGTTCTCACAATAACTAAGAGGTAATTACTAAGCTTGTTCTGTTTCTGATAGACAAAGACTTTGAAAGGAAATTAAATAGCTGATTTCTTGTCCTACAGTTAGATGCCAAATGAGATCATATAATTATAGATGAATGAATTTTTATCCTCATTTTATACCCAAAATCACATCTAGCATGTGGATGCAAAAGCAAGGAAAACAGAAACTTGTATGCTTATTTATAAAGAATAACAGTGGAGATTCACTTTGAGCACACAAAGGCTGGTACAGTCTTGCAGCTACAGGAAGATGAAAATTATTCAGCCCCAATGAACTCATCTACATCCACAGGAAAATTTCACATGAAGTTAAGCATGCATCACGAGGACCCTCTGACAGGAATTAACATCACAGCTGCAGAAGGAATGCATTGATGGCAGAATGTGCTTTAGGAAGGTACATAACCAGCAGATTCCCATGCTGGTCGCATCACATCCCTTTTCATACTGTTCTACCTTAAATAGCATTAGCTCCTCCACATTCTTTACCCATACAAAAGCCTCTATCATTTCTTCATTCTTAATGGCATAGTCACATTCTTTGCTGACAGCTGCTTCTCATATTTTAAAAGACCTTTCAAGTGACACTCTGTCATATGAACGTGTACATTTCCTGACTCAAGGTTGAGAACAATGTAACTAACATGTCACTATTAAATGGAACAAAAAAATGCTATGTTCAGCTACCTCCACTGCACCTAAAAAATTCCACCTTTCTCCAAGAAAATTGAATATGCTTAGTCCTTGATGTGCTCTAGATGGATTTCTGCTGAGTTAATCATAGCATTAATACTGGAAAGCCAGGACATTAGTGCTGGCAACTTCGTATTTAAATCAAGGTTATGGAAAATGAGAGTAATGGACCTCATGGAACTGAAAAAGCATCCATAATAATAGCAGAAAAGGAAGCTAGGAGAGGGCATTGTCCATGAGAGCAACAGTAGAACTTTTGAAATTCATGGCATTATCAGAATGCAGTATGCCACTGCAAAAGATTACAGCTCCATGCAAATTTTTTTGAGAGGACAGTGACTGAAATTTTGCTTAATTTCTTCTAAATTTTGTCTGGGTCATAGCCACAAAGCAATACCCCAGGACCAAAGGAGGAGCAGACCGATTTCTCTCATACATAGGGTTATTTTGACTTAAATAAAATCAGCTGCCTCCCCTGCTCACCAATGCAGGCATAGCAGTGCATTTCAGCAACCAGAGAGCAATGCATTCAGGAAGGATAAAGGCCTTTTATGCTTGCAGGTGTCTCTTACTGACAATAAGCTTTAGCTCTTCATGGAAAGACACCAGGATCTTGCAGCAAAGTGTGAGAGGTACGGACTGTGTTTGTGTGAAGGAGCTGCACTAGGCAGAAGACGCTCACAGTGCCACAGCCAAGATCTCATTGTTACAGTCAGACTTGCACAATACTCTGTAGTGGAGAGCATTTCTTTTGGCATCTGGTCTTTTCTCATATTTTCTCTTTTAAATAAAATAAAATCCAAACCAATTTCTAAAACCTTTTCCTCATGTGGTATTGTGGACAACACAAGCCCATAATAAATGTCATCCACTATAAAGCTTTTTCATTATTCTCCTCAGCTAACCTATTTTTGAGAATGTTTTTACCAGAATAATTTAACTGTAATTGAAAACACATCATTGAACCAGGATTTTGCAGGAGGGCAAGAAATAAACTTCCATAAGCTGGAGTATCTAGTACATTCTAAAGTGTAACAAATAAAAATAAACTAGAAAATTAGTGTGCCAAAAATGCAGTTTAAAAAAAAGATTATTTGAAGTGGCAAGGTGTAACAATTCCTTACTGACCTCTAATTTACAGATGCTGCTAACACCTCATACTAGCCCAGTTTAAACTATCCAAAAAGGAATCCACTGTACCTTTCTTGCCTCTTCTAACATCATCCCAGAATTCAAGTAATCTATTTAGACTACATGCTGGCCACTGTGATGGGAAGTAAAATCAGTCATTTATGCTGTAAACTAAAATACTGCCATAGCCATAGTAATGCACTCAAATGGTGATATGCCTGTTAATTACCAATTTACATCATTTAAGAGATCAGTAAAGCCTTGAAGAGCAGCTGTTTCTAGGATATCTTGTGATTCAGTCTCTACAAGTGCTGTCAGAAATACATACTGCTCAGTTGAACCAGAGCTTGATGTGCACCAACACACACTTTGAGATTGTAAGAACCACTAAAATTTAGAACCACTAAATACTTACTTTGCTGTCAGTACAAATCTTCTCACACTATGTTAAAAACCACAAGTAAATTGATTGAATAAGGTGCACCTGTGGCTTGAGAGTAAAAAGCAGGTTAAAGACAATGCCCTCCAGCAGCTGGTTATGAGAACAGCTGTTTCAGCAGTGTGCATCAGCAGGGCTAATATTTCAATTGTCCCTCCCCAGGTACACATACAGCAATTATACTAACAATAATTTTGCCGCTCACAGGTTTTCTGGTAACATTAATCTCTAAAGACAGTTTAGAAAGAGCTATCTTTCAATTCTTTTCACAGCAAACGTTCAACTACTGGTTAAAAGGATTATCAACATCCTACCTGTATGTTCCAGTAGACTAGTTTTGAGCAGACACTATTAGGAATGCCATTAGCAAAGACTAACAGGGAATAATGATGGAATTCAGCAATCATTGCTGGGGTTCTAAAGTTTGCTTTTTATTCTAATTTAGAACAAAAACGAAAGCTGTATAAATGTTCTCTTTTTTTCAACAGAGACCTCAGAGCAGAGGTCTCTATTGAGTGCAAGCTGAAATTTTGCTTAGCTGTAATTGCTTATATGCATCAACCAACAGATTGGCCAACAGCCTCGATATAACTAGTTTAAAGCAGTCTGACTACAAAGTTTTGCTGACTCGTATCAGTCTCTCCACCTCTCATTCTCCAAATAAACATAAGAGAAATATGAATATGGGTTACCCACACCTTAGAAATTTTAATTCTGTTCCTTTTTGGACCAGTTCAGTACAGTTGGATTCATCCTAATATAGCTGCTGAAAGAACATGAATGACAGTCCTAATAGCATTTTGCTTCAGAAGATACAAATAAGAACACCTCTACTTCAGGCAGTTTAGCTGAAAATGCAGCCAGTATGGACTATCCTAGAGTGTAGAAGAGTGCAGAATAGAAAAAAAAAATACATATTTCCTGTCCTGACATATTTTCAATTTCATACACAATTATAAATATGTAACTATTCCCTTTTTAAAAAAATATTTCAAATATATCAAGTAGGAAGTGACCGACAAGGATCGAGTCTAGCTCCTGCCCTGCACACGACATCCCCAGGAGTGATACCATGCGCCTGAGAGCACTGCCCAAGCACTTCTTGAACTCTGTCAGGCTTAACGCTGTGACCACTTCCCTGGGGACCCTGTTCCAGTGCCCAACCACTCGCTGGGTGATGAACCTTTTCCAGATATCCAACCAAACCCCCCCCTAACACAACTTCAAGCCATTCCCTTTTGTCCTGTCACGGGTCACCACAGAGTAGAGAGAGCAGTGCCTGCCCCTCCTCTTCCTCTCACAAGGAAGTTGTAATTGCAGTGAGGTCTCTCATCTAGGCTGAACAGACCAAATGACCTCAGCTTCTCCTCACATGGCTTCCCCTCAAGTTCCTTCATCATCTTCATTGCCCTCCTTTGGACATTCACATTCTCTAATGACTTTTTTTTTTTTTTTTTTTTTTTTAAATATATTTCAGTGACCAAAACTGCGCACAATTTTCAATAAACATACAAGATTTTTTTCCTGGGAGGAGAAAGACGATATGAAATTATGGTGGTAGAAAAGGCTGCAGCAGGTAAACTGGCCTTGGGGTACTGGTGACAGCAGTTGAACATGAGCCAGCAGTGTGCCTTGGTGGCCAAGAAGGCCAAAGGCATCCTGGCCTGGATCAGGAATAATGTGGGCAGCAGGAGCAGGGAGGTCATTGTTCCCCTGTACTTGACACTGGTAAGGCCACACCTTGAGTGCTGGATCCCGTTCTGGCCCAGGAAGGGTTCTGGTTCAGGAAGGACCTTGAGATGCTTGAGCGCATCCAGAGGAGGCAACGAGGCTGGAGAGGGGTTTGGAACACAAACCCTGTGAGGAATGACTGAGGAGCTGGGGTTGTTTAGCCTAGAGAAAAGGAAGCTCAGTGGTGACCTTATCACTCTCTACAACTTCCTGAAAGGTGGTTGTAGTTGGGTGGGAGTTGGTCTCTTTCTCCAGGCAGCAACTGACAGAATGAGAGGACACTGTCCCAAGATGCACCAAGGGAAATACAGGTTGGATATCAGGAAAAAGTTTTTCATGGAAAGAATAGTGAAGTACTGGAATGGTCTGCCTGAGGAGGTGGTGGAGTCACCACAGCTGGATGTGTTTAAAAAAGACTGGATGTGGCACTGAATGCCATGGTTTAACTGAGATGTTAGGGCTGGGTTAGACTTGATGATTTGAGAGGTCTCTTCCAACCTAGCGATTCTGCAATTCTGTGATTCTATGAAATCAGTCACCAAATTAAGAAGTAGTTTATTTTTACATATTGTCCTTGTTTCATGCCTTTTGTTACAGTATTCTTTCAGGAAACAAGGTATTTTATACTCAGAAATGCCTTATTGAGCACAGAATGAAGAACAGAGAATTGCTGCATATGAATTTTAGTTCTGTTTCTTCTCACATAATTTTGACTAAAAACATATTTGTTTCCTCCTCCATCATCATACCAGCAGCAGAGGTTGCCTTACCAAGTCCCAAGCACCTCATCCACTATAAAGCATTAAGTGCTAGTGCCCATGGGGAGAGAAAATCCCACTTAATTCCCAGGTGCTCTTGATGTACCCTCACTCTTGAGGGTGACTTGGAGCAGAGACATTTAAAAATTAATGAAGTAGGCAGAGAAGATCTCATTGTAAACAGACATTGTCCAGTTTATAAAAAGGGGCAAGTCAGATAATCCCCTATCTCATCAGTTTTCAGAGGAGAGCCTCATAAGGTGTAGCCATGTCATTAATTTGAGTCTAGAGCAATTTTAATCCACATATGTGTACCCTCACTACCCAACTCCAAATGAAGTAAAATACAAGCATATCTCAGAATGGGAATTATAGTGGTTCAAATTCACATGATGTTATCCAAATGAAAAATCTATTTGAATACAATTTGACCATTTTGAAAAATAAACTGTCCCTACTTGCAGACTACCTTACAGAATTTAACATCCTGGGTATTACTAGAAAAAAACTCCTAGAACAAAAAATAAAAATGAAAAAAACACTTCTCTAAAAAAACCCAAACCCACCCTGTGCAATAACATATTGACAATATGTTTCACTAATCAAACTGAAGTTGTCTGGCCTCTGAAAGCACAGAGCTTGAGAAGAATGTCAGTTTAAAATAACCAGACCAACTTAAAAACACAGACTATCATGTTCAAATTTGCCCACACAGATACATACTGACTTTATAAAAATTTGACTGACTTTGAAATTAAAAACTGAACATCCAAAAAAAACTCAATCCTCCTGAATGCACTTTTATTTGGACTTATTGCTTTTATATAAAAAATGAATTCTCAACAAATCAACACAAGGATGAGATTGACTGCAAATGGCATCAAAACTACAGCTACAGCTGGAAGCAGCCCAGCAAAGTACCTCTTCCTGTAATGAAGAGGACAAATAGTGGACAAAAACCCAAGGGAAACTAGCAAAAATGGTAAATAAAAAAAAATCAGTCTTAAAAGTGAAACAACCATATTGTAAACAACCCAAGATTACATTTTTAAACAGACGAGCTCTCAGAGAACAAGGGGGATGGTAATGTACTGAAAACATAATTAATAAGTGATAAATTACTGGAATGGTCTGCCTGGGGAGGTGGTGGAGTCACCATCCCTGGATGTGTTTTTAAAAAAAACATTGAATGTGACACTCAGTGCTGTGGTTTAGTTGGGGTGTTAGGACATGGGTTGGACCCAATGATTTTGAAGGTCTCTTCCAACCTAGTTATTCTGTGATTCTGTGATTCTGTAATCAAAGTTCATTGCTATGTGTGCCTGAAGAGTCATTGTAAATAACTTTGAAGCATTCACAAAAGGAGTTGAAAAAAACCTTATCAGTGAATGAGAGTTTCTATTATTAACTGGCATTATTAGAAAAAAATAATAACTAATTCAGAGATAGCCTCCTAATTAAAATTGGTGAACAAGATTATAATTGCTATTATTGAGTATTGTCTCCCTGGAATGGTCGTTTCCCCTTTTAAGAGTGATGTTCCTGTATAAATATTTATTTAGAAAGTAACAGAATGTAGTGGGATTTCCAGGGAAGGCATATATGTTTCACAAGAGACAAAGACCAAAAGTTATGAGTGCAATTAAGTTCATTACCTTCTTAGAGGAAGAGATGATAGATAGATAGATTAGATAGATAGACAGATAGATAGATAGATAGATAGATAGATAGATAGATAAATAGATAGACAGATAGATAAACAGATTCTCCCACCATTCTATGTTCTTTCATCTTACATGTGGTAACGCTCCAACTATAAAGCCAAAGAAAAGTTAGTAACTCCATATTTATGCCTCATATCCAAGAACACGTGGCTGTTCCAATACAACTAGTGTGTAAGGCTGTGTAAAGAATAACCCTGAGCAGTACAGTTTTGCTGTGAGAAACATGCATCCCACCATGGGCCATTTCAGGTAAGGACCCAGAGGAGGGACCCCACTCCCAGGTGGTGTTTCCTAAGCTTTTTGTTTAGCATTGTGCTATATATGTCTTTGCTTTCCTATTGGTACCAAATTTATAATTCACTTACTTCAACTTAATTCTGTGCTGTTAACACATACAAATTTGATATTGATTTGATTTAAGCCCCTTCAGCAGAACATTTTTTTTCTATATGTGTTATAATGTGCTTATTTTGTTAGAATGACTTGACTTGAAACAAAAAACCCACACTATGATTATACAACACCTTCATCATAATAAGTGAACATATAGTTTGCTCCCCAATGAGATACAACTGCTATGTGATTTCGGAGACAGACACTTTGTAACCAAGTAACCAAGTGTAATGGTAATGTTTCACATGACTGAAGATCAAGTACATATTCCATCAGTTACTGAATGGTGTGCAGCTGATACACAGATAAAAGCCTTTAAAAAATAATGCGTCAAAATAAGCTTTTTGTCATTGTTTAGATCCTGCATATAGGTGGTGTCTGTATACATGCTCACTAAAATTTGACTTTCTCATATTAATAACTAAAATGAAGTAAGCCTGTAGATGAATAATTAAAATTACTAATAGAAAACAAATATCTCCAGTGGCTTTAAATAAAATATTCTGTGTAGTTACAGAGAGAGTTTTGTTTCTTTTCTATTATAATTTTTAATGGTTAAGGGCATACATTTAAAACCAAACCAGCAATTCTGCTTATCAAGAAAAAAATTAAGAGTTGTTGTATACTATGTTTAGAATCCTTTTAAGTGGATTGAAGCTGGCAACTATTTGCCTATGACAATACTAATTAGTGACAAGCACTAAAGCAGAAATGAGGAATCACTACACTCTGATAACCAGGACCAATAACAGGAAGTGGAAAGAAAATTATTTGGGAGCCCCAACTATGAGAAAAGATCTTAACAAGAAGGTGACATCAGCAGAGGTGGAAACAACCCAGTTACAAGTCAGTCTTTTAAAGGCAGCAGGAAGAGGGCTTATATCATATATACAGCAGAATTCAGCTCTCTGGAAAACAGATGAAGGCAAGTGGATTTTAGAAACTCAGACAATTGGAAAACAGGAAAGTAGAAGATATGCTGGAGAATAATGCTGTATGAATAAAACAGATGAACATAAGATAGAAAATAGAAGTGTACAATATGTCAATTTCCATTTCTCAGATGTTACAAAAGAAGTTGACATTGTTTAGTAGAGTGAATGGAAAATGCTTAGAGGATTTTAGGTGTTTTAAATATAAAAATCCTTTGATTGACATTGGAGATAAATCTCCCAGTTTTTCAGCCATTTCCTCTTAGTGAAAATTGAACTTGTTTCTTAAAACTAAAAGCTTACAGAATGCTCTTAGATAAAAAAGGTAAATAGCATTGAATTATTTAATTTCTTATTAACTCATATTGGTAAATTTTTATTTCAAATGAAAACACAAGGATGTGTCTGAAGCTTACAAACATACAGAGTCTACCTCCTTTGTTAGACACCTCGAAAAGCCAATATATTGTGATTACATAGGATTTCTCGACACAGATATATTATATTAAAAATCAAAGCACAGTCAAATCAATCCCATCTGTGGTACAGAAGGCTTATCTGATTAGGAATTAGTTTATTTTAATATCATTAGCTCATATAAACTATAGAAGCATAAGTACTAGTGAAGGCTCTAATAAATAAATCCACACTAGATTAGTAGATGAGTCTGTGCTAGGTGGTTCAGGGCTTCAGCTAGACTGATGTACACTCCAAGAACTCTGAAGGCATGATTCATTATACATGGAGCAAACTGAGTGATCATATTCCAAAAGATATTTGGTTTATTTGCCAGCATGGATCATGCTGAAGAAAATTAAATTAAGATTGTAATATTAATTCCTATTCAAAGGAAAAAAAATCATAGTAGAGGAATGCTGTTTTTTATATATTTACTTCAAATGTTCAACACAAATGCTGCAATGAGATAATTCCACATACCATCACTAATTCTTTTAGTAATAATCTACAAAGCACATTGTCCTGGGGTGACTTTTTGATGCTTGCATCTCCAATTGTCTGTTCTGTTTATGCTGTATGTTAAGTCCTGTATTTTTAAGACTAAGTGACCCCTGACAAATAACAGCTGTATTAATTAACCAATACAGCCTTGCCCCTGATGAGTAACAGCTGTATCCAATAAGGATGAGTGAGGTAAAAGAGGCAGTTCGCTGGAAAGGGGTGGATCATCATGGAGGAGCAACTTTGAGGATCCTGGTGCAGAGACTCATGAAGCAGGATCCTGGAGAGAGAGGATCAGTGCTGTGAGACTGGTTCTCAGAGCAAAGGGGTAAAAATAGGATGAATGGAGTTTGTTTTGAAAACAGCGTTCACCCCTCCGCATTCCTTCTCCTGGACTTTTTTCCTCTGAGGCACGGACAGGTGGTGGCATGGAGACACGCTTTGCTCTTAGGTAGTTTTAGCTAGCTGAGGCAGTGAAGCTCTCTGGACTATTTTTTAATCTTTTTCTTAGGACTGTTTAAACCTGCTCCAGACTGAAAAACCCAGTGGAGGACCGAGGGCCTGCATCTGTGCCCCACCGGGGCCTGGACCTCTGGAGGGACTGATAAGGGACTGAGGGAGCTGAGCTACCCACAGCAAGGACTTTCTGAATTTACCATCTCAGTTCAGAGCAACAAAAGGGTTTTTTGCTTCATATTATTAATTCTTTATGCTTGTGGGCACTTAGTCTGTTAAATAAATAGTTTTTTCCACTTCTCTCTGAGGAAGTTCTTTCCTGAACTGGTTGGGGGAGGGGTTGTTTGTGTTTGCTTCCTAGAGGGACCCCATTCAGGGGTTCTTTCACAAATTTGCCCCAAACCAGGACACACATAAAGAGAATTCAAGGAGATAATGTATCCTAAAATGATTTTTGTACACTGGAATACCTCAAGGACACTAATTCTGATGAATTAAGAAATAGAAGGATACTAACAACTCCTCTTTCAAATGTCAGCTGTTACATCTGGATATTTGGATGTGACCTCTATGGAAACTGAGGAAAAAAATATATATATAAATATTTATTTAAAAAGAGAGAGTAGGCAGGAAACAGAACTTTGTTTTTTCCCTATTTACCCTACTTAGATTAATTCCCCTGGTAATCACTGTTGCTTTTTCACTCCTAGAGTCTTCAGCTTTTTCCTTCAAATCCTGTAATTTTTCTTATATCCCTTTCTTAGATCACCATTCCCTTTTTAGAATTTGTGCAACACTGGCTTCTGTCTAACTCATGGAAAACTTATGTGTACCACAACGAGAAATAAAACAGAAGCAAAGAAAATTTAATGTTAATAAGGCTCCTAAGACTCTAAGCAAGAACAGAAATATTATTTAAATGAAATATGATGGTTCAAAGAAAACATTTTCTTTCTCTTTTTATTTTCTATTTTAATTCTGCTCTTGAATTTGCAACCAAATTTCTATCTTTGAAATATCTTGGCTGAATCTTCTCAAAGTTGATGCTGCTTAACTGGATCTGCAGACACCAATAGTCACAGAGGCTGAAACTGAGGCACTGTAATAATTTTCTTCAGCTCAAAGGGAAGAGTACATCAATGTAAGGATAAATTAAAAGTATTATTTTTGAATAAGCAGTTAAATACTTGCTTGGTTCCAATTGATTTTAGTTGCTATTATGTACATTCATAAATGTCCTTAAGCAGGAGTGATTCACTGAACTGAAGCCCAGAAGAAGCATAGTGTTAACATTGCTAATGAGTGTAAAAGTAAAAAAACCTTGTTGTTAGGTAATTTATGACAAGCTATTTATAGATCATTAAAGATGGCAAAGAAAGCCAAACTTTCTTGAATCTTCAGTTCCCATTTCATATGCAATTACTTCCATTCTCCAAAATAATTGGGGGGAATTTTTATGCTGCTGAAAAACTAAAATGAACATTTTATTTATGCTGCTTTTCTTTGGCAGACAACACATTATGAAATACCACCATATTCAGCTCCTCAAGGAGAGTGCAGGGGTGAAGAAGAAACATCTTTTATTCAGACTGGGTTGCTAGCAGAGCAGTCTACTCTTCATTCTTGAAGAGGCCAGTGACTTCCCTTGATACCCCCAAAGTGGGTTAGATAAGCAGTAGTCACCTATGTATATATAAGCTATGAAGTTAATAATGCACAGTGAAGAATGTGTGAGCATAAGCTTCAGTTCCTACTTCAACATCAACCCTATTTGCAACCTTTCAGAGGTTAGTTAGTATCTTCTCTCAGTTAGTGCAGGTAACAACGATGTGACATGACTGCTATGAGGAGAAATACTATAAAGATAGGGGAAAACTCAGATACAATGGTAACAAATGTCTGACAGTTATCTAAGATGAGAAAACAATACAGAAATACTGAAAGGCAGAAATAAAACCAGCAATAAGACATAATCTAATATGATTAAAAAAAATCCAAGGTGGTCTAGTACCAAACACACTTCAGGGGCACTACCTAAGTTATTACCTCAGTATCACCCTTTTCATCTACATGTATTTCAAAAACTCACTCTTGCCAACTACTCTTAATTTGTTCCAGTGGGACGCAAATCCCAAGACAATATTGTGTCAAGGCAGAAAATTTGGAACAGGCACAGCAGATGACTGTGAAGAAAACAAGGAAAAGGTGGTGAAGGGCCTTCAGTCTGTGGCACAGTTGGGGAATAAATGTTAGGTCTGTGGTTTCTCCATCAGGAGCACTACAGCTATATTTTGCCCATTTTATTTGCTCATGCAAGAATTAAAAGTAAGGAAGAAATTATTTCAAGCATCTGGTACCAATGCTAGCCTAACACCAAGCACCCACAAAAGCCACTCACTCACCCTCCTCTGATACAGTTGGGCAGAGGAGAGAAAAATTTAACAATGAGCTCAGGAGTTGAGGTAAGAACTGGGAGAAAACACTACAAGGGCAAAACAGGCTCAACTTAGAGATACAAAGTGAGTTTATTGCTAACAAAATCAAAATCAGAGGAGGCTAATAAGAAGTAAAAATAAGTCCTTAAAAGACCTTTAATTCCCCAACCCCTCCCTCCTTCCCACTGACAGCACAGGGAGACTGGGCATGGGGTTTTGCTCAGTTCACCACCCAAGGTTTTCTTCTGCTTGGCTCAGGGAGAGGAGTCCTTCCCTTGATGCAGCAGGGGGTCTCTCCTGCAGGAGACCATTCTCCGTGAATCTCTCTGATGTGGTTCCAATCTCATGAGCAGCATTTCTCTCGAAACTCCTGCAGCATGAGTTACTCTTCCACAGGCAAACATTCCTCCAAACACTGCCATGAAGTGGGTCACTCTTCAGCAGGGTTGTTGTGGTTTCGGTTTACTCATCTGAGTCATGGCACCATTTATGTGGTGGTTTTACATTTGCCGAATTTGTTTGCTAACTGAGAGATATGATTTTTTGGGCGAAAAAGGCAAAAGAAGGCTCAGCTTAGAAGCAAAACCAGATAGATTTTATTAACATACACTAAGACAAGAAAAGAAGAAAAGGAAAAAAAAAAAAAAAACCCACAAATTAATTTCTAAAAACCATCTCCTACTCCAAACTATTCATTTTCTACAAACAATGCAAAGACACAAAACTCAGAATTCCAGGTCAGTACCACTTATAAAACAGTCTTTCATTCAGTCTTTGAGAGAAAAGTCACTTCTGTGGTTTTAATAACTTTTACCAAAAGAAGAGAATCTGCATTTGTGGACCTTCCCATCATGTAGCCTTTCCCATGACTACCTATGGGCCATGAACTTCACAAAATGGGGTGGTACCTTTTAAAAATGAGCTGTTTCAAAAAAACAAAGGATCTTTTTCAACTCAAGGAACAGAGATACTCTTCTCACTTCTTCACTGGCAAAGGGCTTCTCATCTCTCTCTGTTCAACCTCTCATGGGGGCACAAAAATAGTCACTCAGTTCATCACAGATACCTTTACTCAAATCCAGAAATCATCTCCCCAATTTATACTGTCCACTGTTTAAAAGATTGTCTTGTTACCATAATCCACAGGAGATTTTTCAGCCTAGAACCAAGGCAACTCGTCATCTCCACCACTTAGAAGTCACTCTTCCTTCACTGACTTTGAGATCTCCATATTGTCCCTTTACATGTCTCCAGTTTGGCCTTTTCTCTCATCTCCATGAAGCGTTAGTCTTAACCTGTGTCAGGAAAGGGTAAAAGCTTGCCGAGCCCTGCGGTGGTCAGGTGATCTCTGCGCGGCAGCTGCAAATGTTACAAAGCCACAGCGGTGCGGGGCAGGCTGAAGGATACTTGTCCTTCCACCCCTGGATCTGACAGCAAGAGCCTCTCAGAGCTGCTCTGTAAAGCCCAGCGTCGGGTGGAGGGAGAAAGAGATCCCATCCTCCCCTGGGGCCAGGGGTGCCAGTAGCCAGCCTGCCACGACCAGCCCCGATTCCCGCCACGGCCCTGACACATGGCCGAACTGCAGCCTTGCCTCCTTCTACAGGCAGGGCTCCCAGAGGCCCTGCCGGCCCCAGCCAGCCTGAGGGCAGCCAGGGCCTAAAGCTGGGCTCTCCTAAGCCAGCCTACATGTTACCTGCTCGCCGGACAGGGGAGAAAGAGGGCATCTCCAACCCAGCTTCAGCTTTTATGTGGGTATTAACAAAAGTCGCATTCTGTTCTCTGGGTGGTCAGAACCACAGGTCAACCTAAAACCGGCCCTCCCATAGGTCTCTGTCCTTTCTATAGAATTCAAAAAGTCATAGCAGAGAGATACTGTTTCTACCCATGACAAGGGTGCAGTCTTCCAAGCTGCCCCAGTCTGGAAGCAGGGCCCTTTCTCTTCTCCTGGTCTCCCACTGGATCATAGCCTCCTTCAGGCATCCACCTGTTCCAGTGTGGGATCTTCCCCATAGATCTCTGCATCCCCCATGGATCCCCATGGGCTGCAGAGCCACAGCTGCTTCACCATGGTCTGCACCAGAGTCTGCAGAGGAATCTCAGCTCCAGTGCCTGGAGCACCTCCTGCCCCTCCTTCTCCACTGACCTTAGTGTCTCCATGTTGTTTCTCTCACGTGTTCTCCCCTTCTCTTCTTCTCTGGCCGGAATTAAAATTGTGCCACACTTCTGTTTTGATTTTCTCCTTAAATATGTTATCACAGAGGCATTACCAACCTCTCTAGTTTTGGCCAGCAGCATGTCCAACCTCAGAGCCATCAGGGATTGGCTTTGCTGCACATGGTGGAAGCCTCCAGCAGCTTCTCACAGAAGCCACCTCTGTGCCCTGCCTCACTACCAAAAACCAGGCTATGCAAACCCAACACTGTATGTTAGTCTCTTTCTAGAAGCACCACACTTGTGTTTCTTGAAAACATTTAAATATTTTTCCACTCTCTAGGTAGGGAAATAGCATTGGATACTCTTCAGTGTTTACCCCACCCAGTATTTTTCCGGTGTGCTTCCATTCAAAATGCAATAACTCTATTGTGCTCTAGAAACAAAATCTCCATGGCCTGACAAAATTACAGAAGACCCACAGAAATTATGCAGATCAGCACAGAAAAAGAAACTGGTTGATTATTAGCATGTCACACACAGGGTAATGAAATAGTATTTGACTTTAACAACCCTCATATATAATTCTTGAACAAAGAAAAGAAAAAGAAAGATCCAATAAATTACTTGGATCCTGAATCCTTTCTTGGACTATGCTGTTCATATTTGCTTTTGGTCCTGTTAAACTGCAAAGCAGTATTTATAGCTAAATGCAGGGTTTGAGAAGAACATCAAAACACCTCAGGTAAGTGCTTTCTGTTGGATTAAATTGCCTGGGGGATTCAGTTCTGCATATTTTCTCATTTGTTTTAAATCCTCTAATATTATGTGAAAGTAGTTGACTAGCCTCATTCTACAGATGAGAAGTTTTATTAACTTGGATTAAAGTTATGATATCTGTACATGGCGAACGGAGTGGTGATTGCAATAAAAATTCTCACTTGGATAGAGGTGGTGGATTGTGGTTATAAATCTTGGCTTTGATTATATCTGCATAATAAAGTGCACAGGAACCTACAGACTTCTGAACATTTGAAATGGGGGTACTTACATGAGGAAAGAAAAAGTAATAAAAAAGTCCAAGCTCATAAACCAGTGGCATTTGCAAGCTAATGACATTTACATGCCTATGTGGCACTTACAGACCAGGTATACTAGATGATCTTGAAGGTCTGTTCCAACCCAAGCCATTTGGTGATTTGGTGATACTATGATATTAATTTTTTTGGAAACCTGGAGATACAGAAAAACACTTTATACATGGATTTAAAAAAAACCAACCAAACAAAAAAAACCAAAACCAAAACCAAAAACAAAAAACCAAACAAACCAAAATAAAAAACCAAAAAAAAACCCCAAAAAATCCACAAAACCCTGAAGTACCTGCCTTCACTTTCTTTCAAAAGATGCAAATAATTGGTTATGAAAATAAATACCTTCTTTCTTCACCTTCTGTTTTGAGGCTTTCCCCTGTCTATCACAAAGACAGCCTTGAGAAATGTAGTCCACAGAGCTTCCATTATCACTGAAGGAAGAGGTTGGAAAACTTGGCTTACAGAACTGTGTGGTGGCTTGTGATCAGTACAGTAAGCAGAACAAATCAGT
Source organism: Argya squamiceps (assembly GCA_037834095.1). NCBI lineage: Eukaryota > Metazoa > Chordata > Aves > Passeriformes > Leiothrichidae > Argya > Argya squamiceps. Next base: position 25,503,696 of record JBBMKD010000115.1, read on the forward strand.
GAATTTCCTATACCTCCAATCCCTTAAATCCTCAGCAGAGGATTTAAGTTGCTATGTTTGCTGAAAGGGAATGTAACACATCATTACCTCTGCCTGGCGAGGAAGAAGGATCTTTGCATACATTTTGACCTAACCGTATGTCTTATATAAAAAGAAGGAAGAAGTAAGACTATTTTTAGTCAAGGGCTCTAATTCTTGCCAAGCAGTAAAGTGGAGGATTATTTTCCAGACTACTTTCATAGTTGCGTGAGGAATGTAGAAGCGGTCCCTGGAGAACTGAATTATGACACTATTGTAATTACGGGTGATATGCCTGTCTTCATGCTCTGCACATCTATGTTAATTGCCATCAAACCCAAAGCTGGAGGGACAATCTAGAGTTACCTTCCCAGTATTGCACACAAGGATTATGGAATGACAAGTATTTTAAGTTCATATTTCTCAGTGTTATAAAGGCATCATGACATTGCAGTTCAGGGAAAGCCAGCTCTATCTCCATTAACATTAGCGTGGTTGAGAGATGCTTCACTGGAAGATAAAAGGAATTGACAACTATTCACTAGAAACAACTATAAAAAAGAGATGCAAATGTAAATTAGTCAAAGTCGCCTTCCGTTTCAGGGATTTTCAGAGTAAAGGAGGCATTTTCTAGTTCAATAAAGGCCCTAATGAAGGGCTTTTCTAGAATTTTTGTTTGTTTTATTTTGAAGACATTACTTTTTTATGAAATACAGTGAATAGAAAAGCAAAAAAAATTGGCCACTTTTCAGAACATGCTAGGTGATGTAACTACAAACAGATATTTCAGTCTACAATACAAAAAATAATGGCTTCTTGGGAAGCATTCTTCTTATAGAATCATAAAATGGTTTGGGTTGGAGGAAACAATTGAAGATCATCTACATGAACACTCTCACCATGGGAGGAATATGTTTCACTACATCATGTTGTTCAATGTTCCATCTAACCTGACCTTGCTACTTGTAATGATATGGCATTCACAATGTCTCTGATTTTTTTTTATGTCCAACCTAAATTTGCCCTCTTTCAGTTTAAAACTGTTGTCCCTTGTCCTGTCACCAGAGGTCTTGGTAAAAAGTTTTTCTTTCATTTGGTTATTTGATTGGTTGTGGTTTTTTTGTTGGGGTTTTTTGTTTGGTTTAGTGTTGTTTCTCCCATGTCTCCTTTATATATTGAAAAACTGCAAAAGGTCTCCCTGAAGCCTTCTCATCTCCCATCTGAATAAATTCATTACTCACAGATTTTCTTCATAGGAGAGATGTTCCAGAACTCTGACTATTGTTGCATCTCTCTTCTGGACCCAGTCTAACACATTTGTGTCTTTCTTGCACTGCAAAGCAGGGAAGAGGCGGGCAATTACTGGCTGGCAACATTTCTTTTTGTGCAGTCCAGGATATGGTTTGCTTTCTGTGCTGTAAGCACATATTGCTAGCTCTGTCGTAGCTTTCAGGAGGCCCAACTATTTTCATTATGCCAATAGCACATTTAAAATACTGGATTTTACCATTTTTTTCACTGACACTCTTTAGCAGTAATTCATGTCAACAGTAATTGCTATATGCCAGCTTCAGTTAGGCATATGATCTGAAACTACTTGCCTAAGGATATATGAAAGATTTCTTATTTATTTTCAGAAAACTTATGAAGAGCAGAATAATAGAATGTTAATTAGAATCATGGGAAATTGTTACTAAGACTGGGGTAATATCACTGCATAAGAAAAGGCCATAACCCTTTTTAGATAATTACAGAGTCATAGAATGGTTTAGGTTGGAAGATACCTTGAAGAGACTATTAAAAAAAAAAAAGCAGCAAGATACATGTGATGTTATCTACACTATAAGGCTGTAAGTTCAATTGATTCAAACTGGATTCAAAGGACTGAAAAGATACTGTTTATTCACATGAACACTTCTTTGTTTAAAAGTTATTTTACTTATTGGCATTAAGTTTTCAATGTTTTCCTTCCTGAAGGAAAAAACCCATTTAAGTTCAGGATAGATGCTTAATTCCAAATTCAGGTATAAATCACAAAGTTCCCTCTGACAGAAATTTAAATTGAATGCAATACACATAAATCAAGTAAGGACTTGCAAGCCTGAGCTGATTAACTACATGTTAAAAAATCCAAACAAATAAACAAGACTGAACCAATAAAACTGGAAATAACAATGTTTTCAACTGAAGACACTTTAAAATGCTATATGAATACTTTTACTCTATGCTACACAATATGGAAGGAAATAAAAAGTTCTGTGTTAAAGTAACTGGAAAAAGTTTCCCTAGAATAGGAAATTCAAAGGCCTCTCTATATAGAATTTAAAAAGAAATAGCAAGTACTCATGCATATGTTACAAAAATGAACCTAAACCAGGAAATGTAAACGAGAACAGATTTAAAACAAATGGAATTAGTACTAACGTTTTTCCAGGAGAAGAAAATTTCCAATTGACATTACAGTGCTTCGACTATACTGACTTCCTTGAAAAGTTATTTTTGAACATAAATCTCATTCAAACATTTTGAACAATTGTATAGTAATGCATATTTTCCTACTTAGCAGGGCTGTAAAGAGTATGCAGCACTTCTGCACACAAAATAGTGAAGACTTTCCAATTTTTTCAGAACTAGAAGAAAGTGAGGAAGTAGAAATCAAGTATGAAGCTTTCTAGGATGGCCTGGGAGGATACCAGTGCTTTCAATGACTTTTCTTGATCTAGTTAATCTGTCCAGTCCATCACCCTGATGAACACTAATCACAGGTGCACACTGATTTCCAACTGTGAACTTACACAATGGACTTCCCAATGATCTGAGAAAGACCTTTGCAACAGACCAGTTTTTAAAGAAGCTGCTTAATCATGGATTCCATGATTTTCTCCAAGTTCTGTAGCAGCAAAGTCCCAAAGAAGACTATTGCAAAGTCACAATTTAGACTGGAGAAACACAATAGGGGATATGCTCCCTCTTTCATTGCATATAGGTATAGACAGAAGAATGGCAGGAGCATTGGTTTTAGAAAGGTATAAGTTGAAGATGGTTCTATTCAAAGGATATACACTCATAAAGATTTCATTCCCATTAACTGAGTATAGCATTGAGTGAGAAAATCCATTATCCACTTCTACATTAAGGAGCATACAAGACCTTATAAGTTGTACATACTAGTGAAAAAACCAAATCTATGCACTCTTGGAAATTGGGGTTTGCAGAAAGGGATAAAAAGAAAATGGATGATTATTATGTGAATAGAGATCAAGGTCCAAGGAAATTACAATGCTATTTATAATCTTTAGCTAGGCACTTGGTAACATTCAGAACTTGGGAAAATATATTGGCTTCACAAGAGACTATAGAATTACTGATAATATTAGCAGGATCTACAGAAACTCTAACAGTCCAACAACCTTAAAATTCTTATTGGCACAAGTCCTTCTCTCTACATCCACTCAGAAGACCTAATCAATTAGAAAATTTTACTCATGGTGAAATGTTTTACACTCAGACTTGGAACAGATTGTGAGATTTAACTTCAGCAAAAGGACACTGCTACAGCTACAGCTACACATTTCTAAGCATGCTTCATTTAAAGTCATCTTGTAGGGGCCAGAGTCCTGTCTGGTGTAGATCACCATGAATCCATTAACTTTTAGTTATTTAACCTTGTAATGTACTGGAACAGCAATTATTTACAGTTAAAGCTGTGGTTCTCTTTCTGTCTCTCATTTAAAACTGAAATTAAATCTCCAGACAGTGATAATGAAATGTTGCAGGAGCTTGGAATCAATTTATGAAAGGTGCACAGAAAGATGGTGACTTTCTAGAAAAAAAACCTAATAGAGGCTTAGAAAAAGTTGAGCACATAAAAAAATACAGTGAAGGGAGCCATCTGAGTCATCTTCTTCAGGACAATGAATTAGTAATGAATGAAATAGGGAGCCAGAAACAAGTGATTACAGAAAGCATAGTCCCTGCTGTCAGTCAATCAAATGAGACACAAGCTGGTAGCTTGTTGTAAAACGGACTAATGGGAAAATATATTAGGAAGAGGGAATACAAGTGAAAGAGAAACACAGATGAACTGAAGAAATCAAGGAGAGAAGATGACGGATAAACAATGTCTTTGGAGGAAGGGGCATCAAGCAAGGCTGAGGTGTGTGCATGTGCATTGGTGATGTCTTAGAAGGGATGCTGAGAAAAGACAAACATAACAAGTAGTAGTTAAAACAAACAAACAAACAAAAACCAAATAAATCACAAAAAAACCCCCAAACAACAGCAAAAAAAAGCCCCTGAGTATTATTTCCTTCCTTAGAGAGTGAAAACTAATTGCAGAAGCTAACTGAAAATTTACAACCTGCTGATATCTAACATAATACTTTTTTCCATTCACAACTATAATTATGCCAAGCAAAAGATGAACAGGGTCATAATAAGGGAGCTTGGAGTATGGGAAATCTGTTTTAAAGCACACCCTGCAGAGTGAGACAAGTACACTTAGAGATGTATTTAAATCTGCACAATGACTGGCAATAATTGTCCAGCTAGCTACACAGAACATATATGAACAGGAAAGCAGGTATTAAACAGCAGTCTGTGAACCCTTTTCAAAACATGACAACAAGACAAATATTAACCCATAAAGATTCACCCTGCAATGTTCTCTGCTAAAATAGACTAGAGCCATCACCAATCTGCTATTGTTCTGAAAATAGAAAAAAGAAAAAGAAAAGCTAGTGTATATCACCTTTGTGAGCCTTTTAACTTCTGGAGAGAATTTATAGTGTATTACTTTCTCAAACTGTATTGAAATAAGTATCAATGAACTATAAGGACAGTCTCAAAAATGAATAGTGTCACCTACCTTCTTCAAACACTTGAAACAGATTAAATAAAATAGAGCACTGTATCCACATATATCATTATCTAAGAGTGCGAGTAGATAATCTATTATCAGGCCAAACCTTCATATAACTGTCTTGAGGCTGCTGTCCCTGCCACTACCTTCACATCTTATAATACCATGAGTGCAAAAATAAATATTGACACTGTCTGTACTGTTTCTGTTCCATGCTTTCATGACCTTCTATATCAAGACTGAATATTTAGATAATTCTTCCTACTTGTGCTAAAACTTCCTTCTGTAAATTTCTTTTCACTGTACCTGAACTGCAATTTGGTTACAGCAAATAACATGCCTTCCTCACTCAAATGACCACATCTCTTTTTATTTGTGATACAGCACTCACCCCTCATTTCTAATCCAAGTAACTTCCAAGCTATGTATCCATGACAAACAGAATTGCAACACACAAAGTAGTTCTATCATATAAATATATTTATATGCAAATGCACACACACCCCGACACACACAAAATATATATATATAGAATAGACTTTAGATACATACATGAATATATCCATATCTATATCTATTTCGGTCCAGTTTAAAATGGCATAAAATCACTCCACCATGTGTCACAGGAGAGATCTGAAGTATGAATGATTTGAAACAACCAAGCATCTTTTACTTTTTTTTTTTTTTTGTATTTTATAAATTCCATGTAAGTTTTTACATCCTCCTCCACTGGAAAAATCTTTGTCACAGTGATTCAGTTTTTAGCACTGGAATCTGGAATTTTGTTTTCACTTCTGCCACTGCCACTCACACTGACCTTTGGTGCATTATGTCACTTTCTTTTTATGGTTCAGTTCACTGATCTGCAGAATGATATAACAATACCTGTGTTGCAGCTAATCGACACTCTCGCATAATGAGACAGTCATAGATGAAAAGAAACATCTAGGAAAATCCTGGTTAGCCAGTTGCTAGAGCAAGTGCAATGGTAGGATTAGTGGTGGCTAATCACATAAGTATTAACTCTGTTAAAGCCAAAGCAAGAAAATTAAATGATAATAGACTACGGAAATGCACTTTTGGTAGGACATGCATCATATACCATCTACTTAATTTCTTCTAAAAGCGGAACAGGACACCAAACAGCTTTACAGCAACTTTGTTATGGCTCATGAACATATAGAATATAACACCAAGACAGGAAAATTTTAAATTAATGTGATACATTAATTTAAAATTAATTAATTACATTTTCTATACATTTAAAAGCACATTTTGACTGATAAAATGCAATTAGCAGATACTTTCACTCATAAATACCCACATTAAAAAGACACATTACTAAAAGGAAAATAATATCATAATTGAAATCTTGTTTTGGTATTTCAATATTTCTGTTCTTTTTGCTCTATTTTTATTTATTTTTTCTTAGAGAGATTTTCCAAGATGTTTTTTTCTCAAGATTACTCCTAAGAAGCAAAAAAAATTTTCCTCATTTTCTCAGAAAGACTTTATTCATGAGGTTTTAAGTGCTAGAATTTAATTTTTAATTTTCAGACATCAATTTGAAATAAATATTTAATGTATATAAAATCTGCATATAGGAATAATACTTAATTTAGGGAATTTTTCTACTACACTTAAAATTTAGAATTGAAAAAGTTAGTATAATTTGCTAATTAATACTCTATTGCTGGACAGATGTAATTCTGTATAAACAGATGCTCCTAAATAATAAAAGGATAGATTCATTACTCTGCAATTTTATCATTTCACTTTCATGTCTCTTTAAACATATGCTACACTCTGGAGTTATTAAAGTTATTGATCAAAATTTGTGCTGGACTTTCCAATTAATTTTTTTTTTTTTTTTTACTATTTTCAGAATCTGATATCCAGTCTTTGAACTTTTATTACTTTTTTCACCAGATTTTCTACCTACACTTTAAAAAACTAATCTCAAGACTAGTTTAATTACTCAAGCAATTAAAACTGTCAAGTGACCTTTGTTTTTATAACCGATATGATATTTAAATTAACTTATTTGCATTTGGTTACTTGGACTCTTATTCTCCAGTTGAGTTTTCACTACACAGGAAAACTGTTTCACATCTCCTCTGTTTTTGCAAATATATTTTTATTCACAAAGATTGATATTACAGAATAGTGGTAAACCGTGCATTGCATATTGCCTCCACCAGCTTTCTTTGATTTACTAACCTCAGGTATCGGCTCTCTCCTGTGTACTTTGAAATGAGCCTGAACATAACTCAGTAGAGTATCCTTGGCCATACCCCCTTGCTATGCTCTGGTACTCCCATCCACAATTTCTTCAGACTTTGTAGCTTTGGATTTGACTGAGTACTGTGCAATTCTCAAGTCATATTCACTATTGACTCACTTTACGTATTTACGTGGATAAAAAGCTCTTTTGGTATATTTTTTGGAAGCCAAATTTCCTACTTGTATTCTTCTACAGTGAAAGGAAACAAGGCGATAACGCTTTCTAAAAGAGATATACTATAAACACATGAAATATCACCTTTACACAGCTTGGTGGGTTCAAAATTCTGGTCTATCAACAGAAGCACTTCCAGTTCTCAGAGAAAAACATATTTGCTCAAATGCATATTTCCAGCTTCTTTCAGAAGCCACTAAAGATCAAAAGTAAACTTGATTAGAAGATAAACAAAAATGCTACTGGAAAATCATATTTATTTCATGGCTTTTATGGCAAAATCTACTTTATTTTGCCACATATATGCATAAGTTAAACAAGTATATGTGATTATCTTTCAATACTCAGGAAAGGAAAATACTCACACTCTCTAAGGGACCTGGATTAGTATATTCTTTGCTAAGGTCAACCTCTTAAGTGCAAGTCAGATAATTTGTAATTATCTGACTATACTTTCATGCAAATTACATTTTTCTCTGACATTGCTTATATCTTTAGTCTTATTTCCTCCATAAGAAAATATTTAAATATTTTCTCACTCTATTACGAAAAGTGAAATTCTATATCGTAACATCTTTTACAAAGAATACAGACATCTGTGAGTTGAAGTTATTATTAAAGCCACAAATAAAATAATCTTACTAGCTTATAAATTATTATTCAGGAAAATTAACAAAATCAGTTCATGTCCCAAGCAAATCCCAATAATTCTTACAGGAATTAACACAATCAGAAAATTTTAGAGAACAAGCTATAGATTTTTTTAGCGCCTAGTAGTTCATGGACATTCAGAAGTTTCTCACCTCAATGGCTACAACTGGTGTTATCCTGTACAAATCCAAAAGATCATGCTACATAAACCAACAGGTGTGAATTTGCACTCTAGACAGTACTGAAAACACTATGATTTACATTCAGAGTTCCCCAAATGTCTTTGATAAAGGGAAGCACAATGAATTTGTGATTAAAGAATGACAGATTGAAATGAAATGAAATGATAATTTCCTTGGGTGTCGTATTCTGGGGGATTTTACCTTTTATACTAACAAGGGAATTATAACCAATGTGGCACCTAGATGTCAACAAAACACTGCAGATATACCTGAGTCCTCAAAGGCATACTATACAACTGACCAAAAAATCATCACCATGTTACCAAGGTTGTAACCGTGATGATCAGTAATGTAATATAATATCCTTTTTCTAGTGGAAAGCCTCATTATTAAAGTGTTTACCTTGACATCCCTGAGTAGATACTGTCAAAAAATTATGGAGCCATGCTTAAGCCAAAATCATCTCAGGAATAATTCAACATGACAAGCTATAGATTACAACTGACAAAGATAAATTTATCACTTGATTTTGTACATATCATATTATTGAAATATGATGGCATACTGTCTTTTCCAGTTTTTATAGAAACAAGAAATTGATACAGTTCTACTGGTCGATAGAAAAGTACTAGTAGTTTCCAGCAATGCAGGAAGGTAGGCCATTCTGATCTTAAGTATTATTAGTGTGTAGGACTCTACTCATAAATCCCTCATATTAAAAGAAAGAAAAATAAATATTTAAATACGTAAAAAAGAGAGAGAGAAAGTGAGAGATAGAGAAAGAAAGAAAGAGATAAAGAGAGAAAGAGAAAGAGAGAGAGAGAAAGAGAGAGAGAGAAAGAAAGATGTAAAGATGAAAGAAGGAAAAAGAAAGAACTAGCGAAAGAAAGAAAGAAAGAAAGAAAGAAAGAAAGAAAGAAAGAAAGAAAGAAAGAAAGAAAGAAAGAAAGAAAGAAAGATCCCCCCAACAAAAACTAGCAAGAAAAATTCTACCTGAAATTTGCAAATGACCCAAGCAGTTTTCAAAAGAGCTCTCCTTCTCCAATTGTACTGCTGATGTAATGTCCCTACTGTAAAGAGAAATTGCTGAGCATACAGTTACCACTGCAAACATGTTCAAATTGAAAATTAGACCTTTCCCAGATGTGCTGCATCCTCAGTATATTTCTTATATTGTTCTTGTGTTTTCTTTCTGGAGGCTTTAATAATGTGCATTTTTCTACCCCTCTGCACTAAGGTTCCTTTTAAACAATATTGTAACATGTACTGTTTCTAAGACATTCAGAAGATTGCTGATTGTAAAACACAGATGGATATGTAGCCATTGGTTATGTGTAATAATGAAGAAGAAAAAAAAAGAAGACCAAGGTTTTAAAAATTATGAAGAAGCTTCATCAATGTTTATCATTCACACTAATTCCACTGCATACACAGGATATTTGAAACTGTTCCAATGGAAAACACTGGTGAAAGAAGCATTATAAAGCTAGAGCTGCAGTCTGCACTTTACAATATATAATCATTCCAATTTGGCACTGATGTATTGACTGAAAACATCTGTAAATATTTGACCATTTGTAACACAGTTTGGAAATATCAACTAGATAACACCACTGAAGTTTAGGTGTAAGGTATTCATCTTCACTGTCTGTGGACTGCACTCAGTATTTGCTTGCCAGTTCATGCTTGGAAGCTATGAATCAAAAATGACAGACTTGATCATACAGCACTAAAAATATCTCATTGTGATACAACATATTTGTTAAGAAAAAAGAGACCCACATTCATAAACTCAATGGGATTATTAAATAGCTTTCTTGGAAGAAAAGAGCAATTAAAATTTTAAAATAAAAAACGGAGCTTCCACTATTTTTTCCAAAAGCATCACTAAAAGCCACTTAAATCATAGGGGTATAGTTATCATCTGGTGACATTTTCTATACAAAAAAATGTGTGGAGGTCTCTCCAGTTTTCAAAGGAAGATAATTTAGAGCCATTACTATTAAGACAGGAGGAAAAAGAAATAATTGATGAGAAAAACCTCTTTTAGTGCTAAATTAGAATTTATACACTATGAGGTCACGGTTATTATGATGATCTTCCAGTGTAATTTTTAGAGTAGTGTATAAACTGGACTTCATCATAAGTCACCTACTTATGTTTTAGAGTTTTAGAGATGGATGAAAAAATGGTGAGTCTGAGGTTGTCTGCATCTGCCTGTGTTGATACTCTGGTATATATTTCTCAAATGTCTGACTTATTCCTGTTTTCTCTTACTTCGAAACCACATAACCAGCATAACCAGCACCTGGAGCGAAGTCACAGAATCATAAAAAGGGAGACCAGACCCACAGACTTTGAAAGATTATGTGGTCCAGTCCTCATGGGAAAGGCAGCCTGGGTGAGGTTGTATAGCAACCTTTCTAGCATCTTGAAAAAGTCCAGTACAACTAAGTAGATTGGTACATTCAGAGATTTAAACCAAATGTTTACCCAAATCTTGCCTTCTCTAGTTCAGAACAATGGCACTTCAACAGTGTCACAGCACATGGACTCAACAGCACAGGACTTTATTGTTCAGTGACTAGATAGTATGATGTTTTCTGATCCAGAAATTCTTGATGTTCTTGTCACAGCCAAGGTATAGATATCATGCCCAGGGTTTACCCCAAAACTACATGGTGATTTCTTGATGTGCATATATAAATATGCTGTATTTAACCTAATCACAAGAAATATTAAGTGGGTACTGACACAGCAAGTAGAATTTGGTGGTTAGCTGTAGCATTCAGATTTCTCCAGGGAGCAGGATTCACTGTTTCTTCTTCATTTTGTGTTTTCTAATAGATCCAAGTAATGGAAAGAAGTAAAACCTACCATTTGTTTCTAGAATAAAAAGGCCTGATATGGTCAGATTTGGTGTAGTAAAGAAAAAGAGGTTCAGGAACCTGAATTCCCTTTTGGGAGAGAAATATTCAGCAACTGAATAAAGGACCAACTTGATACAACAAACACACTACACATACATTTATGCAAATTTCAGTGCCAGAGACCTCCTGACTATGCTATACATAAGATGAATGACCAAATTTTTCACTAATCCAAGATCTATAAGCAATTAAAAGAAGTTATGTTTACATTTCTAAGTAAATAAACAAATAAATAAATAAATATTCACATTACTTACAAAGGGACATTTAGGGAAGTAGCTACCCTCAGTATGAGCTTACTAGAGAAATATGCACCCTTAGCAACCAAGAGGATTTTCTCTGTAATGAAACAGCACAATTCATTACACATTTTACTGCAGAGTATCATTAATAAAATACCACTGCACCAGCCCTTCTGGGAATTCAAATCTGACAGCAGTAGTTAATTGCCTTCAGGAGGAACACAAGTAGTTTAGAGAGGCTGCAGAATCTTTTCCTCCAAATACATTGGGTTGCAGCAGAGTAAGGACAGAATGAAACACGGGCATGGTTTCCCTATATTTTACTGACAACATTGCCAGTTACTCTTCACCAAAGATACTACCATGTATTTCTTATCCTTCCATTGCCTATATATTTACGGCAGAAACATAATCCAGAGGTAATCACAACAACCAATGTTTATCATGCTGAACCCCGGTGTATTGATATGGATATGGACGGGAAAGGATAAAATCCTCCTAACCAAATCCAAAGTGAGGGGAAACTTAATACTCTTTAATTGATAAATGAAGTAATAAAAAAGAAAGATGTACTTTAACAGAAAACACAATACATGATGAACACATTTCTTTCACATCATATATAACCCATTTACAGAACAGAAAGAAAACCCCACATTTAAAGTGACTTAAAACTGACATTATTTGCAAAATCAGCACAAGCATGAGACAACTTAACAGGCTTTGGGAGAAATCAGTTGAGACCTGTCAGAGTCTACTGGCCTAATAGCACCTTATGGGGCATATGAACTTTTCTAATGCAGACTCATTTCCAGAAACTTGAGAGAGCAGAGTTTATTTCCAGTTTAACATTCAGTAATTAACTTTCAAAATACTGTACCTAAAAAAAGTATCTGTGGTTTATAAAAATAATTTTTCACTTACACAAAGCAAAAGAAAACATGAAAGAGGTGTCCCATTTAAGTACCAAACTGGCCCTGAAAAAAAATTCTTGCTCTGATTACTTCCATTTGCTACTGTCTAAGAAATAGCTTGTTACCTCTTTACCAAGAATAACCTGGAATTGCTTTGCTCTCACATGGTGCAATCAGAACTTCATTCTGGAAGGCACAGTGGTCTTGTGCTCATGGAAATCTACCAAAGACAACCCCAGCCAAGTTCTGTGATAGGTGACTTGACAGAGTGTTTAGGGGACAGCAGTGGAGGTTGCATGCTTTAACTTTAGCAAGGCCCTTGGTGCAATTGCATGAAGACTCCTTGACCCAAGGGAATGTTTAGGCTGAGTATGGATAAGAAGTGGTCTTGTTTCTTCCAGAGAAGAAGATGCTCTGGAAGAAAGTGTTTGAAGGCTGGGAGTCAGTGTTGCAATGTTCAAATAGTGGATGGTTAAGAGTGACATCATGCAGAGACTGATACTGGGTCCAAACCATTTTTAGTGACTTCGTTGCCTGTTTGATGGATGTAAAGGCAGTGCCAGCAAGAAACTGGGGAGACAGAATATTGAGGGAAGTACAATGTGCTGGAGAGTAGAACTGTTATTTAGAGGAATTCAGTCAGGCTGAAGACATGAGCTGCATTTCACAAGGATGAACTGCTTACAGAATTTCCCAAAGTCCTGGAAAGTACTCACCCCTGCAGCAGGACAGGCTGGGGCTCACTGAGCAGAAACAGCTGTGTAGAAAAGGCACTGAGAGGCAGCAAGTTCCTGGGAAGCAGCAATCCCTTCCCAGGAAGAAGTGCACCTGAGCAGCAAACATCCCCTGAATTTTGGCGTGCACTTGCACAGCCACAGCCGCAAGGTCAGGCACTGATACTGCTCTAGTGTTCCGCGCTGGTGAGATCACCCAAACAGTGCAGGGCTCTGGCACAGGACAGACACTGACATACAGGAGTAATTTCAGTGGAGATCACCATGATGGTGAAGGCTGGAACGTGCGGATGGGAAATCTGGGTTTCTTCAACTTTATAATAAAGTGAGATTCTCCTGTTGCTGAGGAATGAGGAAGCATAAGGAAGATATAGCCAGTTTCTGATTATGTGAGGCAGCAAGCACAGCTTGGAACACTGGAAGTTCAAATTCAATATAAAAAAAAAAATTATGTGACATTTATAAGGGTTGTCAAACAGTGGAACAAGATATGTGCAGAGGCTGTGGCATCCCTGTCCTTGGAGATGCTCAAACCAAAAAGAAAAGAAGACCTTAGCAACACAGTCAAACCAATATAGATGTAATACTCTTGCAATCCTACTCACCATTCAGTTTTGTGTGATGTTCTTTAGTATGATGACTATTTGATGACTGTTGTGATTGTCATTTGCATGATTCATGACAGTAAATGTGTTTGTAGTCCTTGTCAGAGTACTATGGCTTTAAACTATGGTGTCTCAAAGGTAAGATAGACAAAAAAAACAAAAAACAAAACAAAACAAAACAAAAAGTTGAAAATTATCAGCTGTCTACTTTTTTTTTTTTAATTTGATCCTTCAATAGCAATTAATAGAACACTTTTTTTAATTCTAGCTCCTAAATTACTTTTCTGAAAAAAAAATGACTTGGATATTACATGCTTGTAAAACCCATTCTGTAGAATCACTGTTTTCTATCGACTGTCTTTTCAAAGGAAAAAAACAAAACAAAACCACAAAACCTAAAGACAATGGGCTGTTACAAGGTCCTTGTGAATATGAGTTTGACTTATGACTATTTCAACCATATATACTCAAGTTTCTACTTCAGCAGATGTAATTGGAAGATACCATTACCAGATCTCCTTCACAAATGCACCTGCTGTGGCAGAAAAAAGAAGTCCAGGTGTATATCCTATCAGCTCATAGCTAACAGTGCACAGGACTGCAGAAATTCTCTTTTGTGCCTCCGCACAATATGTCATTTGATGGGAAGGAAGGAGGAAAGGAGTCAGTCAAGAGAAAGCTTTTAGTCAAATGCAAATTCTCATTCTAGTAGTTCCAAAGTACCAAATCCCTTGATATTAGTGGAACGCAAAGTCAAATAATGTAAATTTACATAATCACCAGTATATCAATCTCCCAAGTACGTGGTTTTATTATAACACAGTGTAGCATCTGTGATGGGTTCCTGGTTGCATTTTTTTTTTCTAAAGATTTCAGCTAAGATAGGTTGTAATTTCATTAAGGACCACACTGTTTCATTACTCAAACATGTATTTCTATAAAAAGGAGATGGGAAAATGAGTAGCAGAATGCATTATGAAAAGATGTTCTACAATTTTCTTATGTTGCATCTGTTACATCTTGAAGATTCTGTAGGGCAAGTAAAGGTAGTCCCTTACTGATAACTAGAAATATATACCCAGAGTCCTTTGTTCTTCTCTTCATATTCCACACAAGCCAAATGCCAGATTGTACATTATATCTGTTGAGCAAAAGCATACTGCTCATAACTTGGCATTTCACAAATAAGTTTAACCTTTCCCTCCTCTCTCTCACCACTGTATCACCCTCCCACTTTTCCTGACTTAGTGCCTTAGACATCTGAAAAGGTTTACATTAACATTTCTAATGGTCTCATGAGAGGGAATGAAACTCAACCATCTATCAAAACTCTTCTTGCAGCTTTCTTGAGAAAAAACAGCAGTGATACACAAAGAGATCATTGTGAGTAAACTTATTTTGTGGAATTAACACTCTAAGATACAAGAGAAAGCCCTGCTTCTGGAATTACTTCTCTGCAGAGAAGACATTGCAGGGAATGAGATCAAAGAATGCACACTCACAGAACCACACTGGCCTGATCTCTAACAGTAGCCATTGCTACAGAGTTCAGCACAGGACCTCTGCTTTTCTTGCACTTGCAAGACTTTTGCAATTTGATCTGCTCTCTCTGCCACTATTTTCATACCCCAAATATTTTTAAATCTTCATCAATTGGTAATTGAAGTAGTAAATTTCAGTTTTTGGTCCACATCCCAAGATCAGACTTCTCTACATACTCAGCAGTGCAAACTTTCTCTTACCTAAAACAAGTATCTAGTGGAAAAAAGTCTACTCCTCCTGGGAAAAATTCAGAGAGAGTATTACATTGTTTCCTAAAATTACTTAAGGAAACAAAATGTTCAGGGTTCTTCTCTCCTTTCCATTGAAAGAACCAAGTCCTTACTGCCTCCTGTGGTCTGATAATGAAAGGAAGTCCACAGAAATTGACTCTGAGTTGGATGTTAAAATGAAGAATGTATGTTAAAAATGTTATTATAAAATAAAAGCAAGAGAAAATCCCCCACAAGTCACAAAGTTTACTCTGGAAAGTGACAAAAACTAAACTTTCTTCTCAAAACTATATCCTCTTAGAAAATCCTCTAAATGTAAGCTACAAGGCATTTTTATTTTTGTTCATCCTAATTTGGAAAGAAAAGAAAGAAAGAAAGAAAGAAAGAAAGAAAAGAAAGAAAGAAAGAAAGAAAGAAAGAAAGAAAGAAAGAAAGAAAG
>JBBMKD010000115.1:25519601-25546315 GCA_037834095.1 Argya squamiceps
AAAGAAAGAAAGAAAGAAAGAAAGAAAGAAAGAAAGAAAGAAAGAAAGAAAGAAAGAAAGAAAGAAAGAAAGAACAACAAAGCAAACCAAAAAAATCACAAAAATCATCATCCAGAGCTTCTTTGGATGCAAGCACTGTGTTTCTTCAGTGACTTCAGTGTTAATTTGTAACACCTATAGTCTATGGCTTCAGTGTTAATTTGTAACGCCTATAGACTGAAGTTCATTTCACTAACTTTGATGGTATTCTCAAGCACTAAATCACTTCTAAGCATTGTTTAGAGAATAAAAAATTTTTAGAGAATAACCCTTTCATAAAGTGCTGACATTATGATGTGATGAACACAGACTAAATGATAGATTTAAAATTACAGGGTTTCCACTTTACAAATTCTCATTATTTTGTATATGCATGATTTCCCACATCTGATAGATGGTGTTAAAATACTTCACAGAAGAGTGTACCCAAACACTACATTTTTAGAAGTCATGCATTCACAAAGTTAGACATATTCATTGTTCAAATGAAGATGACACTACATAATCCTACAAAGGAGGAAGAAATTATTTATAAAGACAAAATTATAAGTTCAAACAAGGAAACAAGTCCAATAAAATAAATTAAAATACTGCACCTAGAGAGAAATAACCCTAGCATCAGTACAGAACACATCCTGCTGTTGGAGAAGTTTATCTTGAGCCACACCTTGCAGCAAAGGAGTGTGAAGGAGCTACATGGGCTCATTGGCAAGAGGTTTGACAGCAGGTTGAGAGAGCTGACTCTTTCTCTCTCTCCTAAATCCAGCTCTGGACTTCCCAGTAAAAGAAAAATGTGGATTTACTGGACTGAGTGCAGTGGAAGGCCACAAAGACAATGAAACTGCTGAAGCATTTCTCAAATAAGGAGAGACTGAGACCTGCAAATGTTCATCCTGCAGGAGAGACGTATCTGCAGCATCTTATCTGAATATAAATACCTGATGGGGGAACTGAAGGGCGAAACAGACTCCTAGAGTGGTGTGCATTGATGGAACAAGAGGTAATAGGCACAACTGAAAACTCATGAAGTTTTCATGTCTAAACAAACACAAGTATGTTTGCTAATTGTGAGGATGTTTGGAGACTGAAAACAACTTTCTACAGATGTTGTGTTGTCCCCTTCTCTGGAGATATGCAAAACTTGGCAGAGCATCCTACTGAGAAACTTGCTCCAGCTGACTATGCTTTGAACAGAGGATTTGGACTAGATAATGTCAAGAGGTGTCAGCAAATTCTGTTTATGAGATTTTGTGAAAGCATACTCTCCATCCCTGTGTGTGATATCTCAGCTGGGTAGGTAACATTATTTTTTTAGAAAGAGATATAATATTTTATGTTTAAGAAAGAGGTATTAGCACATTCAAATACATGAAACATCTCTTTCCTTTTTCACTTTATAAATATGGCCATCATCTTAAATCCATACTGTTCCAATATTTCACTTCAAAGATACTGATTTACATCCAGCTGCAATTTCAAAAAGAAGTAAATTTCGGCCTTCATGTAAATCTAGACACTGTTTCTGGATTATTTTTTATATTTTCTCTCAGCTATACTCCATTATTTTCTGAATTACATTATCCAGTAAACCGCATTTTCTATATATTATTCCAGGAAAATACCAGGCATTTGCCTACAGGTTTAAGTGTGGCAGAATTTACTAGTGCTATGTAGATGTCTGTCAGGGATTGACAAGGAAAGAGAAGAAAAAATAATTATATTTTCACAAAGAAATTTATGCTGAGGAGATCTCAGGATGCAATTATTTCAATATCCTCCTTAAAAATTTCAAATTAAATCAGCTTGCTCACAACCTTGTCCATAAAGGTTTTGAAGACCTCCAGGTGTATGAGTTTCACAGCCTTGCCAGGCAAGGAAGTAAGACACATCAAATCTATCTCTATCATCACGTTCTAAACTCAATAATGAATTATATTTAGACAAAAAATGGGCAACAATTTGCCTTTTTAATCACAGATTATAACTTTGTCTTGCAGGATGTGCAAATTAGTCTTTTGTTGGATTGTGGAAACACTGAAGTATCACAAATATATTCCTCTAGACAAGGCTATCTTCCTTAAACACCAAAACCTTATACAGAAAATAAATGTAAAGTATTCAATTTGATAATTTCACAGCATGGAGAAATATTACTGAATATCTTTCTACCTTACCTTATGATCAAAATGACACATACATAGGTTATTCTAGATATACGCATACTTTGTTGTCTATATTACAAAAGAACTTTAGAAATTTATTGATGTAACATATATTAAAAGATGACATAATACTACTTTTAAAAATAAGGCATATATTTTTTCATTTAGCTAATTCTGAATTTTAGACTTGTAGGTGTAGCTGAATGACCAAAATACAGAACTTTAAAATGACAGCAATTTTTTAAAATAGTCAGAAATGTAGATGGATCTCTTACCATTTAAAGTAATTTGATCTGTATTATTTAAAGAAAATTACATTTTTTATGTTTGAATAATGAGTTGTATGCTGGACCAAACCTCAAATCAGGTGATGCTTTTAATGTTAAAGGACACCTTAAAAAGTTATACAATATATTTCTATTTTCTCAAATCAATAAAAAAAGTCAGTTCTTGTTATAAGAACATAGCAAATAATTTGTGTACACTGTGTTCACCAGAAAGTTTTAAGAGAGATTTTTTTCTTGAATAATGTAAGAATTTATTTTAAACTTTTAGCTTGATTGAAAAGGGTCCAGAAATGATGTCATTTACCCTTCTAATTTCCAAAAATTGTGTTTATTGAGGCACCCATGAATTATGCTAAAAACATTTGATGCTATTTTGCTTTTTCAGAAGCTTTTCTCCTTTCCTTTTTGTTTTAAATTTCCTGTTCCATCTTCACCATTTTTATTCTTAAGATTCTACTTTTGAATATTATGTACCATTACACAAAGACATATAGTTACATTAGTCCAACCCCAAATTTATACTTTCTCTATTAGCAATTTTTCTTTGCGTCTTCAACAACAAAAAAATTCTGAGCAAACCCCCCAAAAAATGCAAATTTATGTTGAATATTATCCAGAGAAAGTAAAATGGGAGAATTTACACTGGATTACTCTTATGTTCTTTCATTCTACATAACTAAAATGCAATTCTTTATAGTCAAGAAATGTGTACCTCCATTTTTGGCAAGTGTAATGTGACATGAGATTGAAAAGGTTTTATACAGGATTGAAGGTTCTGGAAATACCAAAAGCATATTATTTAGGAACCTAAATACATCTGGCCACACTGGACCACCATGTTATCCTAAATTATATCCACCATGTTATCTTAGGTTTGCAGTTACGCACACCTCTAATTATATCATCAGCCTTTACTATCAGTACAAAGTGGTGTTGGGAAATGGAAAAGGTCATGAATCACCTACAGGCTGTATTTAGATATGTACTCTGGCTGGAAATCCATTTAAATCCCATAGCAGTGTGGTCTGGTAAGAGAGTAAATGGGCCTGGTATCAAGGGTACTCTTGGTATCAGTAGCAACTGTTTTCCATTTTAGAAGTTTATCATCTCAAATGAATAAAATAATATCAGCTTCAATAGACATAGAAGGTCAATATGGCTGGCATAATTTGATATGCTATGTGTGGCAATATATTTTTGACACTCTCTAGATTCATATGTGTTTTTAGTAAAACACGTTGGCCAGAGAAACCACTGTGCTTCCAAAGATACCATTTAAATAAAAGTGTAGGATGAAGGTTTAGTGTAGATGGATATTCTAGATATTTATCTGCTGCATGTTAACGATGACCACAGAAATCAAACCAGCATTTGCTTTCTGTCTGCCATTATATTGTCAAAACTTCAATATCTACCATACACAAACCTCCTTAGTGTAAATTCCTACTTCCTGGGAGATTCCCTAGAGCCTGTGCATTCTGTCATTCTTTTTATCATGGTTGATTACCTTTAGACTGAGTGTAGCCTAACTGAAATTGTGCTGAACACATGTGAAGGTGGTTATACTTACCAGGCATGGTCTCTCATTTGATTTGAGAGCATATGGTCTCAATTTGTATATTGCTTTATACTAGTAGAGATTTTACAACAGAATGGCTTGGAGGGAACTCCTGCATCCACAGCATTTCTAATAGAGTTAAAAAGCAGTAGTTCTAAAATTTATCCCTGGGGAACCTCATTGGTGACTGGCCACCAGGCTGATGTAGCTCAGTTTATTGTAATCTCTTGGAGCCTGACCCATCAGCCAACTGCTGACCCAATATAGCATGGAGTTGTATAAATGTGTGATGAACATTTTGTCCAGGACGATACTGTGTAAAAGAGAGTTAAAATCTTTGCTAAAGTCAAAAAACACCTCTTCTACTGGCTTCCCTTGGTCAACTAGGTGGGTGCCCTTGTCATAAAAAGAAATTAAGTTTGTTATTGACATTCCCATCATGAACCTCTGCTGGTTGTGACTGCATATGCCTATTTTATTTCATAGAAAACTTCTCAAACCAGACACAAAGAGTAACAAATAACACCACAATTTTCACATTTGCCAGTGGAAAATTTACCTCTCTTATGCTGAAAAGATTCTAATATTCTTTGTAATAAACGCGGTATTATGTATGACAATGAGTTAAATAACAAATATTTTCAAAAAGACTGTGGACTTTTTGAAATCCTAGCTACAAACTAGAGCTGTTTGTGCCTTCTTTTTTTGTGACCATATGTGGAAATATCTCTTTCCTCACTGTTTTAAAGTAAATAATAAATTCCACTGAATTCTAGTGGAAAAAATTATATTGTTTCTTAAGATTTCTGCTGATGATTTTTTTAAGAGAGGAAGCATATCTGCAGTAATATTTCAGTCAATTGCAGATCATAAGTGTACCAAGTATGTGATTTATGCAATTCAGTGAAAAGAAAATGAGTCCAAAATAAGTTCACTGTGATTAACACATTTATGCATAATTTTCTATGTGACCCTAAAGGCAAGTACAACTTCTAGACTCCTAGTGGTAAAGAATGGTGAAGAGAGTGATCTAAAATGGTAGGTTTCAGAAGGCTACTTGCCTGCATGAAATCAGCTCTCTCTTTTACAATTCTGTTTAAGTCCTGCTCTAGCTAGGGTTACAAATTAGGGTTGTCCCAAGCATACTATAAAAAAAAGAGGCAACAGTGTAAGGAGGGACAAATAAATAGACATACCTAAGCACAGAAGAATACCCATGGAAAAGAAAATGAAGAAGAAAAAATGAAAGTATGGGTCATAAATTAAGGAGTGCTACATAGAAGGCAGATATTAACATAAACATTTCATGGATTTTGCATCAATTTTTATGATACGGAGATGCAGAAATATGAAAAGTTGATCCTTAATTGGCAAAAAACACTTGAAAAATTTGAAACCTTAGACCAGGTTTTACATATCTTTAATGCAGGAGATTCTTGCAATTCTTTTTTGTGCTTCTCCTATGCTTTTTTTTTTTGATTGGTTGATTTTGGTTGAGTTTTTTAACTCCTCTTGCTATCATCTCTGCTTCTATATGTGACTTAGAAATGTAACTCAGCTTCTTCTGTGGAAAAGATGAGAGACAAAAATAGTGATAAAGTAGTCTGAGTCCAGGCTGTACTTCAAATATGGTCTGCAGGATTCAAAGGATTCCAGTGATTAGCATTGACAGAAGCTGGAGGTAACTTATATGCAAAATAATGAAGATTATTTCAATGATTTAAAACAATATATAAGCATTTTCAGCACTAGCACAAAAGCCATCTACCTTTCCAGTTAGTTTACCAATCTCAGGTTTCTTAAGTCTGTTTCAGAGCAGGCTAAAGGAGATTTACGCACAGAACCTACATATGTAGAGGCTGCACTTGAAGGAGTATGTGTCATGACTCTTATTTTGGTAAAGATCAAGAAGCAAAATTTGACATTTCAAATATTATTACGATTCATTCTTTTCCCTTCTCTTTGTCTTACTTTGAAATGCTAAAATATTTAATAACAATCACTTATTACTAAATCACTTTTTGTATTGTAATTTTCAACAAGCTATCAAATTCAGTGTACAGAGAGGAGGAAAGTGTGTCATAGCTACAAGTTTATGGAATATTTTAGAAATACATCAACTTTCAAATATATCTTTCCAGGCTATACCTGGGGGGAAACAGGAATGCACTGAAATAATAGCTACTACTAATTGCAACATTTGAGACATAAATAATGTCTATTGGTCTCTGATGCATAAAAGTGCTCATATTTGTTTAAATGTAAACCTGCAATCAAGCCTGCAGATGTTAATGGGAACATTTGCATGCATAAAGCTAATCTGCTGCTAAATTAGCTACTTGAGTCAGCATTTAGTACTGAAATTCCACTAGGATTCACAGACTGAAAAAAATTTAAGGCTTATTTCATATATTCAGGATAGCTGAAGTATGTCTTTTTCATGTAGTTCTCTCAGAAAGTGATCAGAAATACTCCTGGATCAAGTATCTACTGGTAGATATTGTAAGTGACACTTAAAGGAACACCAGCATTCAAGGTGACTGAAATATGTCAACACAGCTGGCGTGTGGAAAAACATCTGTTTTCTGAGCATCTGTAAGCATCTTAGAATGATCTGCTTACCCCACACCTGCCAGAAAACCTGTATAATGTATCATAATCCAGCTTCAGAACATACCATGCATGCTCTGGAAGGAGTAGAGAAATTCTATTTGATTGTGATAACACCACACTCAAAATTTGTTTTCCTTTGTCATTTAGACAAAGGACATGACAAAAGGTCTTTGTCTATGACAAGAAGTGACCTTTAAGGTTTAAAGCACCCAACCAGCTTGCACTGGCTGCTGTGTTCTTTCCTCATGGAATTAGGCTTCTTTTCATGTCTCAACCTGCTTGAGTGATAAAATCATCAAGACAGAATGTTGGAGCAGAGAATTCTCTGAATCTGTGTATTCGTACAATTTTTGTGCAGGTGACAATAGAAGAGTGAATATTAAAATAGTGAAATGATTGAATTTAAGGAGGAAATTAGGAAAAAATATAGGCACTCTGCACAGAAATTTTAAATTTAAATATAATCAGGGTTATCTCTTGTGATGCTGTAATTTCCAGATATTTTCATGCCAGGGATTTTGCCAGGTTTCTGCTGCTGTTCCAGCATTGCTTTATAACTAGGAGAAAGAAAACCTGCATTCCTATGACTTTCCAGCTTGTGTCCCTCCACAGACAGAAGGAAATACTGATTGATGCTGACTACTGTCATGACAGTTTTCTTTAGCTTGCAAACTTTATGTGTGGAGTACCAAATGTCCTACCAATGTTGCTGACTTTCACTTACTCCCCTCAGAGATAAAATATGAACTCCTCATTTGGATTACTGAAGTTTTTATGTCTCATTTCTGTTCCCTCTACGTCATTTGGATATACTTTTACTATTATACATTTTATTGCCAAGCAAATCACAGAATCATAGAATTGTTAAGGTTGGAAGAGACCTTTAAGGTCAGTCCAATCATCCACTTGGCACTGCCCCTCTAGCCCCTAAACCACTCAACCTAATCACCCAGCACCAGATCCAGACACTTAAAACACCTCCCAGGGTGGTGATTCTATCACTTCCCTGGGAACTTATTCCAGTGCCTGACCACTCTGATGAAGAAAAATCTTTTTTCAAATATATATATTGAATATCCTCTGTAAATCTGCATTGCAAAGCCAAAAAGATCTTTCTACTAATCAGAGACAAAGAAAACCAAAGTTAGTAGCATTAATTTTAAAGATGTTCTAAAATTCAAAAAAAGTATCGTTTTTGTTGAAAATAAAAAATGCTCTTTTTCTCTTGTTCCACTAGTATTGAATAGAATATGGGAGATAAGTTTTACTATTCTGTAATGAGAAGACACATATTATTTTGGGAATCTTTTTATCTGTTGCACATGATCACGATTTTTGAATAAAAAACATTTTTGATTCTGATGGAATAAAAAGAGTTAGTGATGAGCGTGTATTTCACAGTAGTTTAGAAAGAAACCATTTTGATAATTGGAAACATTGATTTCATGCTGGTAATGACACTGAGTCAAATATAGAGACAGAAATAAATATTTTTATGGTAGAACTACATTATCCTACCTTTGGCTAGATCTGATCACTAATGCAGTTTCCTAGAATTTTTTAGAAAGTTTGAAAGACTTATCAAGAAACCTTTCTGCCAAGGTTCAGCCTTAATATGTAAATGTACTTTAATATTACAAATCAAATTTTGTGAACCAAAAATGTACCAGTAAAGTGAAAAGCTGAACTGTTAGTTGTATTCTATTAAAGTGAAGATTTTACGACACTTCAAAAGCATGTCTAAGACCTACCTGTCTTCAGAATAGTGTTTTACATGGAAACAACCCTTCTACAATGTTATATTTAACATGAGGACATTTAAGCATGAGAAAGACTATTTATAAGTGTGACTTTTGTTATGGGTGATGGTTCCATGGCTTCATTAATAATCAAATAAGCATAGAACAAAATATTTTTTTTAATTTAGCAGACTCCTGATCCTATAAATCTTTCTAGTAGTGTCTAAAGATCTTCAGGAATATCTCAGTCCTTTGCAAATTAAAAATTACAGACCAAGTAAAATTGATTATGGAAGCATGAATAATGAAATAATGACCCAAACATGCAGAGGAAATCTGCAGGATATGGGCAAGGATTATGGTTAAAGTTCTCGTCTCACTGACAGCATAGCCCTTGGCTTCCACTGGGAGTCAAACCCGACAGACCTCAAAAAGTGCTTGGACAACGCTCACAGGCACATGGTGTGACTCTTGGAGGTGACCTGTGCTAAGGGTTGAACTCTGATGATACATATAGGTCCCTCCCAACTCAGGATAGTCCATAATTCTATGGAATTATTTCTATGGATTTCAGGTAAATATTTAAATTAAACAGGGCATTGTAAGATTTGGAAAGAAAGACTACCCTGAGAGTTAGGGGGAATAGTCTTTGTGACAAAATGGCATCCCTATAATTTTTATTTCAGCTAAAGTTTTGAAGTGGTTTCTATGCTGGTATCTTCCTATGTCAGGTCTATTTCTGGCTTTTCTTTTTCCCCCCCTCTTGTAATTTTTACATGAACTTTTGGAAATTTCTAAGTTAAATGTAATTTTTCCTTCCTTCAGTTCATATTCAGAATTACACAACCTTCTTCAATCTAACTGATAAAATCATCTTTCCTTTCCAAGGAATACTTCCACAGATTTTTCTGGCACTCTGAAATGATTCTTGCCTATACAAAAACCTGTGAGGCAGCAAGAAGATTGAAAAGAAACAAAACAATAGAAACATCAAATACTAAAATCCAGATTTCTTTGTCCTATAGATAGACTTTTCAAGATCATGTTTTCATTGCTAAGTGTTCCTATTTTTTTACAGTGTTAAGTATCACTGCATATGAAGTAGAAAAGAAAACAAAAGAAATAAATACACAAGTCGAGTTTTCAGTCATGTTCCATCTGCTTGTAAAAGAATCCTTCTACATACCAAGGTGATCATTAATTCAGAGAAAATTTTGAAAAGCCACACTAATTTATCAAGTTTCCAACTTACTATTAAATTCAAAGCTTAAAATTAGTAGCATAATAAGAAAGGCAGAGATAAATCTGGATTAACTCAATTAACTCCAATTTAGCTAATATAACATAATATTTCCCTAAAATTTTCTAATGTTTCCTTTCTTCCTCTTTGAAAAGTACTGATTTGTTATATCATCATTTAAACTGAGGTCAAGTCTTAGCTATCTTTTACTGCCTTTTTGGGTTTTTTAATTATTATTTTGGCCTGGTTTTGTTTTGCAGCAAATAATAAAATCATATATGTTCTGAAAGGAATAATGTATTCATGTACAGGAAAATAAGATTCTACCATTGAATCTAAATTTTTGTCTCTTCTTTTTAGTTGTTATCTGCTTGAAAGCTGTTATTGCTTAATACCTGTGATTATCTGGATTATTGATATAGTTATATATCAGTATATATATGTATATATATATATGGATTATATATGTGTGTGTATATTACATTTATATTAAATATATTACATTTATATAAATCTAATATATTGAATATGTATATATATATATATATACTCATACGAGGTTATACTGTATTGTATGATACGAGATGGTACGATATTATAACATTATATACCTTGGAAAGGCATATTAGTCAAGGACATAAAAGAAATATGAAAGAATATTTCTTCATTATAAATAAATGATGAAAAAACATTATTACATGAACTTATTCTCAAGATATATATCTTCTTTCAAACTTTGGAATTCTAACTTTCACAGTTTCTTTTTCTCTCTTCCCACCTGCCAAAGAAACCCAAACCAACCAACCAATCAACCAAAAAAAACTCCAAAAAACAGACAAACAAAAAAACCCACCTTGAAGTTTCAGTTAGGAAGCTGATATTTTTCACAGACATGAAAAACTACCCTGTCACAACCCACATTTTCGTTAAGATGGTATGCATCACTTGAAAATATATGCCAGTGTTGACAGACAGCACTTTTCAACTTTTTAATGCATCTTCTTAATGCAACAAGTCCAAAGTCATGAACAAAACCGCATGTTTTTTTTCAACTATTCCTTTTTCTTAAAGTAATTCCATGATTCAGGGGAAAAAAATAAAACAAAATTGTCAAACATGTCAGAGGAAGTTTTGCATCTATGTTTCTGATACAGTGAGAGAGCTCTGAAGTGCAGGATAACCAGAAGACTACATTCAAAACTAAACAAAACCCTACAGAATTGCCATATAACCAGCGTGAAACTCACAGATTTAGAGAGAAAAAAAAATCAGGAAAACATGTGTCATTATTTTCTACTGCAAGAATGAGTTAAAATTCTTGCAACATTTTAGCATAAATTTTACTCGTTTTGGTAAGATCCTGATAAAATTTTTTTCTGAAGTTCTGGCCTGCTTTGAAGGACCACAAATTCCCAGATTACAGTAATCTTTGAAAATCTACTGATATTATGGTATTTTAAAGAAGATCCAACGATTAATCCCAACAGTAATTAAATGAAATAAAATGTTTCACGTAGAAAATGTAGAATCATAGTATCATCTAGGCTGGAAAAGGCCTCCAAGATGATCAAATCCACCCGTTAATCTACTGTTGCTAACTCCATCACTAATCAATCTCTCTAAGTGCCACATGTATGAGTGTTTTAAATAAATCCAGGGATGGCGACTCAGCCACTTCTTGGGTCAGTGCTTGATGACTTCCAATGCTTGGCAACTTTTGGCAAGGTAATATTTCCTTATATCCAATATTTCCTTATATCCTTATATCAAGTTGCCCTGGTGCAACTTGAAACCAGCGCTCCTTGTCCTATCTCTTGTTACTTGGGAGGAGACTGACCCCCACCTGCCTATAACATCCTTTCAGGGAGTTCTGGAGAGTGATAAGGTCTCCCCCTGAGCCTCCTCTTCCTCAGCTAATCAGTCCCTCAGCTAGGTCTCATAGGCTTTGTTCTCAGTGAATGTTTAGTGTTCTGGAATTCAATAAACCTTGACAAAAACCGTTTTTTATCACAAGTTTTTACTCAAATTGAAGTAATTAAAACAAGTTGAAACAGTATAGCTATTTTTTGTTTCAATCTTTTTTTTGTTTCAGTCTTATATTATTTAGGTCTTTAGTTAGGAATAATAATCAAAATGAAGACCTCATGCATGCATGAGTACTGTGAATGTTTTGGCTAACCCTAACAAAAAGCCTTACTACAGCTGCTTATAAAAAAAGATAATAGAAACAACCATATCCTGCTTGCTACATATATAAGGTCACACAAAGGAAAGGCACCTATTAATAACAGTAAGAAAAAACCCAAGCAGTTTTATCAGGCTGAAGTGCAAATAAGTTATGTTCAAAAATTAAATCTAGGGTTGCATGAACGAATGTAACAAATAGTGATTAAGAGGAGACTTCCCATCTTTCTAGTTTCAATGTCAGGAGTTTGCGGACACAAAATAAGGAGTCCTTAAATATTTATATGTTGAGTGAGAGATATTTGACAGTTGTAGCTTTTCATATCACATGCTTACATGAAATGTTTTTATAAATATATATATATGTTCATAAAACATGCATCTGAAATGTCATGTTATTTATGGAGTACTGTCTCAAAATTTAAAATATAAAGTAAAGATATAAAGAGACAACAATCAGAAAATAAATATGTTCATGCATGTTTGAATCTCATGAGGTGTCTATTACCATGCCTGCATTTATCTCCTTGAAGCAATGTTAATGTAATGTAATTAAGACAGCACATGACAGTGAAGAGTACTGCTAAATGCTTCTGAAGATGTATGTTGCTAGGCACCGCAGTGTTTTATTTTTCATATGAAAAGATACATATAATCAAATATACTAAATGAATACTAACTTGTTTCACAATTGGAATTCAAATGAAAACAAGATGCCTGAACTAAGAAGCCTTCCAGTTAAAGATGCCTTTTCTAAAAAGACATTGCAGTCATGGCCTATAGTCATTCAGGGGCTACATTGCAAAAACTGGATGCCTCTCCTCCACCTGTCTCTCACTGTGTTTCATAATAGAAGACAAAGAAGTGGATTGTCTCACTAGGTAGGTTTAATTGATCTGTCATTTAAATTACCAGCAAAACAAATTACTGTTACCACTTTCCCATCAAGAGAACAAGAGTGAGACCAATTCTTTTATTTTACCTGATTTACTATGGCTTTACTGGGACTTTGCTCTATGTACCTTGTTGAAGTGACACCCTTGTCACTATTTAGTTACTTTTTCAAAATTTGTTGATAGGTGAGGTTTCCCAATTGGCTTCTGCTTCTTCTGTAAATCCGATGAAACACAGACATCTGCAGTCATTAGTTAAAAGAACTCTGCCTTCACCTTCATCCTTTATCTTGACTCCCACAAATTAGTGGCCAGATTGGACACACTTACCGCTTTCCTGTCTTCTAAGGAACTAACAAGGCTGAGCACTGAACTTGGCTGACTACCCTTTCCTGTATTAACAAGGTCTGGGGTTGCCTGAAGCATCAGAAATGGAAGTGGCCATTAAAGAAGTTATAAGTTTTTAAGACTGATTTATAATTGTTGAAAAGCAATAAGCAAGGGAAGACAGTCTAAAAAAGATTGAATAGAAGTACAGTCAACCCAGAGACAGACAATCATCATCTGGTCATCACATAACAATATGTTTTTACACTGTCTTTTTGTTATTATTTCTGCTGATATTTGCATTGGTTGATGTTTGCTCACTGCCTTAGTTTTCTGCCAGTCTTACCATGTCATCCAAATCTAGCCATCTTCAGGCAGAAAAACATTGATCTCAACCATTATTTTTCCTCAAAATTAATTGGAATTATTTTTGGCTCTTTTTTACTTTGTTTGCAAGTGTCTTTTTCTACCAAAGTCTCATTTCTTTACTCTCTATGTTATTTGAAATTTCATCTCAGACAGGTAACACTATATAAATTCAATTGAATTAAATTAAACTTTTGCTCAATGGTTCCTAAGACCATTCATCCATCTCCAACAATAATTAAATGGAACTATTTACAAAAACTTATGCATGGAATAGAAAAGCTGAAATGAAAAGCAATACACCAGAATAAATAACCTACTTATTTTATTTGCTCATAAACCACAACCATATCGAGTAAAAAATGTGGGACAGCACAAGACCAAACCTTGACAAAACTAACTTCCATAAAGCCATATCCTTCTTCATGCAGTGAAAAATGTTACCTGGCACTTACATAGAAGAATGGTATAAACTGAAAGTCTTTGTTCATGTGTCTTTGGAATTAAAAACTTACCTGTTTGCACTATTCCTCCAAGAAGACAAGCTGACTAGATCGCAAAATGTTGAATTTACACTTTTCAGAGACTTGAATTCCTTCTGTCTGTAAAACTATACCGATCATGTATCTCTAGGCCCAGACTCAAGAAATCAACAACAAAGCTCATCAAGTTTAAAAGTACCAACCACTCAGCTTGCAAACCCCACGGGGAAAATAATGCTTTATTATTCAGGATTTCACAGAGCAAAAGAGCAGAGGGTATCCTGAAATATACTATTTCAGAAATTCTTTTGACTGTGAGAATCTGATGATGGCCTGATTTTTATGCATTCTTTTATATTTTTCTACAAACCTAAAATAATTATGTTGTATTATAAATCTTTTTTCGTGGCCCATGGAGCATGTTGCTGTAGCAGAAACAGCTGAGCAGTTCTATATATTAACCATAAATTTAATTTTTATGAACAAACACAGGAATATGACAATGGTCAGACTTTCTTCAAAATACCAAATACCATGGCAGCTTGGAAAGATGGAGAAATCACAGATGTGCTGTTATGTAGTTATTATTAGAAATAACTCATCTTAAATTTATGAGATATCCATGAAAGACCTTTTTTAATGAATCATAAGTGGAAATTTTATTCATATTTAATAAAACCATCCAAAAAAAGGAAGCAAAATAAGAGGCAAATAATTCATGTCAGGATTTTGTGGTAATTTTGTTTTTGTGGTAATTTTTTTCTTCAGTAAGAAAGAACAATATTATATGTAGTTTTTAAAATAACCATCAAAATCACTGTGTTCTTTTTTGTTAAGAAAACAGAGAATTTCACCACTATATATGTTTTAATGAAACCTTTGAAGATGGGTATACATAATAAAGAGTAATAAGTTATCTATGCAGGAAAGGTTGAAATTCATATAGATGTTCACTGACAAAAATGATTCCTCAGAGTGTTCATATCTGGTGACAAATAGAGAAAGTTCTTTAAAATACTAAGATTCAGATATATAGATGAACCATCTGACTTCAGTGATCACTTGGGCAAATGGATTTTAACGTCTCAGGGTTAGAGTACTTGATATCTATCAGAATTTAATACTAAATAAATAATGATCACAAATGTTTTGTGAGGAAGCACAAGTAAGAGTCTTTCCTTTGTACGAGCTGAGCATAACCATAACAAAGTAATTCTCAAGGACTTTTTTTTCAATTTGCATACTTTTGACACTTTAGAGGCAGAAAAAAAGCCACTCTGTGGAAAAGTACCAGGGTACTATAAGCAGACCCTTCTGAAAGAAGAGATGCGCAGCAGTATGTGACCAGACTGTGGGGGTGTGTCTTGCAATCCACCTTACCTCTGCAGTGTACCCAGCTAAACACATCAAATTCAAGCTCGAGAAAAAAGAAAGAGGGGAGACTTTAAAAACCAACTCCAGTAGCTTTTCAATTAAAAAAGCCTTAACAGAATTTAAAACATGATTCTTCTCAAAGTAAAGCCTGTTCACCCATATTCTTAGTGATGATGTTGTCTAAATAGCGAAGAACAAAGTTAAAGAATTTTCCTTGGTGAAAATTACATAGTACCTGAATATTCTCTTGAAACTAAGAGAAAAATATATTTACAAATAAGTCAGATTCATTTGGTGGCAATCCTAATGATTGTATTTTTTTTTTAATTATGCCAAAGAAAAACAGGTAAGTGAAAGATATTTATTCTTAGAAAAATTCAGTATTTTCAAGGCATCCCATACTTTTCATATGTCATAATTCTACCTAATTCCCACACTTTTTTTATGTTTAGAAAAGGGAACTTGTTGATTAAGAAACATATGTGTTGCATTTTATGCTGTCATTGCTGAAGAGTTGCGCATCTAAACTATGCCAGCTCAGGCTAACAATGATTGATTTCATGGTTGCTCAAATCCATACACAATAAATGAATTCACTGGATTATAGATTTAGAAGTAATGAAGAAGAGTTTAAGCCCTTTCAGAACTTGAGTCTATTCTTATTTTCACTACATTTACAGTTACATGTATCATAGACATAAAATAGAAAAGTTTTGTTATGAGATACCTTTTAAGCATAGTATTTCCATTTTTAAGAAGATTCCAGTGTTTCAGTTTATTTCAGATCATTTTCACTTCCCCAACTGGCTGCTGTATATAACAGCATATATTATGTATAAATAGCTAACTTTATTTCTGCTATGTATAAGATGAATGCCCTTTAGAGCAATCACATTTTCATAGATAAAAACACCTGCAGTACAAAGCTAAAAATCTTTTTCTGTTTAAAATAGAGAAAAACTAATTAGTTCAGGGAGAGAAAGGATGCACATATGATCACAGCTTAACTACTCATTCTTCACTTTTAAGAGTGTTTTTTTTGTTGTTGTTGTTGTTTTTAACTTTAAAACAAAAGCCTCTGAAAGGCAAATGACTCTAGGAATAAGAGCTGATGGATGGACTGCTGAGATAGGGATACAAAAAGGCTCCTAACATGAAAACAAATAAACAAACCAAAAAAAAGGATATTTGCAAATAGACTTCTTACTTCTGAGCCAACTCAAATACTCATTTCCTACAGAAATGTCATTAGAATAACATGATAATGATATTAGTCAAATGCTAAAAAGTACCACTAGAAAAAAACCCAACCGAAACCAAAGAAGTTGAGAAGCAACTTCACCAAGAAATATCTCCCTAATTCCAAAACAACTTCAGCCCTACAGTTGTGACAAGACAATAGATACAAAACTGTCAGGTGGTTTTGCTTCCACACATAGCATTTTAAATGCTGGTGCCTATCTGTCTCTAGCAATTACTGAAGTGGCACTGCAGAGTGTTATAATAAAGGAATGCAGCAGATATAGCCTTGATAACGCAAGAGGATTCATCCAGAATAAACTATCCACAGAGGAGAAGAGAAAGTGTAAATGAGAAGAGATCTTAAGGCCCTGAGGTTTATTATTAACATTAGTAGCAGCAAAGGAAAGTCAGGATTTCAGGCAAGATTTTTTAACTTACAGGTCTAATTTTAGATGTTGGGATCCTCATGAGTGGCCCTATTTGAAAAGTTAATTGTTATTCTCCATAAAGTCTGAAAAATAAGCTGTTGAGAATGCCAAAGGAGACCTAGACCTGTAATTAATAATAAATGCTATTCTCGGTAGTCTCTCACTTCAAATCTTACATGGGAATGACAAAATATTTCTATATTTTATTGTGATTCTTTGACAAATTCTGTGAAGCACACTGAGAATGTGAGATCAGCATTTAACAGGCAGTAAAGAGCTTTGTCAAAATATTTTTCCTGTTTTGCAATAAGTTTCCACAGAGGTGGCAGACACTTTGCTGTCGCACTGCATGACACGAAAGAATGACACTCACTTGTCATGTTGAGAGCAAGTAAAGAAGGACTTTATTTGGGGAATTTCAACTTATATAGTTTTTGGGATTTGGTCTAGGATTGGGAGATGAGAAGAACACCCCTCTGACCCCAGTGGTCAAACCAGCAGCTCATCACAGAGAGGAATGAGAAAACAATCAATATTGTTTATGTTAAATGTGTGTGAAACTCCAGTAGAAATATGTGAACAAGATCAGAAGGCTGAAAATCAGCGCGACACTTCGCCTGGACTTCACAATTAGTTTTCTATAATTTGGGATGTTAAGGCCATAATACTTCCTGCACTTTTAGAAGAGGAAATATCCTCGATAGTTTATAGATATTACCTACATAAAAATAAATGACAAGAGTGTCTGTCTGCTGCCTTTTTATGTAAGATGATGTTATAAGTAATGCTAATCAGAAAATGACATCTGAAATGGCTTTGTTATTAAAAAGAACAAAATCTTTTTGTAAAAAAATATTCCATTTTTCTTTAGGGAGGAGGAAGAAAAAAGCTGTTGTATCATCTACCTGATTTAAATTTTCCTGTGTCACTCTGTTACCTTCTGCCAATCTCTAAGAATTTTCAATCAGTTCTATAATACTGACTAAGCCAAGCATCATGTTGACTTATCCTAGATGCACAACAGAACCTCTATATTTCCTGAAGGAATAACAGAAGCAAGTAGTTTCCAAAGAAACATTTCTTAAACGTTCATAGTTCTGAAAAATTGGTGGTTTGGGTGGGTTTTGTTTGTTTGTTTGTTTTTCTTGGGGGTGTTGTTGTTTGTTTTTCTGGTGTACTCTGATTAACAATAGGACAATTTACATTTTCTACAGCTTATACCACAAAAATCTTGATCATGGATAGCCCAATATTTGCAGAATGATAAAATAAATTTTATGTCTGTCCCCTAGGTGTCCCATTGCAGAAATTTGCAGAATTTCATTGCTTGAGTTTGTAACTGAAGCAACACTCTCTGGAGTTCTTACACTGCACAATAAGCAATATGGCTTTGATTTAAGGAAAGGGCAATTTTCATGCATGTATGAGAATTGAGATAAGTATTTGCCAAACTCAAATGTCTTCCTAAACCAACTAAACAATCAAACTCATTGATTTTTCTTAGTAAGCCTTTTAAACCTGTCAGCTAACTTGCTATGTTTTGCTAAGAAATTCATGGAAGTTAAACAAAAATATGGAGGGATTATTACCCTGCCCTGTGAAATCAAGTTCCTTGCCCCTTAACATCCTGAATTTTAATTAACACACCTTTCAAAAAATTAATTTATGGCAGCACATGAAAAATCTCCTTAAATCTGAAGCCAAAAAGGCCTTTCTCACTGACTACTAATTTCCAAATTTTCCTCTTTCTAGAAGATGAAGTGTTGCAGAATGGTAGAACTTACATATCACACAGTCCAAGTGTTAATCACTACTAGTAACTCAGTAACTCAGTCAGCAGTCTAGGGTTCCAGGGGAATTAAAATTCAACACACAAGCAAAAAATAGAACACGGAAAATAATAATGTTGAGATAACACAGAGCTTCGTCAAATTTCAACACTGCATGAGTATAACAGCAGTGCAAGAGGAAGAAAAAAAGCCACCCCAAAACTCGGAACTATTCAAACTACTGAATATTTGCAGCTAAATTTTAGAGCTTTACCATGCCAAGATCCAGAGCAAAATTTAATATGTGAAACTCCTTCCAAGTTTAAAAGCCATATAAATTCATAATTTTTAACCAAAATAAAACACATTCAGTAGAGTATGGAGATAAGATACAAAGCTACACTTATATATGCTCAGAACTTGAGAACATTTTGACTGAAATTTTAGACCCAACTAGATTGCATTACTGGCAGTACATTGGAGATGGCAATGCAAACCATCATAAAAAAAAAGACAGAAAATCTTCAAAAAATCTTGCTTGTATGTAATTCAAAAGAAAACTGATATGAACAACTCTCCCTAGGATTGTTCTTTTTTTTTTTTTCCTATTCTTTTTTTCTACAGTGAGTTAATGAATTCTAATGAAATTACATACTGGTGAAAAAGTCTCAAAGGATTGCACCTATTTACTTCAGATACAGTTCTAACTTTGTATTTGAAATACATAATAATGCATAACAAGAAGAAACCCCCTTGTTTTGTCTGATACTTTTCTCACAATCAACGGGGAGAGAAGAAATGGACTCTGATCTAAAGGCACATCACAACCCTTGAGACCAGCTGCTCCTTTACAAAAGCAAAAACGCATGCATCCATGAATGTAGGTATGCTTGCATATCCTTTAGACATCTGCAGTTTCATGATTATTGATGTATTATTTTCAATGAATATTCTGATTTTATTAATTTTATTTGTTTCCTCTCTGCAAAGTTTACTGCTGGAAAATTCTGCTCTATCTTGGTAGGCTGCAGATAAATTTTTAATTTGACGACAGCTGCATAGTTCTAAAAGGATAAATTTACATAACTAAACAAACTAGAAGAGATAAAAGGAATATATTCTGTGGCTTTCACATTCCAGAAAATGTCTGTTGTACATCTTACTATCCATCTTTATTGCCTCTTGTGTGACCCATTAGCCATAATTATTACACATTTTGAGCCCAGTCATGTATTAATCAAATTTATTCTTTTACTTTTAGGTGAGGCAGATTTGTAATTTTGATTATGATATGTTCCATTAGAAAGGAAAGAGCTTCTGGCAAGACAGTGCACTAGATTTATTAAAAAGAATAGTGAATATAAAAATGCAACTTGGAGTGTTCTAGGATGTCCCTTAAGCATGAAAAGAAGCAGCAGGAATAATGCTCAATTTCTTCAATATAGATCCACAGAGATAGGGAAGATTAGGGGTTAAGAAAAAGTGAAACAAGAGGAAAAAGAAGAACTAACAATCTGAAGCCTGAATACAGTTAGTTGGAAATGTTTAAAATGGCACAGAGATGAAACACTTCTTCTCTGAGAGAGTTTAAGATTTTTAGTCAGGAGAAGACTCCATGAGGATTTAACTGTGCCTCTTCAGAACTTAAAGCTGATTTGTAAGAAAGATAGAACAAACCTTTTGGCATGACCTCCTGTGACAGGATAAAGAGTAATTGTTCTAAATCAATTATGATTCCCTAAGAGACTTCATGTTCCTGAAATATGCTGAAAACAGTTTTCACATGTACCTACATCTTCTCAGACTGCCCTTGTAGAGGACAGGATTTATTTAACCAAGAAGTGTCCTGTGATCTAAGTCCTCTGC
Organism: Argya squamiceps; assembly: GCA_037834095.1. Lineage (NCBI taxonomy): Eukaryota > Metazoa > Chordata > Aves > Passeriformes > Leiothrichidae > Argya > Argya squamiceps. Next base: position 25,540,171 of record JBBMKD010000115.1, read on the forward strand.
CCTAGCAAGTGAGAGACTACCTGAGTGTGTATTCCCTTTTCCTTCTTGCAGAATTGTCCTGCGCACACAGATATATGGGCTCTGCACCTTCATGAGTTCTCTCCCCTCATCTTTCACTCTTGTTTCCATTTATGCAGCAGCTCTCTAATTCAATGATTTTCATGCTGGCTATTCCATATGGATTTCCAACATGTCTCACTTTTTTTTCCTTAACCCTTGCAGTAAAATGCTGTGGGGCCAATTCAATAAAAACAAAGCCCTCTGTACGTTTTTTAGAAGAGTGGGCAAGGGTCAGGAGAAATTAATTTGTGATACTGAAAGCATTTCCAGAGATGTTATACATTAAAACAGAAAAAAGTCCTGCTACTTCTTGCAGCTCATGAAGCAAACAAGCAAAAAAAAGAAACTCTCAGAAATTCCTCATTAGACCTATACTGAATTTAGCACTTGAGAGTTCTTCATCCAAGCCATCTTTCTTCTCTGTCTCACTGCATGCATTGCCCTTTTTTTTCTACTTTCTTTTTTGATTACATTTAGCTTGGGCAAAACACATCTTATCTGTTTTTTCATGCAATATCATTGGAAGACATCGGTTTGTGAAGTAACTTTGGCCACTAAAAGTGAGAGTAGTTGTTTATCATAAAGATTGTAATATATTCTTTTTCTCTCTACTAATATATTATAAGGTGAGAAGTGTTTCATGTCTCTTCCACAAAGAATAAATCAGCTCTAGTGCAAAGTCAGAAAGTAGCAAATTGAAAAGTTACTTTAATTAAAATGTTTTAACATATAGGACTATGAATAAGCTTAATTTACTGATAAATTAAGCACATTAAATTATGGAGTTAAAACTCATTCTTGTCACCAGATTACTTTAATATTGCCATCTTGCCATCTTGAGAGCTAATTTCTGCATCAGTGCTGAAAATAAAACCTTTTCTAACAATTAAAATAATAAAAAACATTTTTTACAGTTTTGGTATTATAGCTTCATTTTCCTTTTCACTCCTTCTACATCTGTTTTATTTTGCTGTAGGAATGGTTGCTAGAGGCCTGAATTTTGATGAATATCATAACACAGCTAAGAATTTTCTTTGATAGTTAAGCATTTCTCAACTATCTGGGTAAGGTACAACAAAGCAAATGTTAACAAGAATATTTTACAAATTATAAAGAGGATCATAATTACCAATTTTGCACAGTATTTCCAGATTTCTTCTAGACAGGGAGAAGTTTGTTGGGAAAATTGTTGTAGCATATATTTATAAACTGATCAGCCTACTCTTCTAGAAGAACAATAAATCATCCTTAAACTCAGTTCATTGACCATGTGGCAAACATCTGAGGGTTCAAATGTAAAAATGTTTTGCATTATAAAGGTCTCTCAGGACTGTTAGAAGAAGTGATTTCTTCTAACATGAGTGAGACACTATCCCACAATTAAATAAAATCTATATGGGCTGGCACACTTTTAAATTTTTATTTGCTATTAGTATTTGAAAATCATTAAAGCATAAGAAAAATATGGAGGTTTGTTGTCAGTACCAGTAAATGTGAAGTAAAAATAAAACAATAATAAGCCAGAACTCACAGAAGAGCTACATTTATGCTTGTGTGAATTCCAAACATAAGACCGTGGGCCCTAACTCAGTGCTGCATAGGTCAGGACATGCTTTCTTTATCAGCATCGGATAGTTAGCTTTCAAAGTGAATCTTATACCATTCCACCCTTATTATAAATCATACTCTGTAACAGAAATATCAGAAAAGAGCAAAAAGATTTATCAATTTCACATAATAGAATGTTTTCTGCATTTTTTTTTAAAGTAAATAGCATTGTTAAAGATGGGATACTCTGTTCTCTTAATGAGCCTCTTTTTGTTTCTGCTTTCATTACAGGAAAATGCTCATCAGAATTTAATTAAAGGTTTATAAATTCTTCTCCAAACCAGATGAAGACTGGATGTCCTTCAAGAACATGGTGAAACATATGCATAATCTAGGATTTAAAACCAATCCTGCAAAATTCATAGAGATCCTTGACAGTATAACAAGAGTTTCCTTGAATCTGACTTGTTTTCACAAAGCTTTAATCAGAGAGATTTATTAGGAGAGAGAATTCAACAAGAAGGGTTCAGAGAATTTACTAACCTCCTGTGCCTACAGATGGAATGGCAAAATTGTGTAAGAACAATGAACTAAGGTAAGGGAGACTTATAAAAAAAATATGATCTCTATATTTCAGAACTTTTAATGTTTGACATTACCTCCTCCACTGTTCCATGGTCTGATGAAAGTCCTGCAGAACTAGTTTATTGTCCTATGTCATGAAAATCACAAAATCTCCCTCCAGAAATTACAGGTGATTCTGAGTTGGAAGGGACCCAGAAGGATCAAGTCCAGCTCAAAAAAGGGGCATCTGCTGAACAAAGAGGTCAAGAAGTAACTTGGGTAATATTTACTAATAAAATATCTGCATGATATCCCAAAACTAAAGAAAAGGAATATTATGAAAGGAAGAGAATCAGAATTTTCTTATTACATCAGGTAAGAGACTGCTGTTATTCTTTCTTTTGGAAACTTACTCCTTCAGCACAAATTGAACAATGGTCAGGGTTCTGGGTGTATTTTTTTAAGGAGAGGAGAATGGAAGAATGCTGTTAAATAAGCAGAATTTTTCATTTGCTTGCTTCTAAGATGTTTCAATTTATGATGTTTATGATAAGACATATGCACAGAAAAATGTCAGTGACCTTGCAGACATAACCACATACTGAAAATACACTGCACACTGTTTAACTTCAGAGTTTTCTCTCTTCCTTTCTCACTACTTTTGTAATATTTTATCAGTATAGTCTTCATTCTCTTTCTAGCTGTATTGTTTTACTCCCTCTTGCTACAACTCATTTCCTACTTTCTGAGCCACTCTTCTCTCCCTGTCATTTATGACCCTTCCACCCACTCACACCTACTGTTTGCAAAGCATGTAAAAAACATCCTTTCATACCTCTACTAAATTAGCAGATCAAAGAGCAACCTTTCCCAGATGATTTTGTAACACTTTCACTGCCACAGATGTCTCATAGACAGCAAGAGAAAGCTAATATGAAGAAACAAACCCAAAATAATAAATAAAATGAGAAATTAGAGGATTCATTGGCTCTATTCTTAATGCACCTGTAAACAAGAAAACAATAAAAGCTTTAGAAATTTTTATTAAAACAGGAGAACAGGGGTCTGCTAACCCAGAGTGGCTTAGCTTATTTGATCAAATTGAACCTGAAAACCTATACTAACTGAGAAACTGGACATGCCCAGAAGTATCTTCTTCAAGTTAATATGAAGAAGCATAGCATCCTAACAGAAGCATCTTGTAGCTGCTATACTGAAATAACACAGTGTCATGAACATGGCATGCATTTTTATTCTAGGTTAGATCAAACACCACTCAGTTTACAAATATGGGAATAGAAGATCTTGAACGTGAAGGTATGTGTGTGATTCTAAACCTGTGAAACTGATTTTGAAGAAATATTTTTATAGTTAGTACAGAGATAGCCGAGTGGACTTACCCACTCTTTTCAGCTAAGGGAAGTAGACAGGATAGCTCTTGTAACATTTACTCTACATCAGGCATATTTATACTCTGTCTCAACTGATGGCAGGGTACAATTCTGGATTACTCAAAAGAATCACAGTAACATTTGGTTCTGGGAAAACTCTCCACACTAAATGGAATTTTTTCCAAAACAGAACAACACAAGGTAGCCAAGGTATAAATAAAAAATTGTCTCAGGTCAGCAAGTAGGCAGCACCTTCCCTGTAATAAAAGCTGTTTATGAAACTGTTCCCATACCTGTGGAAAGACACCTAATGTCACTACTTCTATTTTCTCAGATTCAGAGTGCGGAATTAACAGACAAGATTTTGTCTTGATACTGCTTGCTACAGTAATGTCATATAACTCTTTTTTGTATGTCAAAGACCATAATTATATTAAGATGAAATCTTCTAATTTCTCCTAGGAGTGTTTAATATTGCCGTATGTTTGAAATTTTGCTCACAAAACTGAAAGTAATTTTTTTACACAACAAAAAGCAACAACATCAAAAGAAAACCCAAACCAACCAACCAACCAACCAACCAAACAAACAAACCAGAACGCTATACTTAATAATAATGTTTACTGATGCAGTTCCCCAAATAATCTTTTCTTTCTCATTCCAGTTGATATGCTGAAAAACACATTGACAGCAAAAAAAGCTCAGAACTATAAATAATTGTTTAAACTGCAAATAAATTCCTTATTAAATGAAGATGTTTTAAAAATGCCAAAGGAAGGTAGAGGCAGGGAAAAGGTTAAAAGGTTAACAGAGGCAGGAACTGAAAAGAGTGATGGGAACTAGATGGCATTTTGAAGTGGCTAAAATTAAGGGCTTAAATAATCAACAGTAATACTTTTTACCTGTTGCATGACTTATTGGCAATGCTGCTTTTAAGATTAGTACTTTTTCAGTAATGTTTCACTTTTGGGGTGTGGGATAATTTTTCAGTCAAATTACTCCCTGTTTCCTTTAAACATTGTTTGTCCAGATTTATCTCTGATGAAATTCCTTGGACTTCTAGCAAATTATGCCTTGATCATTGTACCAATTACATTAAGACCACACTCTACTCTTCTGCACTTAAAAAATAAAGAAATTACATCCATAAAGACTTTCTTAATTTTCTTTAGGTAAACCAACAAAAAAGTACAGCTGTACATTAAAATAACCTTACTAGTAACTTTTAAATTTACATGCCTGTTATGATAAGCTGTTTTTTGGAAAAGATGCAAGAACAAGACTAAAACAAAAATAAGGGAGAATCTAAAAAGTTTGGAGTTGAGTTTTTACCTCAGTTTCAGATTTCCCAAAGGAAAGTGTATCAACAGATTTTCAAATATCTATATACAAAATCTGATTACAGTTTCCAGTAGTTTACCAATTGCTCCAAAATTAACAGCAACAATATGTAAAATCTTTGTACATAAGTGCATGTGGTTTTCTCAAACCTGAGCTACTTTTCTTCACAGTTTAAGTCCCTTGATAATTTCCTCCTGATGAACATACTGACATTTCATGTCAGTTTTATTTAAATTTCATAACTATTTCCTTGAGGTGATTAGTGAAATTAAGAAAAAGTGCTGATAAGACTTTCCTCCTCCTTGAGAAGAACTTTACCTACAGAATCAGAGATCTACAATCTACAGAATGATTTTGAAAGGAAGCCCACTATGGAGGTCACCTAGTCCCACCTACTTCTTAGAACAGGACTACCTAGATCAAGATGTTGATGATCATGCCCAATTTACTTTTGAACACCTTCAAGGAAAGATATCTCATAACTGCTCTAAGAAATCTTCAGCATCTAATCCCCCTCATGGATAAAAAACAACTAAAAGTAGCAACTAATAAACCAACCACTGACCAAATAAAAATCTTCTTATATCTAATGGGAATCAAAGCAAGCTACAATTTAGAAAATAATTCTAAAAAGTAAATATATCCCTGACATACTTAAAGTGAGGCATGCAGGTGAGTTTATACAAAATCATCTTTTCTGCATAATTGAATTACAAGTTTTTCCTCCTCCAAAGATATCCTAGATGCATTCCAAAGATGTATTTTTACTTTCTGGATGGCAAGAATTTTCAGGGAGGACTGAACAGCTGCCAATTTAAACTAATTAAAGTACATTTTAAGCACCTTGAATAAACAATGTATTTTTTTGCTACCTGAAACATTAGTGAGTGGTGGTAATGTTAAAGCACAGAAATCCCAAGTGTCCTAGGGCAAATTTAACCTCTGGAAAGCACTCCTGCTCCTCAGTACCATCTCATATCCTGTGCAGGATGTAAGGAGGGGGCTGGGTCCATTTCCACTTTGACTGGGATGTGCCAGTTGCGCAGTCAGGTTGTGGTTGATTCCACACGGTGAGCAATATTGTGTGAATCATTCACCTATCTTACACTGCTATAAATGCTGTTGTTCTTACTTGTGGGAGTGCATTTTTTAATTTTAGGTTTTGTTTATAAGTTAATGTTCTTTTGTAAAATGGTTTGTTCTCTGTACCCCTATTTCTGTTACCCCCATTTGGTTCCTTC
>JBBMKD010000115.1:25554954-25576202 GCA_037834095.1 Argya squamiceps
TTCTTTCTTTCTTTCTTTCTTTCTTTCTTTCTTTCTTTCTTTCTTTCTTTCTTTCTTTCTTTCTTCTCTCTCTCTTTTTCTCTCTCTCTTTCTCTTTTTTTGGTGCAGAAAAAAAAGTAAAACAGCAGCAGATATCCTCAATAGCAAATCGCATTCATATTTCCCACAAAGATGTAATGACCCGACTGTATAAGTAATAAAATAACTGCTTATGAATGATGGCCAAACCAAGACATCTTATTGTTTTGACTATGCTTATGACTTTTAGAAGTTTATTAAACATACAGGTGACATTCAGCTCTGATCTTTAAACTGCCAATTCTAGAATGCAAGAGCATTTACCTAAAGGTTGCTCATTTCATCAAGAATCCTCACTTTCCCTTAGCAGTACTGGAAACAGACTGCTGCTGAGCTTAACATCTGGTCTGAGTAAATAAAGAAATTCTCAGGGTGAAGAAATCACATTTTACTAAGTTGTTTAAGTGTTTTCCCAGCTGAGAAATCAGAAATATCTCACCATAGAACAACATGAAAAATGACTGACGACATGATAAGTATTGGAATTAAGAGCCATTATATGATTTTTGAGGGGTTTATTTTTTGTGATATGATTTTATTTTTTTACCTATCACAACTAGGAATATTGAGGGACAATCTGTTATATTATTCACTAAATAGGACTTATTAATTTCAAAGGGACTACTTATACACAAACATATTTTCTCAGTGTAATCAAAGAATGTTGAGGCTTGATTTTAATTGTGTGCTACAGAGAAAATGAGATGACACCTGCAGAAACAGCAGCTTTCACCAGGAAATCTACTATTGAGCAATTAACCAGTTAACAGATCAGCATGTATCTACAGTCTGACATCCCAAGCTTTACAAATAGATGAAAATAAATTTTATAATTTTTTTGTCAAATGGCTGCATTAAATGGAATGCTCTTCCACCTAACAGAAAATATGCTACTCATTACATTAAAATTGAATGGCACACTTTCTAGAAGGATGGCATGCATATACATTTCAGCTGCAAGGCATCTGAAAGATCATGTCTCTACCCACAACTGACATGCAGTCCTAATTTGTGACTTGATCAACATGGAATAAAGAGCCTAACAGCAGCGGGCTTGAAAACTAAATATTTTATTAAATTGATCGCACATAGGAACCCACTAATTTTTTAACAGAAAAATCAGATGACTTGCATGATTTGTTGGAACATGAGTGAATGATTCAACTTACTGTTAGAAAATAATGAAAACAAGATCTCCTATAAGCAGTAAATTAGTTTTTTAATCATTGCCAGCAAAATGTTTCTCAATTCAGAAATATAGTGGCTCCCTAACTACGATTTCTTATTCTAAAAAGTCATTCGCTGTTTCACATGACCATAATCTTGTTAGAAACAAAAAAGTTTTAAGAAATTTGTCTATGGAAGTAATGCATGAGATATTTGGATTCCTATTTCTGGAGAATGGAAAACAAGAGCAGTAAACTGATTCTGAAAAAATACGCCATTTATTGATAGTGTTTGAAAGGGACTCCTGCTAGTGGATCTTTAAACAGTAGATAGACTTAATAAAAATGTTTTACTTTGGATGGTTTTGCACTGAAACCTTTATTACTCTAATAGATTATATTCTTTCACCATCAGAATGGTTTATCTATTTACAACTCAGTAGACTATCCATTGATAAAGTGCTTTTTTTTGTGCAATACAAGCATTTTGGAAGCACCTTTTGGGAAAAATTAAGCAAGTTTCAATATAAATAAAGAAATTAAGAATGTGCAAAAATTCTGGGAGCACTCTGCAAGATGTTGCTGTGGTAGGTACAGATATAGGCAGATACAGAATGAATTGCTGCAATGGAATTATTGTTTTAAGAGAAAGATCTAAGAAAGTTTTTTGTATTATGGACCTTACTCTGAAACAGAGTGTTATAATCCTCAACTATAAAATTTTTCTGCTTCTGGCACTGGGATGGAGAGACTGAGGGAAGAAAAAAATTGCACCAAGCAATATTCTAAGTAATGCCAAAACTACAAACAACCATGTAAAATCTGTCTTTTCTAGCTAGTTCAGTATTGGAAGAAAAAAAGGACTTTTATTTTACTTGTGCTCTATCTTTGTATGATTTCACAAAATGTTAAATCAAGTTTTATCCTGAGTTCTTTTAAATTTCAGACCCTCTTCTTCCTACTCATTTCCCAGTTATACTCCTCATTTACTAAAGTGCATAATTTTTATTCCAACAGATACGTTTTTTACTTAGAAATACACTAAAGGAAAGTGCAAATGCTGTAAAATTCTCTGACATGGTGAAGTGTGGGGTGCTCACTGGAGGTAGTCATGAGTAGTGACTGCTCTGTCCCTGGGGAAATGGTAGATGGGACAGACGCAGAGATTTCTATTCATTCACAGCTCATACTGCCAAATAGTTCACTGCACAAAATACACTTCCCTCACATTTACAGTTTGCATTTTTCATGTTTCCTTCTCTGATATTTCCCACAACGACAACTCTGAAAGATACCAGAGCATTTTTGAAAAAGTTTTTCCTCAGGGATTTCTTGAACTTCAACCAGTTTAAGCTGTGCCACAATGATTTTCTGAGCAGACTTCTTAGTTTATATTAGTTCCTGCAGTCAGGCTAGTGGTGCCTACATTTCACATACTGAGAAATACAGTATGTCACAGTAAACTAAAAGAGTTCATGTTATTTCAGATAGAGCTTTCATCTTAGATTTCTAATTATTTTAATTATAATAATACCGTATATTATAGTATTGAGAATACCAGAGAACACTATATTGAGAATACTACCTTGATGTGTTCTATCAGCTACTTCAGTAGCTAAGAATTGTCTTTCAAGCACAGATTTTTTAGCCTCCTTCACTAGTACTCTGAAAAGTTCTCAAATCTACCTCAGTGTCCAATCATGTACATGTATTTATCTGTTCCTTTCTTGACTTTAACAACTTATACTCTCCTACAACATCAATCAAGTTCAAAATCCAACCTTCATCTACTTGCAGTGCTCAGGATTTTATGTTTCTTTATACTTCTGAATCTCCTTTATCTTCTTCACATGCCAGATTTTGTCTTTAGGACTCTATCTACGATAGTGGATGACCATAATATTTTTCTTCTTTCCACCCACCCTTTCCATCCCTATTTTCTTTCCAACTCTTTGTCTAATGTTGTCTTTCTCTCATCAACTCAACAATGGCATACTGGAAGGAAAACCAGAATTTTAACCTGGAGATAAATATGACAGTGTTTATGTTGTAATCATTTGCTGCTGGCAAATTAATAGGGAAGGAAAAAAATTGAGATTTTTGTCTCTCCACTATCAAAACATAAATAGAAGTATAATTGGTTAGTAGAAAGTTATCTTAATACTTTTTGAGGCTAATATTTCCTATTAATCTTGTCAGCTTAAATGCAGGAATTTAAAAGGGAGAATTTCGCCATCAAATAAACAACAATACTTGAGCTCCCCCAATTAAAAGTTCATTCTTGTGGAAAATTCAAGCCCTCATGTTGTTGTAGGGTGTGTTGTGCTAGTTTCTAGCCTATTGGCAATTTACTGATGACACATTAACGTGGTAATCCAATAATCAATACAACCTGCTGCCAATTCTTAGAGAAAAGCAACTTACAGGACCTTCCAAGTTCATCTGAAACTCCGAACAACATCTGGAGTTCTGATCAACTCAACCTCCATGACTTAGGAGCACCCAGACACTACCCCTAAACAAAGGTTGCATCACTCTGTGACGTTGCATGCACAGCTAAGTGAGGATGTAAATTTTGCATACATAGTGGTAGCATGGAGTAATGTGTAGAATAAATCATTAGTATTAAGCATACAGTACACTGCCAGTGTGTGAATTTATTAATAACTTGATATGAAATTTAACTAACCAGATTGAGCATTATAGATTCATAACATCACAGAATGGTTAGGGTTGGAAGGGACTCTAGAGACCATCTGGTACCAATCCCACTGCCATGGGCAGGGATGCCTTCCACTACACCAGGAAACTCAAAGCCCCTTCTGGGGACTGGACAGCCACAATTTCTCTGGGCAACCTGTTCCTGTGCCCACCATCCTCACAGGAAAGAATTTCATCCTAAGAAGAGAGTGATCAACATACAGGATAGCTGATATTTTGCCAGTATCAGACACTCCTGGCAAAGCAGTCTTGTATATAGCTATACATACATAACCCATGCATGCAAATGCACTATCAGTTGCAACACAGACCCTGTCCAGTACCAAATTTCAGATGTATTACATGGTGAAATAAGTACAATATGCATGTTCTGGGAGATCCTGTTGTTCTCACCATCACATAGAGAATAAAACTTTTGTTATTACATACAAGCCTCTTCCCAGGACTCCTGTGTAAGCATACAGGTTTTTCTTTCTCTTTTTCCATATCTAGATATTTTTTACAAAGCAGAAACATAATCAGACTCCTCATTTTTCTTACATTTTAAGATGTTGAGAATCTGCATTTCCAAACTAAAACACTATTTATTTTAAAATTATTCATCTTAACAAAAAAACTTCAGTAATTACAACACAATTCAAAACATTCTTATAACTAGAACTTTTAAAGGCAATTTAATAATAGTAACAAAAAATTATATATTTGATATTGTTCTTGCCAAAGAACAATATTTTCCAGGCAGCTTAAACAGTAGCTAAATGTTTATTCTTTTATCTGTTTCATAGGAGCCCTTGATTTCAATGATGCGATAATCTTATTAGTAAATACCAAATGCAGTAAATACCACTTATTAGTAAATACCACTTTGCAGTCTAGTCATAAACTTTACTTCACAGTTTTGCAGGTCTTGCTTCAACTTGTTATGCAATATATATACTCATTCAGTTAAGCTATGTTCTTAGTCTGTGTCTTTCTTATATTTTACAAGTTTTGATCTCTAGTTCAGTTTCATTCTGTTATCTGCCCAAATGTCTTTAATAAAAAGAGCTACAATATTTCTGCATATTACATTTTTACTACATTTATTAAATACCATAAATATAATTGGTTCTATAATTGTTACTTATTAATATTTACATTTGAAATACTTCCCACATATTTTTAGACATTGCTAATATTAATTGAGAAATGCTGAATTCTCAAGGAAATTTATGCAAGAATGGAAGAATCTAACAATCATGAAAGAGCTAGAAAATTTAATTTAGAGATAAGGGGTGTGATAAATAAATCAGTTTGTTCAACACGAGAGATGATTAAGATAGTACATCATTTGACATCAAGAGGTTAATGATTAACTGTTTTCAAGTTCCACTGCGAGTCAAACAGGAAATGTTGATACAACTTGAAAAAACAAACTCTTCGGACAGTTAATCACTTCTGTCTTGAATAAATCTGGCAACGTGGACATGAATCTGTCAGGAATGACCTGGCTATAATGAAGTCTACCTCTTGGACACATTACATGTTTCTTAGAAACAGATATCTAGTTGATAAACTAAATATAGTTTCAGTAACATAAGAATCCCAGAGACTAAAATTTAAGTCTATTATTATATGATACCTGAGCATGCATAAAGCTTGCTTTCTACAGAAATGGACCTTTGAAGCTATGTTGTGTTAACAAAAACTTTGAATTTATTCTCAAAAATGTAGCCATGATGCATATGTGTACACATTAGGTATCTGGAAGAATTCAGCAAAGACCTTGCAGGTAAAAGATACAACTATTTAAAAGAAAATCTGGCAAAAAACCCATTATGTTGACCTCACATTTGTTAAACTTTAAGAAATATATTAAACTAAATGTTAAATGTTAAACTATAAAGAAAATGTTAAACTATAAGAAAGTTTATATACAACAAAATGTTTTGGGTATAACTGAATTAGCAACTCATTCTCTTTTTCTTTGTAAACTTAAGGCACTTGAGACTTCCTCTGTCCAGTACTTGGATAACTAATTCACTTCATTTTCCGAGACGCTGATTCATGCTCTGACTTCAACATCCTAAAATCCTCATTCTCAAAAACTATCTCCATCCAAGTTAAATCACATTGCTCCAGGTAAGGCTGAGAAATACCAAAGATTTAATCATTATCCTCTCAGGAAGATGCATAGACAGGGATGTTATAATGGCCATGAGATGCAAGTGCCAGAAAATCCCACAGCTCAAGTTTTGAAGTCAATCTTTGCTGGGCTGCCTAGACATTCTCCTTCGTAACTCAACAGTGCAGGGTTTGGGTTTTTTTAACTTATATAGAAGACCTTCTGATATATTACTTGTGCTCTGAGGGGAGGAAAAAAAGTAAACAGAAGAAAGTGATTGCATTTATAAATTCAAATGCCTCTCATATTAATTTTTTTGGATCAGTTTGTAAGATTTTCATCTAGATGAAGGTTGCTCGAAAATCTTGAGTTCTGAAGATTACATTCTGAAAAGTCTTGTGACAACCTAAAGATGACCAGTAACACATTTTAGAATCCATCACTGAAGGGCATTTCAAATAAGTGCTTAAAGCTTACAAGAAAACTACAGAACCTGCAGCAAGAGTTTAGTTTGCAGACTACTTTAAAGTAGTCCACAAATATTGATTCTATCACCTCCTGCAGTAAGAATATTACAAGATTTAAGTTTTCACCAAATATTTCAGTACATGCACATAATTGCTAACCAGACTAAACTAATTTTCAGTTGTTCTTTCTTCAACTTTTTTTTCATTTCCTAGCCACAAGACTGCTGCCACAAAATCAATTTTCACTCACCAGAATACTTGAATTTCAACAAAGAAGCACAGAGACGTAGTTTCATCAGTGTGGAAGAAACACTGTAATCTGTAGTCCAAAAATCAGTGTATTGAAACTGTAGGAACTTTTACAAGGGGAAAAAAATATGACAATTCCGCAGTTCTAAATTATGGATAAGTAGCCTTATCAGCATGACAATCTGAAAACCAGAGGTAACTGCTTTTATTAAATCAGCTTTTCAGGTGTTTTTAAAGAGGTCAAAATATAATTTAAAAGTAATAATTAATTAAAAAAGTAATTCCCACATTACAAAATTTTATTATTCTGTACAATGCAGCACATCAATAAAAACAGCAGTAAAAGGTTTTAATGCATAACAATAGATTTTTAGCATCATAGAAATGTACTTTCAAGCCTGTAGAATGCTGTATTTTAAGTGAAGCTCTTCATTAGACAGTATGAGAAAATAAAACATGAAAAGAAGATAAAAAAGCCTTCTTAATAGCCCCTGTGTAGATAACATAGGGCAAAGACAATCAATACTCATGCTTCATTTATTTTATGGTTTTGAACATTTAAAGACAAAATGTTAGTATTTTCAGTCCTGTTGGGCTTCACAGACTTGCAGCAGTAATGACAAAAGAGATTTGCGTATTGAGATGTGATTTATATGAATTTATATTCCAGTGGCAGGTGGTTATTTTTCCCCAGTATGAAAGGTAACACCTACTCCATTAGTCTAGATTTGCTAAAAACACTTTGGCCTCCCACTTGGGATAGTCATCAAAATGACCTAAACAACCAACCCAAAGGATCATAAACACAGTAAAAAAATCACATAAAATATATGCCAATAATTTAAACATGATATTAAATACCTTAATAAATAAGACTAAAATTTGCAATCTGTATGTCTACTCCTGACTGAAAAGGGAGACTAAAACCTAGTCTCAATAGTTTTCCAATAGTTTTCCAATGTCTTTTTTGTGATATTTGAACAATAATTTTTGACATGTTTAAATATGATTTTGTGTGACAGTTTTATTACAATGTTTCAAACCCTTACAACCTCAGTCAGATGCAGTTCTTAGAAAAAAATATGCTGTATGATAAACAAAACAAGGAGAGTCAATTTGTGAAAGAAAATTTAAGAAAAAGGTGTACTCGAAAAATAGCTTATTTCATCTTGTTCTTTTAAAAACAGAGTGGAGCAATTTTATCATATTCAAAATATACAGCATGGTCAGGAAAGAAACAAAACAGTTTAGTTAATAATAATAGCCTAAATGAAACATTAAGACTTTTTCCAATATTCAAGAGAAGTAAGATGCAGCCTGTACTGCCACAAACTTCTACCTGCAGTTTTTACTGTATATTTAACAGTCTGGGAAACTGGAAAAAAGACACATCCTATAAGCCTCTACATTAATATTTTTTAACTGATTTGCTTCAGTGTTTCAACCTGCTTGGCAGTGCCCCTATTTTTATCACTCCCCAAGGAAAACAGTTGCTGCATATACACACTGTAGTAATCATGCATTCTCCAGATTAGATTTTACCTCTTGTTAACAACTAGATTAACTAATGTTTAAAAGTCAGACCACACTATTAATGTATTTGCTAACCTATACAATACTATATATTAGTGATTTTTTTAAGCTTCTGAAGGAAATTAGTGCCTGATACACTTAAAATTAAACTGTGTTTCACTTGTGTTTTTTCTTTTCTATGAGTAGAGATAAATCAACAAAAAAAGTTACAACTTCACAGCAAGGCAAATTATGCTTACAGAATAGAGAGTTTGTACCAAGCATAGTGCTGACGGAAGTGACTAAAAGGCTAGTGGATAAACACTTCCAAGCATGTGCACAGGGCAACACTCACCATCACAACTAGTGTGTGCAGTTCTAGGACTGGTAACATTCTGCTGAGCAGAATTTATAGCTGATGTTATTGCCATCTATCTCCCAGAGCAGAGAACCAAATCTTGAAGAAAATAACTCCTTTTTCAGACTTACTTTCTAAAACTACTTTCTATCCAAAATAAATGCATTAACATCTAGAATTCTCTGTGATTTATTTTTACATAGAAGGTGAATTGTGCTCTTCGTCTTTGGCACACTAGACAGAGAAACCTCAAGTACTTTTTCAATATGCTCTCACTGACTCCATTCATACCAAAAGGTGCTGGAAATGAATGATAAGTCATTGGTGGAGGTGTTGCCACAAATATTTTTAATTTAAAGCTTAGGGACACAAAAAATTCTGAGAGGCAAAGAAATAATACTTAAATGTTCATCTATTAAAAAAGCGTTGTAATTATAATAATAAACTGAAATATTTTATCTGCCACCAGTGGAATGCCTTATAATATTTGATATTAACAGGGTGCTGTGCCTCACAGGTTTACAAATAACAGAGTTATTTCCTAAGTACTGTATCTTAGAATTTCTGCTTTTACTCCTGCAATGCACAATTTAAAGTTTATATCTCTCTTGATATTTCTTGACTGTCAGGGCCTTAACACAGAGAAATGGATGCTGTAAAATGTATTTTTCTGTGTCATATAAATTGCTGGAGAATTTGTATGCTTAAGTTGAAAGAAAGTATATATGCCAAGACTGAGAGTGCAGGTTGAAACAAGATTTGGGATTCACATCCAATGACTACTGTAATCTAAAGCTGAAATGGTAGGATGGTATCTTAAAAACTACCAGATGCACGAATTATCTGATACATTTTCCATTAAAAATCTGCTAGAAATACACAAAATCCACCTCCTTCCCAACCTTTTACACATTGCCGCTTGTACATTCCCTGTATCTGAAAGAAATGCCATGGGCAACAATATCCTTCCTACAACAGGACATGACTCTTACAGAAAGAGAGAAGAGGAAAGGATGAGAAGGAATCTATCAGCAGTACCTAATACCTGTATGATGGTGCTGCAACCAAAAGATGTAATTAATTTCCCTGGAAATCCGCTTTGTAATGCCAGATAATATTTAGTAGCATAACCACTCTGCAGAATACAAAAACAAAGCCATCAACTTTAATATGGTTTTATGTGTGAGCAAAGAATTTCCAACTACCACAGTGTTCTGGTTTTTAAGAATGATATTCCTTAATTTGGTGTTCCCATTAAACAACACATCTCTGGCTCATTCTGCCTCCCTACAATCTCTCCCTCTGCAGGGAGGAGAATTAGAAGCACAAAAGGTAAAGATCCAGGGCTGAGATAAGAACAATTTACTGGAAACAGCAATGAGGTAAGAAACAAACAGATCAACTTTAATATTAATATGGTATGCAAGAAAGATGATCAATTCACGCACAAATGCCCATCCCATGAAACCCAGTGTTACCCTGACTGGAAAGGACCCTCTTGGGCCCACCCAGCCCTGTGTATGGTGTGAGGTGGCACAGGAAAACAGGGTCTGGGTTATGCCCCTCCTGGCTACTGCAAAAAATAACTGTCCTGGCCAGAACCAGGACAAATTCTAAACTACTTTAATCATGAAATTTTTATTACTGGCAAGGGAAATATTTGGAAAGAAAAGAAAGAAAAAAGAACCTTGAAAGTAAGGTAGAAATTTAAATAAAGCATTCAGGTTCCATTATTCAGATAATCCTTTTTTATTAATTCTCACTAATAAAAGTTTCACAAAATGAAAGGAGAGGGTTTTGTGGGTTTTGACCTTGATGACCTGAGGAGGGGAGATAAAAGACACAAAACCAGATGCTATTAGGCAATCTTTCAAAAAATAATAGTGATGATCAGAATAAAAAATGTTTGGGTTATTTTTGTATCTACACTAATTGTAACAATAAAATCTGTCTAATCATTTTTAACTAAATAATGATTTCTAGGCTTGATGTGTCAAATTTAGCAAGTTT
This sequence comes from Argya squamiceps, assembly GCA_037834095.1. Taxonomy (NCBI): domain Eukaryota; kingdom Metazoa; phylum Chordata; class Aves; order Passeriformes; family Leiothrichidae; genus Argya; species Argya squamiceps. The sequence goes on from JBBMKD010000115.1 coordinate 25,565,620, forward strand.
GAAAGAAAGTAGAAAGCATTTCTGTTATAATGCTAAGATCTGCATGGCATTTGGCTTCCTGTATATAGCTGTGGGGTATTCGCTTGGATCCAATCCAGTCTTTTGTAGTATCTTTGTACGAAGTAGTGAAACAGGATCTCTAATGTTATCCAAACATTTAACTCTATCCATTATGCAGATATCTCCATCCCCCAGACTGGCCTGTGAGTATTAAATATGCACAAATCCCAGAACAGACTCATGTGGACAGCCTGGGGAATGAGATGATGGAAGCAATCCCATGGAAAGGGATCTGGGGGTCCTGGTCAAGGACAAGTTGAACATGAGCCACCAGTGCCCTGGCAGCCAGGAGGGCCACCCGTGTCCTGGGGTGCATCAGGCACAGCATCAGAGCCGGGCAAGGGAGGGGATTGTCCTGCTCTGCTCTCACTGGGGCAGCCTCACCTCAAGTGCTGGGAGCAGTTTTGGGTGCCACAATACAAGAAAGATATAAAAGCATTACGGAGTGTCCAAGGGAGAGCTGTGAGGATGGTGAAGGGTCTTGAGATGAAGCCATGTGAGGAGTTGCTGAGGTCACTTGGTCTGTTCAGCCTGGAGAAGAGGAGGCAGAGGGAAGACCTCATTGAAGTTATGACTTCCTTGTGAGGGCAGAGGAAGGGCAGACATTGACATCTACACTCTTGTGACCAGTGAGATGACTCAAGGGGATGGCCTTAAGAGGGGTTAAGGTAGGCTTTGGTTGGATATCTATCAAAGATTCTTCACCCAGAGGGTATTTGGGCACTGGAACAGGTTCCTCAGGGAAGCAGTCACAGTACCAAACCTGACAGAGCTCAAGGGGTGTTTGGACAATGCTTAGTCACATGGTGACTAAGGGCCAGGTATGGGACTTGATGATCCTGCTGGGATCCAACTTAGCATATTCTGTTATTTGATTCCTAGTAAATGCCTTTGCAAACAAAAATGGAAAGATTTTTTTTACCAATTGTCAGTTAAATATCTTGAGTTCCTTTTTCAATTCTTTTTAAATTTTCAACTCTAAAGTTTTAATGTTGATTAATTTACAAATGTGTAATTTCATCCTGAATTCTAGGTATTTAGGAATTACATAATAATGATTTGATTGGACATTACAAGAATTCCTAATATACCTTTATGTAATTATTTTGGTCTACTGGGAATTATTTTCAAGAGCTGCAGAAAGAGATTATGGTGATGTGTCTTTTCATAATTTTAGTCCCTCAGATGGTTTGTTCTGTACCGCCCTCACTCCCCTCTTCCTCGTGTGGTTTGGTCCTAACTACATTCCTGTATGCAGAGATCACTTACCCCTTGGATCCACCCACTGTTCTTCCTAAACCCCCCACCCTGTCAATCCTACTCTGTGCTAGTCACTCCCAGTTGAGGTTCAAGTTACTCCCTGCCCCTTGTGTTCCCCACTGATCATTGTGTTAGAATCCTTCCCTGAGACATCCCCCATTCATAAGTGTCTGCTAGCTCGCCATCGAGGTCTCTGTCTTTGCCAATCCTTCAAGCTAAGATTGCTTTTGTTTTCTGTGAATAAACCAGTGACTCGGAGCGGCACATGGAACCCATCTCTTCATTCCCTACCTGGATTCTCCTGGTGAGTGCCAAGGACACTCAGGAACTCTGGGGGAAGTGTCAGAGCCCCCCTTGCTCACAGCCCTGGACTCAGACTGGGCTTGCAACATTGTGACGCACCAATGTGGTGGCAGCGAGGACTGTTGACAGAGTTTCCTGAAAACTTCAGCTGAGTGGGGAGGCTCTGAAGAGGTCCACTTGGAGTGGCTTCTGCCTTGCTGTTGATCTCATGGCCTGGCTTGTCTGGAGGACCCAGCAGGAGAAGTCGAAAAGAGGCTGTCTGAGGCAATCACCGCCTCAAAGCAAACTCCAAGTTTTTTTGGACTAGCCTGGGAGAGGAGCAGCTGTCATAGATGGTGGAGAGCAGCTTCGGATTGTGGAATCCTGCAAGCTGGAAAAAGTGCTGCCCTTGGATCCAGAAGAGGATCCCAATGAGTGGTGAGTGGGTGCGGACTCCAAGAATTCCCCAACAGTCAGGGCCAGGCTAGTAGGGAGCCCCCTCTGCTTTTCCATAAGGAGTCCCATTGTATCCCTAGGAGAAAGCCAGGAACCAAAAGCCCACAAGTTGGCTGCAGATATCGAGGGGGTTGGTAGCTTACAGGAGGGTTATTTCCAGTTGTAGTGGAAAGGACTGGCATGGGAACGTCCCAACGAGATGTTTATTGCCCCTTTATGTGTAGTGGAATTTCTTAGAGAAGGTGGGCATGATCTGTACTTAGATTGTATTTGAGTCACCAGACTAGGCCTCAAATTGTAAGGCCTGTAGGAGTTATGTCACAGCTGGAAATTCACCTGCCAAATCTGTGGCGCAGTAAGAAATACCTCTTAAGGTGTTAACAAGAAATAGAAGGCTTCCTAATAGATAACATGTATAGTAAGTAGTCTGGACACCAGTAGCTGCCTTAACTGTTAATTAAACAATATATGTTTGCATATTTCCCTGTGCTGTACCCCAATAAGACTGCACCTGCAATATAAACTATGTAGAAGTGTATAAAACCAGGCATCTCAGCTGAGTAAACCAGAGAACGTAGCACTGGCCATACTGGTTGTATCTGCGTTGCTCTCGACCAACCTCCCACTTATTTCTGGGGTTCCCTCAGCTTTCATTTTATGTTAGTTTGGATTTCTTATGGGAGGCAGTTTAGGAAAGAAGATCTGAAAAAGTTATTGCGGTGGTTTCAGGATACCTTCTGCAAGCTACCTACTGAGGTGATTGCTAATAGGTGGTTTTTAGAAAGATTAGGAGATATTTTGAGGAATAGAGCGCCCAATTACTGCCCATTATTAATATTGTACAGGAGGACTTAGACAAAATCTTAGACAAAATCAGGGGTCTCAGCAATCAGTCCTTTCTCCCACAGGATTTGTCCATTCCTGTACTTCTCTTTCTTCACCCCTCAATCCCAGATCTTGGTCCCCTCCCTGTCCTGGTAAAGGGTGCTCACAAATGCCAGAGAACTTTCCCCTAGCTCTCAATCCTGTCCTTGTCTCCTGCACGGTGACCCTCTCTTTTTGGCTTCAGTGAAGCTCACCCTCTTTCCCTTGGACTCCCCCAAAACCTTCTCAACAAGATAAAAATGTGCTATGAATATAGGCACAAAAATATTTAATAACTAGTAAATAGCTGTGATACGCTTAAACAAGTTATTTTTACTCTTGTTCATTCCAGGTCAGCAAAGAAGCTAAGACAGAGGCTATTTCCATGTGGTTTTCAAGGCTTGTCAGAGTATATCCTTAAGTTTGTTAATTACTGCTATTAATTTCTTCTATCATACCCAGGAATAAAGAAAAAGAACTAGAACAAAATGAATTCAAAATATTCTTGCCCTTGGATAAGAATTCTGGTGTTGGACAGTAAGGCTTTACCAAGAGGGCTGACAGGGTCAGACATGAAATTATCTCATGATAATATATGAATTCCTTTATGGAATGATCAACAGTCTCTGCAACCCTATTAACACAGCATAACTCTTTTCCATAAGCCATTATCTCTGGTGGAAACAATCCCTTGAGGCAAAATCAGCCATCAGGTTTACTACAAAAGAAATTATGGAAGGATATGTAGTCTCTCTGTACATCTTAGTTATTTTAACTATTATTTAAACTTTTTCTCTCTAATCACATTTTACAGTCCTTCAAAACACATGCTTAGCAGAGTCTGAAATTTGATGGAAGCCATGGGATTTAATGAACTGCATGAATAAATAGAAAATAGGAAGCTAAAGTGAGAATTTTAGAGTTTTCATCATTAATTTAACTCTCTTAATAAAGAATGGTATATGAGTTTTTGCGTTGAATTAACGGGAATGGAACAAAGCAACTTTTCTTGGGGGTTTTGGGGGGATTTTTTGTCTCCTTTTTAAAAATAAATCTACTCTAGATGTCAATACAGATAAAAGGACTTTGATTTTAACAAAAGAAATTGGTCCACATAGTGAAAGACTTATTCTGTGTTATTCTACTTTATCTCAATTGGATTAGTTCACCAAGGTCTATTCATTGCTAGACCATCAAATCAAAAACTGGAGAGCAGGACCCCTACCTACACAAAACATTAACAAGGGCATGTCATTTCTCTTCATAAAAGACATTAAGATTGTGTTTTGTGTGGACAGGTTAACTGAAAGAAGAAATGTATTCCTATTCCTAAAGAAATTACTGTTTGAAATTCTTAGCAATCACCACAACCAATAACATCAGAATAACACCATTCAGGAAAAAAAAAGAAAAGAAAAGAAAAAAATGTAGTAGGCACCACAGAAGCTGAATTTTTACAAGGCTTCTCATACTTACCATTAGCTTCACTGCTGATATATTTCAAAAAAGGCCTAACATCAACAGTCTTCAGTTTTTTCTACTACCTTTGATCATACAGGTTACAAAATTCAACTTACACAGCCTAAGAATCAGCAAGAAATAAATGAGATATTTTCACTTTCTGCTGACCCAAACTGTGGTACTGCTGAATTGCTCATCTGTGATCTATGCTTCTTTAAACCACATATTACAATGTTCTGACTTAAGTGATGCCTGTTTAGCATACATTTTCTTCTCCTAAACTTTTTTGAGGTCTATTTCTCTTTTCCTCTTTCGGACTCCCCTTGATCTTTCTCAGGTGATACCTTATATACATTGGCATTGCTGCAATGGAAACAGAAATTCAAGTTTCAAGCTGTGTTCCCTCATCTGTTCAGCTGAGAATTGAGAATCTTTTTCCCGAACAGGAGTGCCCTATTCACTGAACTACTGACTGCCATTATTAAAAGTAATTTCTCCTAATCACTCATGGGGAAAAAAACTCCCAAACAACAGAAAAGAACCAAAGAACCCAGCATTACTGTATCATCTTGTTCAACAGGGATGAGGTGTCTCTGTGGTCAAGGAGAATGGTGGTATCACCACTGTCGGTGCTGCCACTGGAATTCCCACACATTGTTGAACTACTTGGAATCATACTGGTAACTCACAAACTAGGGGAGGTTTGTCCACCCAGCTGAAGCTGCCATCAAATATTTAGCTTGGAGCGCCCGATTGCTATATACATTGTAGAAAAACATGCTCTGTCTGCCTATCCTTAAATGCACTGTCTGAATGCATTCTCTTATCATATTCTTGGGCCTTATCAAATCTATTACTGAGAAATTATCCAGATATATTAGCTTTTTGAATAAAAGAAGAGTTTGTTGCCTTTGTCTGTCTTAACCAACTTACTGCCTTACATTAGGCTACACACTGTCATTTCAATTCAGCAATTAGCATTTTCTTATAGTACACTTGAATACCATACTATAGCAAAGAAAACTAACTTAAGTTTTATTATCTGTTTTAAGTGCTTCTGTCAAATATTTTAACATTCCCAACCAGTACAATGTATGGATTATTGTAATTTTTAAAAAAGACAATATGGTCATTTTAATTCTTTGAGTTCTGCTCTTGATTCCTTTACAAGCTAGCATTTAGGGAAACAGCTAAAATAAAAAGAGGTAGTGCAAAAACATCCTCCTTGCCCTCTCGTCCTCCACAACTGCCACAAAAGATTCAATCTGATTAGAATAGTTCAATATTCCTTTATGCCAAACTGATTACTTGTAATCTAATATTATGTAAGTTGTTAAAAAAAATAAACTAAACCCTTTACTTACTCCTCAAATTATATTTAAACAAAACTATCAATTAGACTTTTTTTACAAATAATGAGTAAAACTGAAGGGAGGAGTTTAAACAAGTCTAAACTGATATTGCCTGATTATGAAAGGAGACAATATAGGCTTTAAATGTCTATGTATGTCTGTTACTTTTGATTGTTACTTGAACCCTTTAATCTAAGACTAGAAACAACATTGAGGAATACTGTTTCTTTGATGCACTATATGTTGTCTAAAAATATGTGTATCTTCTGAAACACATCCAAGGAATTGCTGCAGTGATTCTGAAGGGTGATGCACAAGTTCTCAACTTATTATTAACAGCTTGAAAAAAGAGAAGCATATAAGAGCCCAGCATCACACAAAATGTTCTTAAAGAAATTTAGAATGATAGATGTTTCAACTTTTTGAGTACAATTCTGTAGTACTTAAGAAGACTGCAAAAAAATACATTAATATTCAAGCACAAAGATATTTGATTAAAAGTAGCATTCTTTTTTCAAAACAACAAGGTTGTTTGCCCTAAAAACTAATGGAAGGTAGCTTCACAGCTTGCTGAGGAACCTATTAAAGCAGGTTTTGCAGAAAGAGGAAGATGGAACAACAAAAACAACAAAAGTTAAAATGCTTATTTAGTAACACAGGGAAGTTTTGGAGGGTTTTTAAAATTTTTTTCTTCTTTTTTTTTTTTCCACCAGTAATTTAAACAAGGCTGTGTCTCTTGACAGTGGAACAGTGTATTTATTTCACATTCACTTGGTTGAAGTTGAGTATCCTGAATGGACTGAAAGAAATATGTCAAAGTGAGATAAAATGAATTGCACCAAAATCTCGGTAAATCACAGAAATTGTTTTAGTCAAGTAGCACAATTATTAATGAAATTTTGCATATTTTTTTCTTAATTTGTAATGTTTTCAATATTTCCCTAAATCTTAATTTCCTTTAAAATTAGGATCTAAGCTGTAATTTTAACATCTATATCGCTTAAAATACAAAGCTTCTATTTAAACACAGGAATCAGGATCTCTAATAGAATCTATAAATAGGTTTCAGTGGTTTTCATTTAATAGTAGAGGAAATGCAAGCTCTTAATTATGAATAATAAGTTCTCCCTTATTGTTGGAAAGAAAATTACGTATGGAAACTAATAAAATAAAGTTTATGTCATCAAATAGAAAATGCTGCTTTAAATACAGTGACACACAATTCACTTGAAATAAACTGTGTATACCTACTTTCTGAAAATATTTACTTCACCTAGCATCTAAACACAGTTTATCAAATGTTGGGATAGCTTTTTACAGAATAAGACACTAGTAAACAAATATAAGGATGCTGAGAGCTACCCATTTTAAACTCTTTAAGGAATGGTGGCAGGCTTTTATTCCCCTACCATTCCCTTTTTCTGTTTTCTTCTGATGAGCAAAAATATACAGAGAAAACAAGGCTAATTAGTTGGAATTTTCAAATAGGAAATATTACTTTAAATGGACACATTATACAAGCAACAGAGCTAAGAATATGACCTTGGAACTTCAAGTCCAGATTTAGTTTACTGAGCTATAGCTTACAAAATGCCATTACTGTGTATACTGCCATATGTTGTCTAAATATCTTAGCATATAGAATTAGGTTGCTGCATGACTTCCTGAATATTTCCCCTAGATGCAATTTCTTCCTAAGCATACAAAATGCAAATGCTGTGACTTAGCATGCACCAGGAGATCTCAGTAGGAAACGTGAATTCAGAGAGAATTACATAGACTTACTGTACAACACTAAATTGATTTCAAAATTGCGATATGACAACCTACAGTATCAAGCTCTGCACAATTTGGAATCTCTGTTTTTATCCGGTCTATTATCTTTAAGAGTTTAGAGAATGTTGAGATCTGAAGTTGGCCATTTCAAAGAAGTGCACATAATGTTCAGCTGTTATGCTTGTCAATTTCAAATCCACTTCCAGCTGAGGTCTAGAACACAGATTCAGGTCCATTTAAACATAAACTTTTATGTTTTCCATCTGACATCCTCAGCAACTGAGCATTTGTGCTTTTTATTTTATGTAGCTGAAAGTACAAAAATAAACAAACCAAAAGAAAATTACTTAGCAAAGAAACGTTTTTGCACCCAAAGATGGTACAATAGGGAACAAAGAGACATGGACCCCCATATGCATCCGAAGGAATTCCTTTGTTGTAGAAATCACCCCCCTTTTATACCTTTAATCTCAACCAGACAAAATCAAAACTAACAGAAGAAGATTGCTTTTGGTAAATACTAAGGTCTGATCAAAGACAGCAAAAAGTGTAGACCCATTGTTTTTTAATTAGATTATTCTGGGGATCATATCTGCAATATTCATTCATAATAAGAATGCTGATAATAATCAACTGCTTTTCTGCCGGTGGATATGAGAGTGGCTGAACCAGATCAGAGCAAAAATCCATCTGACTGGGGCCAAAGATAGGTGCTTAGGGAAAAGTATAAAGATCATGCAAACATATTTTTGTGTTTACAGTAGACTAATGTTCTAGCCAAGTTTCTAGTAATGCGCTGTTCATAGACATCCTAAGCAAAGATATTCTTTTCAGGTTTAACAGCCTTGTATGGATTTTTCTTCTAAGTTCCTCCTGACTGCATGTAGGTCCAGTAGTCCTGTTATCCTGCAGAAACATACACATACTTAAAACATAGGTTTTGTGAAAGGGACATAGTCTTTCACTGTTTTTGAAGTGGCTTTTGGAAATATTTGTAAAAACAGATAAATTCTGGTATTAGTTTGCTACAATAAACATGATTAGTCTTCTGCCTGTAAAATCTAATTGTATGCCAAAATGTTCAAAATGTAATATTGAAGACACTCCTTTTTTGGTTATTTATGCAAATGTCCCAGGGATATCTAGAGCTCCCAAATTATATTTTTTCAGCCATTACCAATTGACTACTGTCTTCAGTCTTAGGATGAAGAGATTTACCCCAATGTTTTCAAAAGATATGGCAGCAATTTTGGTGAAATTTTTAGAAAACTATCACTAAATTATTACAGTTAAAGCCTTATTACTAGTTAATTTTATTTGATTTTACACAAGTCTATTAACAAGAGAGATAGTGCCTAATTTTCTGAAGATTTTTCCTGTACAATATATTATGGTATCAAGACTCAACACTTGTAGCTTGTGGTACAATAAGTTAGCAGCATATAACAGATTTTGCTAAATTTTTATGTAATAGACATATAATTTCTGTGTACTTAACTTCATATTTTAACAATTTACACAAATGTGCCTTTAAAGAGATTGTTAAAAACATATTTCAAATTATCCCAACAAACAGGGACTTTTCTATACTAAAAATTCTTTTATGCGTATTTTTGTCCTTCTAAAATTTTAGCAAAAGCTAGGTTTTCACAAATAGAACAAGGTCAGTAACAGTGGAAGTTTTAGGGTTGACATAAGCATACATAAGACTATATTTTTTAGCTGCAGACTTAGCAACTCATATATGTTGAAATAATTGTGAAAATAACATATTGTTCATAACCATGCTTTAGTAGTTGATTGTCAATAAATGTAAAAGAATGACAACACCATGTTGTCATTTTCATTCATTTTCAGCATGCTTTCTGAAAAAAAAGCAGTTTTACAATATTGCTCTCAAAGCACTGTAATTTGAATAAAAACAAAATACTGTTTAACTACAAAAGAATGTTGTAGTTTTTGATGACCAGAGGCTGTAAAAACAAACAAAATAAATCAAACAAAAAAACCCCCAGATTTCATAGGTTAACACCAAGGTTTTAACATTAAAGGTAATATGGCCAGCTTACAAAATGACTGACAGAATTTATATTAACATAAAAAATTCTTGCTCGGACTGCATTTGGAAAGCTACAAAAATTTGTAGTCATACTGGAAATTGTGTCAGAAATGTATACTCCATGTATATGAAAGAGGATCAGAGATGGCTTGGGACTTGGAATAATCCATTTCTGAGGTACTCCTTGATTTGGGGAAGAAGCAAAGGAATTTAAAATAGGCATAATGAAAAAATAAGAGTGGTTCACAATGAGAGTGATTCAAAATCACCATAGGTATAGAAAGACTGTTATATTAACATCCTTTGAAATTTCCAAAACTACTGAAGAAAAGCTATTAGTAATCTGGCCTAACTTTGAAGTTAGCCCTGCTTTGAGAAAAAGGTAAAACTACATTCCTGCAGCAATGCTTTACAACACAATTTTCTATGCGTTCTCTAAAAGCTCTACACAGCAGTGCTGTGCTTGGCAGAGGTGATCAGAAGAATATAAGAAAAACTCATTTGCATTTGATTCTATAATGCAGCTTGTGAGGAATAAAACAGATTTTCCTACCTGCCAAAATCATGGAGCGATAGCCAGCACTTACAGTCATAATGTTGCCTCATTTAACATATGGGGAATACTGAGGCCACTATGAACTAAGGTAGGTCAACTAAACAAGCATATCTGACTAGCTTTAGTCCTCAGCTCTCTAGTCTTTGTGTGTACCCTTAGCACCTTGTTTCTTTGCATTTGTGTGCTATGTAAATGAAACTCCCCGGTTCCCCTATGTTTTTGTGTTCTTCCTTCCCCAGAGTCATAACACAGGTATTGTACTCTGTTGTGCTCTGAAAACAACTTAACAGTCATAATCACAGCCTTAATTTAGGTGCTGGTTCCCTTGATTTCAAACAGGAGCCTTGTCACACCATGTCATTTCTACAGGAAACACCACTAGCCAGCCTTCCTTCCTTCCTTCCTTCCTTCCTTCCTTCCTTCCTTCCTTCCTTCCTTCCTTCCTTCCTTCCTTCCT
>JBBMKD010000115.1:25579213-25641790 GCA_037834095.1 Argya squamiceps
TCCTTCCTTCCTTCCTTCCTTCCTTCCTTCCTTCCTTCCTTCCTTCCTTCCTTCCTTCCTTCCTTCCTTCCTTCTGTACAGTGAAGAGGAGTACAAGTGTGAGTTGTCAAATCACAGGTGGTCTCATGCTATCATATGGTCATCATGCTATCATATCAATGCAAGGACCCATATAGAAGACAATTCTCATATCGAAACCAAAGCACAGCAGTATATGATTTTGTGATTCTGTGAGCTACTATGATAAAATTAACTTCTCCCCAGCCAAGAAGAGGGGACACCCATATAACCTTTTCATGAAGTTCCTACCATGACTAACCCTGGACCTGATATAATTTTTATTAGGTAATGGCTGCTACAGCCCTCCGCCCTGCAGATCCTATAAATCCCCATGGAATTATCTAGAAGCTCTTGCTCAGTGCTGTCCTACATTTGAGACTGCTCAGTCCAAGAGCATTAAAACACAGCCTCAGACTATTAAAACTAGGCATAGAGATATTGAACCAAGATTTTTCTCATTACTTATTTTCATGTTAATTTTTCTAGTGGTTTCTGATTTTTTTTACATTTGTCAGGAGGATTTTACATTTCTCAAACTGGTAACATTTGACCCATACCCAAATCTGATCTCTGTCTGCAAGCAAAGTTTGTCCACAGTCCAGCAAGTTTAAGAATATATTTCTGAGAGGAAAAGCGTATTTGCTGGCAGGCTCAATTATGTAAATAGGGCCTTTTTAAGGTGGGTCACTGTGGACATCTGGGCTACCTCAAAGCAGTGTGAGGCAGGCTGATTTGAAATGTGGTTGTAATGTACACCAGCATGTTTTGCAGGGAGAAAAGCCCAGTTTTGGATTCTCTGAGCTGGCTGGTGCTCCTTGACAGAAAACTCCTCTGAATCCCTGGAGAAACTAGACGGAACTCTGCAGTGTTTCAGCCAATTAGGACACAAAAAATTAAACTTCTGGAACTTTCAGGTTGGAACACTTGCAGGAAAGAAACAGTGTCATAAAATGGCCTTGGAGATTGCACAAGACTCCTTCTGCGTCACAGCCTTGAGGCAAGTGTCTGCCTAGAGCAAATTTTCACAGCTCAGTAAAGAATCCTTAAAAATTAGTGCTTTTAATGTGAGTGCTAGCACTGCTCATACCATGAGATAGCTTAGTACTGGGGAAATGCAGAAGACTCAAAATTAAGAGGAAAAATCTGATTAAAAATTCATGCTGGAGCTCAAAAGAAAAAGAAGGATTGGAGCAATGTAACTTGACAGACCTGAAAATTCTGAAATGCTGAAAATTCTTTTTTATTTCCCTCCTTTCAACATTTTTAATTTCCCAACAAAACAAATCGTGGTACTACTGTAATCAGCTTGAGGACAAAACCAAGAGGTAAAAATAGATTTTATGGAACCTCTTGATCCCAGATTCATGCTTTTCATGGCATCAGATCTACATGCAGAATTTCTATCTGAATGTGGGGGACAAAAGGAAAAGAAAAAAAATGGGGTTCTATTGTTGAGTAATGGAGGTGAAGTTTCAACTAACAAGCTAAAAAACAAAGATGTTAAGCAATGAAACAAAAACCACAGGAATGTAAAAAATAGAAAATTGATGATCTATGTCCTTGAAGTGGTGGGAACTGAAAAGATCATATACTTTTTAACAAGGATGTTGCATGATAAACCAACGAGACCTCCAGTTTGGACCAGTTTTGTGGTAAAAATTTGCTCCAACAATGACCTTTACTCACTATAATAGTAATAGTACTGCCTATCTCAAACAGCCCCTGCCCACAAAAAGACCACTACACACAGAGCTTGTGTTATTACCTCTTGGGACATATCTTCCTTTAAAGGCTGAAAGGATGAGCCAGTAACAACTTAGCCAAGTAATGACTTGAGACCTGCTAATAGCCTGACATCATAAACACATCTCTTGTGTGCCTCTATGGGTTTGTCCTACCTGGGCAGAAGGAATAAATAAGTATCTCAGCTCTGTGTGTGGATAGGCTTCTTGCACATAGGTGAATGAATACAATTTTGAGATGAAAACCTTCAGAGAAAGACTAGCCAGTAGAAGGTAAAGCCAGGAATCAGTGGTCTGAAATTTGACTTTTCAAATCATGCTGTCCCCTGAAACTCCCCTCCTCCTTTGTTTCAGTGTTTTGTTCTTTGTTTAGGGTTTGTTTTACTTTTATTTTTTTTAAGGTGTCAAATATGTTGATATTCATGTTTTATAAAATGGACACATTTTGATTTCCTCTGTTGATACTGCACTTCCTGCTTAGTAGCAGTAAGGAGTGTTACTGTGACAAGCATCCGTTTTTTACTTCAGAATTTTTTCTCCTCCCAAAGGGGTACAATCATTCCATGCTCTGATTATAGATCTCCTCTCTCTGAATTATCAGTCTTCAGTGAAGTGCCTCAATAACTGACTTTATTTTCAGGTGCTGAGCCCCTGGCATCTTCCTTTAAAGTAAATGGAAGTTGCCAGAGGCTCAGCATTTCAGAATCAGGGCACTTGAATTTGTTGCCTATCTCTGGATTTAAAAACCTGGCTTGAGGTTCAATTTTCTTTTTTAACTTTGCTCTATAATCCAACATCAAGGGAAAATGATGAAAGCTTACTTGACTACAAGAAAGACGGGATCCAGCTTTTCTGTCTATTGGAGTTCATTATTAAAGAGACAGTGTGTGCTAAAATAACACTTTTTAAATCAGGCTTTTTTTTCTAATATGTTACAGCTATAAATAAAAATTAATATTATTCAGCTCAGATGGGATGGTTTTTTCCTCTCCAGCTTGTTAACTTTGTGTTTATGACAAACTGCTTGTAAATCTGACATTTGCTCAGACTTGGTCAGATTTACCTGAAATTTTTCTAATGTGACCCATCTTTTAGTCTGAACTGGCTTGCCAATCCTGTCAGATATTAAGTGGGCACTGAACTGCTTTCTTAATAGGCTAATATCAAAAGAGAAAGCCATACCTATAGTGGTAATACTCTGCCTTGTTCTGGACCACAGTTATTAATGAAGCAAGGTCATCTCAAGAAATATGTACTTGCTTTAAAGCAGCTAATACTGGTGAAAAATAAACAAATCAAGAATTACTATCCATACACACAGGTTACTCTGATGACAGTATATTTTTTTACAGCTATTATTCTATTTATTATTACAGCCATGTTTTGTGCCTTTGTTTTGCTGCTGAGTTCTTTGTGACAGATTTTTAGCTCTGACCCACAGCATAATAGTGCACTTGGACCTGGATAGAAGTATACACACTTTTTGAGCCAGAGTTTTGGGAAACTATGTCAGTTACTGCTGGTGTTCTCCTTTTTGAAAGGAGGCATATATGTAATACCTAAGATGCCACAAATTTTATTTCTTCAGGAGAATATTTCCTGTAATATTTTACCTTGCATTAGAAACTAGGTAATTTCCATTCCCTCCATTAATGACAAATATGTACGCAGTATGAGCTGATGAAGGAACTACCAAATATGCAAATCATCACAGCAGAAGAAAACATGATGGCCTTTCTTTATCAGAAATTTTATACACTGATGAATAGTAAATAATGAGGCAAATAGGAAGTAAAACCATCATACAGCTAATTTTAAAATTATCAGGACTTGAATGATGTATGTTTAAAAATGAAAAAAAAAAAAAAAAAAAAGTCAGGAAAAGGTATTACCTGCCTCTTCAGCATCTCTGGAGTACTTCCACTAAGGCACAAATATCTCATGTATTTCTGATGGTAGTTAACAATTGTATAACACTTACGAACTGTGAGTACCTCAAATATTTCCTTTGTCTCATGGGAAATTCCTGCCTGCAGAGCTTCTACTTAACATAAGTGCATCCTAAGCAGGGCACTAGAAGTACCATTGTCTCACCAGTAACACTACCTCTCCCCTCTACCAACCAATATTTTTATTCAGAGATTATTTTATGCACATCATTTTGAGAATAGACTCCTGTAAATCTTCAGAGCTAACAACATAAATCCCAAGCAGTCAATGCACATCATGCTGCAGTGACTCATGTCACTAAAATGTTTTAATACTGCCCTTTTAAGATTTTTTTTACTCTTTATTATTTATTTATTATTATTAATTCCTCAGTATTAAACAATTAAGGCATTTAACTTATTTCTGGATCATTTAAATGAAAGTTTTGATTTTGAAATAATATTTTAGCAGAAAGATAAAAAATATTTAAAAAAAAAAGAAAACCACAAGTATAAAATAAGAAAATTACATAAGAGCTAGAGAAGAGCTAAGTGGCACAAGTAACACCCCTTAACAAATAAAAAACATGTTAGTGTTTATGTTAGAAAAAGACAAGCCAGTTTTCTTTCGGTTCAAGACTATATCTATATTTAGGTGTCTATATGTAGGTGTCTAAGCTCCAGTTGTAAACAATTAAGATATGTCAAAACAGAAAGCAGAGCATAGAAACTAGACTGTCAACTAACCTTTCTCTTTTCATGGAATCAGTGAATGGTTGAGGTTGGAAGGGAACTCGGTAAGAAAACTGGTCAAAGTCTTCTGCTCAAACAGGGCTACTTAGAGGCAGTTCCAGTACGATATACAGATGTCCTTTGAAATCTCCAAGGATGGGTCCCAGCACCTCCTGGGCAACCTGCTCTATCACCCTCACACACATACAGAGAACTATTTTATGTCTACAGGAAACTTGCTGTATTTAACTTTTTGGCCATTTCCTCTTATTCTCTTGCTAGGCACCACTGGAAGCAGCCTGGCTCCATGATACACATTTTATACATTGGTAAAACCCTCCTAAAGCTGCTCTTCTCCAGGCTAAACAGTCACAGCTCACTTAGACTCCCTTCTTATGAGAAATGCTCCAGTCTCTTTCATCATCTTTCTAGCCCTGTGCTGCACTTTATATGTCCGTGTGTCCCTTGTGCTGAGGAGGTCTGAACTGGACATAGTACTCTGGTTGTGGCCTCACCAGGGCTGAGGAGAGGGGCAGGATCACCTCCCTTGGACTGGTTTGCAACATTCCTTCTAATGTAGCCTAGCATGTCACTGGTCTTTTTTGCCACAGGGGCATTGTTGGTTCATGTTCAACTTGATGTCCACCAGGATGCTTGGCCCTTCTCCACAGAGCTGCTTTCCATCTGGGTGGCCCCCAGCTTACACTGGTGCTTGAGGTGTTCCTCCCAACATGCAGGATGTTGCACCTTCCCTTCCTGAACTTCATGAGGTTCCCATCAGACCATTTCTTCGGCCTGCTGAAGTTCAACTGGATGGGAACATGATTCTCTGATATGTCAGCTATTTCACCCAGTTTTGTGTCATCAGGAAACTTGCTGAGGATGTGCTCTGGTCCACTGTCCAAATCATTAATGAAGAAATTAAACAGGATTAGACTGGTACTGATCACTGGAGTACACCAGCAGTTACTGGCCACCAATTAGATTTTGTGTAGCTCATCATCATCATCTGAGCCTGGTCATTCAGACAGAGGTCAGTCTGATCATCCAGCCCGACACTGACATTTTCTCTCTGAGGATCTCATGGAAGCAGTGTCAAAGGCCTTACTGATGTCCAAGTAGACAATATCCACTGTACTCCCCTTGTCAACCACAGCAGTCATTTCATCTTTTTTTAGAAGCTTAAAAAATTGGTCAGACACACCACAAAACAGTCAAGTACGACAGAGGGAGAAAAGACTTTCTCCAGACATTGCTAAAAGTGTCACCTAGAATTCACCGAAAGAAAAAATATTTGGTTCATTTGCAGAACTGCATTCAGGTCCTCAGCATGCAGGCAAGCAAGGCTTGCCTTTGACTGCGTGGAAATGTTTTGCCATACTCTTTTCCTTTTTTGTAGAGACGTTAAACTCAGGCCTATCCTTGCCCTTTCCATAGCCAAGTAACAGCGGCTTTCCCAAAAGACACTTACACTTCCTCTGGTGATAGCATTGGATGATTCCCATGCAAGCAGTCTTATATCCTTCCCACTGACTTCCCTATCTCAAAACTTTGAGGGGCACTTTTGTTGCAAAGCTGAATTCTGAAGAGCTGGGGAAGGAAGAAGGTAAGATGAGGAGGGCTGGCTGTCTTACTCTCAGCACTTGGTTCATGGTGCAGCCAACGTGAAGGCAGTAAAGCATAGGAACGTTTCTATTTCCCAGCTACAAATAGTGCTGCTGCCCCTCTCTAAGCACTTAATGATGGAGGATAAATACTTCAGCTTTTTCTAGTCTGAGTAATGGTTTGACCATTTTCTTTCTTTTGCCTGAAAAATTGGTAAGTCAGATAGAAACATCCTTTGAAGTGAATTCAGCTCATGAGCTGTCAACCACCACATAATATACATAAAGGTAGCCTGACTTCACAAAAAAAATTGAATTTTACGGCATGAATTAATGTAAACCGCTTTTCACTACAACTGGTTTTTCATTGTCACACAGAAGAAACCAGATACTGCTACTTAGGAGTAAAAACAAGCAGTGAATTACATCTATTTTATTTATATCCATTTGCACTGTAATATAAGCTCAGGAACAGCTAGAGTCAATAAATTTACTTTAAAAATTGCAATGTAAAAAATATCATAAGGTGCAATGGAATACTCAAATCTATCTTTTGTACTCTGAAATCTGGATAAAGTGAGTTACCTGAATGGGAAGATATATAAAAATATTCTAGAAAGTGGCAGGAATTTTGACGTATGCTATCCTCCTGTCTGCATAGAAACAATGACAGCAGAGACTGGATACCTTGGGATTAGAAATTCTGTGCAAAGTAGCAGGACAATTAATTCACATTGAAAACATTACTGAACTACTGGGATACTGAGAAAGATGTAACATAGAGTTGTGCTGGCATCGGCATTTAAATTAATATGCACTTTACCTCAGGAATTAGTTATCTCATACTCATGAAGTCTTACATTTTTGATCTGCACAATGCAAATGCAGCACCTAAAGATACTGAATTGAAAATATTCATTTGGCTTTTCATTTGCCAACCAATTTATTACAGTTTGCAAGCAGGTTAGTGAAACTTCAAGTAATGTGTTAATTATTCAAATTTCTTTCTTCATAGAATCGACAAACTTTCATGAAGTGAAAGAGAGCTTAAAGATCATCTATTCCTCCTAGATGATTTGCCAAGTATAGGAACTCCTTCAAATAGACCAGGTTGCTTGAAGTTTCATCCAACCTGGCTTGAAAATTTCCAGGGATGAGGAAAGACAAAACAGGGTGACTAATGGAAGAAAAAAAGGCTTGACTTTTACTAGAAAAAAATCTACAGAAGATTTCACAATTTTCTTATACAACTGTCAAAGAAATAATATCACCTCTAAAACTCCTTCCAGTAGAAATGCTATCTTAACCATTCTGTCTTGCAGCTGAAATATCATTGTTCATTGCACATATCTATTTCCTGCTCTTCTTTTTTCACAATGCTACATCTCACTAGTTTTGCTGTGAACATAAAAACATTTTGATAAGTTAAAAATAATCATCCTAAGATTCTGAATTTGAAACACACAGCTGACATGTAGCAATCTATTTTCTATTCACCTTTCTATATGAAAATCGAATTGGTTTCACTGGGAATTGTAACTGACAGATTTCTAAAATTATCAGAACACTGACCTCTCTTTTATACACATAAAAATATCATAGATATACACATCTGATAAAAGAATTATGATAGCTGAAGATTTTCCCATTTCAGTTTTCAGAGATTGACTAATTCGAGCTAAACATCATTTGAAATGGCAGCACAGGGAGTCCATATGCTTGCAGCTAAGTTGTTAGTTTTACAGACTTAGAAAGAATGGAGTCTGCCTAACTATAAGTCTTGGTGGAGTTTCAAAGCTCCCATTTAATTTGGACAACTTATTCTGTCTCTATATTCTAGTGACCTATGACGCTGTATTTCAACATCCAAGTTCTTGACACTTTAGGTTAAAAATTCCAAAAATTGAACCCTTAAGATTCCTATTAAGTACATATCTCTTCAGAAAAAACTCTAGTAAAATGTTTACAATGGATATGAGTAGGTCTTGGTGAAGCTATAGGCTATGTCTTAATTTAAATGCTTTTTTTTCCTTATCCTGTGTTGTGCTGACCTAATTTTTCATGGAAGAAAAAGACAAAACACAAAATCAATTAGATGATAACTCTTTGATGTCTCTTCCCAATGGAGAAGGAAAAGCTCTCAGGCAAATATTTTAGGAATAGTCATGATCTAATGCCAGGGGAAATCATCCACTATAAAAATACACTGAAGGGGAAGGTTTTGCAGGATAGAAAGAATCAAAAAAATGATGAAAGTTGAATCAAAATAAGAGTGAAAATGAATACAGTAGTTGAAATCTCAGTAGTATCTGTTAACAAATTTTCTAGTAAAATTTATAGTAGATTATTTCAGTTTTGTTATTTGATTGGATTCTGAGTGACTGGATTCTATCCCTGTCTTCTCTACTGAAGACAGCAGTTCCTGTGACTATTCTAGCAGCAAGAGAAGCACATTAAACCCAACCAAAGTACATTTTATACTAATGTATCTGCTGAATCACAGTTCAGTTTTCACTGCGAGTCAGTTTTAGATATAGAATCATGGATCTTGCACAATAAACAAAGATCTTCTTTGAGGAATGAAAATGCTTGCCATAGCAGTTATCTATTTAATAGCTTTTCCATAGGGGTTTGACAAAAAAAAACCCAAAAACCAAAAACCAAACAAACAAAAAAACAAACCCAAAAACCATAAAACCAAAACCACAACAAAGACAACAACAACAACAACAACAAAACCTCTTATCTCTTCATCCTAATGTGATCAACACATTTTCTTAGATTCCCTTTCTCTTGAAAAGAATACCTTAATGCTGAAACACACAGTGAGAATTAGAGAATCAAAAATTGGGTAACTGGTCTTCTTAACTGCCTTTGGTAGTCAGTTGACTTAAACATACCACACAATTTATCTCTAACAGAAGGAAAATAAAAAACCAAAATGGAGCATGACAGTTTTCAGATCTGAGCTTTATCCGTACAAGATGGACCCTCTCTAAAATCCATTCTTGCCCTCTGCAGCATTCCCTGTTGGATGTTGTTCCCTGATGTTTATGCACTGACCAAGCATACAAACAACAGTATGGAATGCCTGGGACAGCAGCTTAAATTAAAATAGATTTTCTGACTTGCAGAAAGACATATACAATTTTTCTACAGAAACTATATCTTCATCATCTACAGAACAGTCAATGGATGGACTTTGGAAATGCTTGAAAATTAGAGGTATCATTTGCAAATAACCAAGTCCAGCACTGGGAAACTTTTACTATCAGCAACCAGATGGATTTGAGTACAGAATTACACAATTTTTTTTGCTGAATTGTGGTGATTGTGACCCATACTAACAAAACACTTTTATAATGTTCTATATATTGCTTCATTTTGGTTAACTTGGCATTAGATGAATGGCTCTGTGCTCTTGTTTAGCTTAGACTTTAATATTGCAGGGACAAAATGATCTTCAAAAATGGTTTTCAGCCTGTGCTGCTGTTTTGTTCCCATGTCAACAGCATCTGATAAGCATGCGCTGTAAACTGCTAATTCAACTCCAAGCGCTAAAATTAGTCAAAGTTCTAGAAACAGCATATAAGCAGGTGTTAAAACAGTGAGTTTGACTAGTTGGATCAGCTGAATATACCTTGGAGCTATTTCTGGCCCAAATCCACCCTGTTCTGATTACTACTACTAGGTATAGTGGCCATGAATTGATCTATTCTCTTTTATGGAGATCCTTCATCCTTCCTCCTCTGGAGTCCACACATCCTCAAGAGAGTGGCTTCCATAGTTTAGGAACACACTGTACCACGAAAAAAAACCAACTGAAAACAGCAATAAAACTTACTTTCAGTATTCTTTTTAAAACTTGTCTGAGACCACAGAGACTTCTCTGAGTTACATAGGACTTGGATAAATTTAGCTTAACATCTAAGAGAGCATTTTAAAACTCTAAGTTTTGAATGTTATTCTTTCATTTCATTTGGCTTAAAAAATTAAAAAAGTTTAGACTGCTTTACTGAGCCAAAAGTGTTCTGCATACTTTTACCTCATCACATTTTAAACAGTTTCCTAATGTCAGGATTTTAGGAAGAATTTACCTTTATGTAATGTACTAGCAAAGGTAGTACTTTCAAGCAATTAAGGATCTCAGTTAAACATTGCTATTTACTTCAGCAGGCTACACACAGTGACATTTGCTTCTATTGTTGTAAACTGAGAAAAGCAAAAAAGAAAAGATTCAGCATTCAGGAAATCCTGATAACCAGACACTTGTGTGACTGACAAGTGCCACACCCGTGTGCCACATTTTGTGTGACAAGGCAAAATCAAAAAGACCATGCAAAATTCCTCCCACATCTGAAAGGCATCTAGCTATAATTTTCTTCATGGCTCCCAAGGCTCCCAACATACGTTAGGTTTCTTTTCTACCCCCATAAAAACTTGGAAATTCCATCCATTCCAATTTTTGATGCTTAATGGTTAAATATTTGACTTGAACTTCTTTAAACATAACAGTTTTAATCAGTTCATCTACCTGCATCTTGAGTAAAACCACAGATAGAAGAATAAACTACAAAGAACAAGAACTGTTCTACAGCAAAATTGGCCTCTCATAGATATTACATATAAAAAGTAATGAAATGGTTGTTCCTGAGGCACTCCAGGCTACAGAGAGACTGTACAGGAACTCAGTCCAAGCAAAAATATACTAACAGAGATATCAAAATTAGCATAATTCACATTCTTAATAAAGCTTGAAATTTCTTTTAAATTGTTCAACAGCAATATTCTGTTTTCCAGAACCTGACTAAGATTATCCAAAGCTTTTCAGGAAAGCAGTATGATATTTACAATTTTTTTCTGGAAGCATTTATGGAAGTACAATTTTTAAGTCTATGGTGAGTTGTGAATTAGTTATTTAAATTATCATGTTCAAGTAAAATGGAAACATTAATACAGGAGATGTTTGCCACACCTCAACCCTTTCACCATGTTTGGTGACCACACTTTCACCATTGCTCAGAAACAATATTACAGTATTCAAAGGCAAG
This sequence comes from Argya squamiceps, assembly GCA_037834095.1. NCBI lineage: Eukaryota > Metazoa > Chordata > Aves > Passeriformes > Leiothrichidae > Argya > Argya squamiceps. Next base: position 25,590,331 of record JBBMKD010000115.1, read on the forward strand.
TTACATGAAAAGCTAATTCTTTACAAATTAAGCATTTCACAGCATTTTTATATCTAGATTTATCAGAAGGGTGTTTTACTTCTATCTTATTCTGGAAGCAGCTTGGGGAAGGGTTCACAATCTGAGGAGCAGAGTTCATGCTAACCTCTCTGAAGGTCAAACATCTCACACATACTCAAAACTTCTCTTTCTTCCTATTGTGTCTTCTCTTCAGGCTCAGCTGACCTGGAGGGTTCAAAGCAACATTAGTGATCCTCTCTACTTATTTGTACAGTTGAGAAATCAAGTCTGACCATTGAAGTTATCCACATTCACCTGCAGTCCATGCTCAGTGGTAATCTGCATCTTCTTCATATTGCAGAGTTATAAGGACTAGGAATTTTCATTTTAATTCATTTTAGGAAAATAGTTCTTAATCACATTTAAAGAGGAAAATATGTCTCTGGCAACTTTGTGATAGGAAAAGAAAATCCTCTTTTGAAGAGATCTCAAAAACATCCTGAAATAGAATTTCTTTAAAATCTGCAGTCAGGCTTTATCAAGAGAAGGAATCTTTCCTCAAGGCATTAAGAAGGCTGTTTTGCTAAATTTGTATTTAACTCATTTATATGTAGACATAAAAATAAACAAATACTACTTTTTGTTTCCTCAGTTTCACCTGTTTTTCTGTTTCTTTTTCTTTTTGAGTTATTCTCGCAGTTATTTGTGTCTCTTCCTCACCAAAGTGACTGTGGCTGTGTAAATGCCAAGGGATGACCATGTTTCCTGGAGCTGCTCTCTCTAAAGCTGTGGGACTGGACTCCCACTTGATCAGAAACCACGGGCATGATCCTGCCTACCATCCAGAGTCAGAAATCCTGTTCCAGTCTTACTGCCCCTGTTCCTGGGAATGTGGGGATAGGGTTGCTAGTCTTGTTTCCAGCAGCACCCATCCCTCTGCATCACCCAGGCAGTCACTTTTGAAAAATCTCACTTGGAAGAGTGTGTTGATTGCTGTGTCCCAGCAATCCTCCTGAAACCACGTTAACAGTCAAGCAGTGTGGTGCCCTGAAAGAGAGTTTTATAGAGGAGGGATGGCATTTGTTTCCAGGTCACCTTATTAACCTAGGTCACCCAGCTGAGCTGAGATGGGGGGAAACCATTAAAGTTGGCCCCAAAGACTCTGTGTCCAGGGCAGCTGACTGGCCATGTGGAGCATACGCAGGAGTTATACATGGGTTCCTAGAGTCACATGTCCTCAGTCCTAAGAGTGGCCCTCAAAATGCTGAGATCTTCCAAAAGAACAAATGTAGCTGAAGGTCTTCTCTCTCGTCCCATATGATCAGCTCCCATATGATCAGCTCCACCCACACCTGTGTTGGGTGTGGGGCAGATTCAGATGGCTCCAGAGCCACCACTGGCCAAAGCTGAGCCTGGCAGCCATGCTGGTGGCACCTCTGGAAAAATATACCTGAGACCAAGAGCACCCCACAAGCTGAGGAGGAGGGAACAAAAAGTGAGAGAAACGGCAGTGAAAGCACTGAGGTCAGGGAGCAAGGAGGGAAGGAGGTTGCTCCAGGCACTGGAGCAGGCATTCCCCATGGAGAGCCTGCAGAAGATATTTTTGCTCCTGAAATACTGCATCTTGTGGGAAGGAGATCCACAGGAGCAGGGTGAAAAATGAGGAAGAAGAAACAGTAGAGACAAACTGTTATGGAAACTGACTGTAAGCACACAGTCACTGGCTCAGGGAGAAGGGAAAGCTGAAAATTAAAATTATCAGAGGAAAAAAAGGTGGGGAAGAGGGAGCAGCTGGTTGGGAATTTGGTGATAGCTGAGACTAAACAGCCACAATAGGCAATAAGTTTCTGCTCTGGCAGTATTACGTTTGGGAGAAGATAAGACATATATAGCATGTACACTGCATTAATGTGTATTATTCTGTTATGAAATATTTGGATATACCATTATCTGAAGACATTTAAGGTTAAATAAATGCACAATGAAACCAGTGGGGGATTTTTTACTATATTTAGTAAGAACAAATGGCCTTTATTTTGAGCTTATTCATTTCTTCTCTCTCCCTTCCTCTATAAAACTAAGTTGAGCATCTTATCAGCTCCTCCCAAACTTAATTACATTAACCAGATTTTTGAGGCTGTGATGAGCTTACTGCAAGTCTTGGAGGTTCCACTAAGCCATTTCAGTTTTAAAAATGAAAACCTATAAAGGATTTTCTTTTCCACAAAGTAATACATAAATCTAAAGGCTGAAGACCTCCATTAGTCATTGTGACCCTTCTAACCTTAAACTGCAGTTTTACTTTAGAGGATCTAAAGTACTGACTGCAAGGTGTTCCTGAATAGAGAATAATTCATTTCATAGGTTCAGTGACTGTACAACAGGTAGAAATTAACACTGTTATGGTTGTTTGCATGAAGAGCTTAAAATGAGAACACATAAATACCAATATTCCAAAAATTCCAAAATTTGTTAAAAGATTAAAGCAACTAACATTTGAGAAAAAGAATACCCAAACCCAAAACTAACCATCCCAGGCCAAACTCCAACAAGTTTTATACAAGAATTAGAAGAAATATTTCATATAGAAGATGTTTATAAAATATCCTTTTCAAAAAATGGCTGTTGATACAGATAGAAGTGTTTGTTTGCTAGAGTGGTAGCAATCCCTTTCTTAACTGCAGGTTATTTGTAAAGAGAAGATAAACTAGTTTCAAGTCTTGTTGCAGTACTTGAATGAGAACCCATCCCTCTGTAAGGAGAGCTGAAGAGGATGGTTATATATGTGCATGTTCTGAAACCCATGTAGAAGGCTAAACTACTTAGAGGAATGACATTATCCCCAAAGTCGGGGGTCATACCTTCCTACCATGTGGAGACACAGGCTGTGTTTTATGTATTTTTCTGAAAATTTCAAACACAGCACAAAGACCTGCTTGTTTGTGTTCTTCACCTTCCCAATTAATGAGCTAGAGGTATGGGAAATAAACTTTGAAGACATACTTGCTCCTGTTTTCTTTTGAAACTGTTCATTCATGTCAGAATGCAAACTAATTTTCTCTGAAAATCCCAGCAGGTCCCCAGTGACTGCTGCTACTGTTCCATCAAAGATCAAGGACCAGGTAGCGGTTAACATTGCCATTTGACAATTCTGGTACAAAACATTTATTTATAAAAAACTGGCTGACCTGAGTTTATTTTGAAAGAAAGAGAGAGGAAAGGGTTTCTTTGGAGAAAACACAATTTATAGCTGCAGAGCATCGTCAGAATCTTCCAGTTCCTTATTTGCTGTGAAATCTTTTCAGTTAATTTTTTTACTGAAAAATGTTTGGACCACTCAGTTTGTCCAGTAAAGTATTTGTGGTACAAGACTCTAATTCAGACTTTCTCCATGAGCTCTCCCTGATGAACATGTAATAGAGTTTGCATGTGCTAGCAGAAAGCCATTTGGAGTTCCTCACTCTGTGCTCCTCATCCACCTCAGGATGCCAGACAGACTGCAAGTGTATTTAACAGCTGCAATTCTACTTATGAAATGGGTAAGAAGCATAAAAGGGTAACTAAAGGCACCTTGAAGCATGCCGAAATTCTATATCTGTTGTCTGCAAAACTAACTAGCAGACGTCCTCTGGTGATTTTAATTGGGTCCTTCCATCCTTGTCAAAGTTTCTAGCAAAAATTGCTGAAAATAAGCTCTTCTTAGGGAGTAAGTTGTTGCTAACACAGGAAGGTATAATTTCCACCTTTGTGCAACATCTTTATTCACTTTCTTTTTTCCCTGTACGCAGACGGATTAACATTATACAGTCTTCAATGTATCTTTAAAAAAAAACACAAAAACTCAGCAGGCTGCCAGAATGATTTGAAATTGCAATTTATATTCATAGCACAATGATATTTTAAAAGTGTTTATTTGTGTTTTTCATAAAGTTCTTTTCAGTTAATGAGCAAAATGAATGGGAAAGAAAACTCTGAGATATCCTTGAGTTTATTAGTGCATCAGTCAAAATCAGTCTTTTCTTCAAAAAAACCCACAACCTTAAAATTAGTAATGGGCTCCCACATCATCTGAGTAAGACATTATTCTAACACAATCTGACTTCAGGTTGTGAATATTGGAGTTAGGAATGGTATAAGGCCTATTAATAAAGGTTATCTATTTAACCTTCAGGTAGATTTAGCCCTTCCTAATGTTTTTTCTTAGATATATTAATCTTTCAAGGCTTCTAGGGTCGGTAAATTACCTTTATATCATAACTCCCCTACAATAAGTACCAAAAAAACTTAAAAAATTAGTTTACAAACTCGGGAAATAAATTCTTCATACATCACTGCAAAAGCTCAATAGACTTTTAAAGGTTTGTCGTATTCATGTCAGTCAGACCAGAAGATAGGATCAAGATCCAAAGACACAAGACCTATATGAAGAACATCTGTGACTTAAGGACTATATAATTGCCCTCACTTCTACAGAACTCAAGAAGCCTTTGGACATGGTGCCACTGTCGGGGATTGTCCTGTGTAGGAACAAGAGTTGGAGTGTATATGTTGAGTAGGTCTCAAAGCAACAATTTCATGTATCAACAGATTTTTCTATAAACTATTAGATTTTATTTAACAAAACTTTCATTTCTTAAAAAAAAATCAGAAGGAAAAATTAGTAGTATAGAAGACAATATGTGATGACTGCAGGGAAGAATTGTAGGTTTTTTTCACAATAATAAACAATATCATTCACTGGTTTATACTAAAAAAGCAAAGTGAAATGTGTTTTTTCCATTTGAAGATGATGTTAATAAGAAAGTAGTTCAGGAGCTGTGATATTATCTAAAAGGCTATAGGTGACCCTTACTTTAGTTAAGAAGTCAAACATCAGAGAACATGATTAAGTAGGATTTTCGTAGTTTGCCTCTCTCAAGAGGAAGCACAACAAAATGCTTTAATAATATTGTGAAGAAGTACAATAAGATAACAAATATTTATTTTCAGGTATCAGAAATATGCATTTCAGCTTATATTTCCCATAGAGAAGTGAAACTAATATAAAAAGATTAATTTAAAATAATATGCAGTTATCACAATTTCACAATTTTACACTCAATATTTCTTCATGCTGTGCTGTCTTCAGGCTTTTGTGGAAAAATTGCCCTTCAAAGTTTAGAATAAAAAAGCTTTATCGTTGCTGATTAATTTATTCTTATTGTTTCCTTGTTGTTTAAAAATATGTATTGGACAATGTTTTAATTGGAAAGACTTTTAACTTTTATTTTGTGCTAGGATCATAATTAAAGCTGTTTATGTCACTATAAATTACATGTATGAAACATTTATGCATTCTTTAGGAGGTGCATGCTTATAGCTATCATGAATTCGAAATTACATCCCACATATATGTTTAGATGCAAATGCATTCAGTCTTTAATGTTAATATAACCATTGCTGAATATCAGGTAGATGCTTTTAGCAAACATTTTGCTGCAATATCCCTAGGTATAGCTGCAACAGTGGTGTTGGAAGGAATCAGATACTTGTCTGTCACTGAGCTTTGCACCTTCAACTGTCCAGTTCAGAGAAGAGCCAAAATATCTGATAATGCATTCTACAAATCTGACTGGCATTTGCAAGCTAATTTTCCTCACTGTGCTGAGGTGGTTAACAAAAAGATAGCATGAAGGAGAAATACTACAAGGAATATCTAGAATACTTGTATTTCAGAAAAAAAGTTTCTCTCTGTAGGGCATACTTCACACTTTTATGGATACACACACATGTAGATGTATAATCTCTTCATAGATCTGTAGGTACATCAGGTTTTCAAGACATTACTGGACATGCTGCCATCGCTCCACAGAGCAAGATACAGAGTTCCTGAGACTCTCCCAAGCAGCAACACAAAGCAGTTCCTGGCATGCCTGCCCAATATAACCAATGACCTTTGCTCCAGATTTCCAAACTAGCTTAGTTGTACCTAGTTAAGAGACCTTCATATTTGCTCTACTTCATAGCATAAATGCACCAATTAAATTAACACAGAAATCTTACCATTCCATTTAAATAAAGAGAAGTCTTCTTCCTCAGTATTCAAGAAGACCATTCCAGCCCTTCCTAATTTTACACTGAATTTTTGCTCTTTTTGTCATTTCTATGTGAATAATATCCCCAAAAATTATCCTAGGTGATTAGTCTAAGGTATGCAACTGCATAAAGAAGTAGAATAACTTTGTTTTGTTTAAGAAAGGCGTAATGATAAGAAACTTGTCAAGAAAAGTCAATATTTTATTTCTGAATGTGTCTTAACTTATCTTTGCTACAGAAACTTAAGGTGTCAACTACCATTCAAGATGTATGTTTCTAAAACAAAATCCTTGCTCCATACCTTTAAAAGATACCATGTATTGATCCTCAAATTTCCTTTTCGGTCACTATGGGTTTAAACATTATTAAAATAAAATTGGGTGAAACATTTGAGGGGATTTTTCTCTAAAAAGTGTTGTTAAAAAGACAAACTAGGAGTTCAGATTCACCAATTAAAGGGAACACAATTGATTTATACTGTTTTTTGGTCTTGTTTTCATTTTGTATTTTAAAGAAGGAATTTTTTTTCAGTTTTTGATAATTCAATACAATTTTTTTTTAAAAATAATTACTCTGCATGTTTCTGTCACTTTTGACAAAATGCTTGCCTTGTGACCCCACCTCTTAAGAAAACCTAGCAGGAACTTAATTGTGATAGAATATCTTGGATAGAAGTTACGGAAATGAAAATTTCTTGTTAATGTGGAATAAGCTACCCAGTCTCTGTGCCCTCCTCTTTTTCATAAACTTTGAGTATTTCAAACAAAATCAAACAAATTTGTCTCCAAGATCTTTCTCACTGTTGCATAATTGACCATACAGACCCAAGAAACAAAAATTAGGATAGGACAAATCATCCAGATCAAGGATCAGAGAGAAGATAGTAGACATATCCAGAGAGTTACTTAACTCTTACTAATATAATAATTAAGATAAATACTACCGAATGAGAAAATAGGGGAAATAATTTTTTACAGTAATTCAGTTACAGAGTTTACAGGATAGCCAGTCTAGGGAATATCTGTTTAAGAAGGAATATTCTCTTTTCAGGCAAGGATTCTTCCAGGTCTATTGGCAACACAGATATTTTCTTTTTTATACTCCTTATTATTAAATGTTTGTTCTATTCAGAGTGCAACTTCTAGAATGGCCATTTCAAAAATGTGTGCTGTATTTTTTCCTTTTTTTCTCTTATTCTCTTCTATTGATGGATCAAAAATGGGAATCTTCATTTCTCAGCACTATTTTTAAAATTCTGCATTAAATTTATTTCAAACAATTTACTTCAGAAGGCATGTCATATTATTCTGTTTTTAAAAATAAATGGGAAGAGGGCATTATATTACTACCTGCAGAGTGCTAACATAAATAGAGAAAATGGTCAGTTTTCTTTCAAAGCAAGCTTCTTGTATTTCATTGTATTTTCCCACCTCTCCACCTTCCTCATTCAACTGGCATATCATTATTAGCAATAAGACTCTGATGAGTCATTATTTTATAAATATGTAAATTGAAACATGGTCAGGACATTTGATTATTGTCTTTAACAGTCGTAATCGTACTTACAATTTGAAAAATCTAGCTACCTGTTTTATATATGTTTCAATTTTAGTATATGCTGTAATTAAGTTAAATAATATCCAATTTACTAAATCCTGCACTTGTTTCCAGTTCCTTCTGCTTCAAGAACAACTGGAGGTTACCCTGCAGTAAGTATTATATACATAGTTGGTGAATCAAAATTGACTACAATATTGTGGTATTCAGTGGTCATTTACAAGCAATGTGTAGGGGGCTTTTTTCCCATTGATTTCTTCTCTTTACACACACAACACATTTTTATGTTCTGCTATTTCAGTTTAATACAGCCATTATCAAGTCTATCATACCCAAGACTCTTTTTATGGATAATATTTTTTTCTTCCCTGACATAAAATTGTTGAAAAGATGCAATGATCAGTGTGTTATGAACTAGCAATACATGTGAAAACTGTAACTGGAATAAAGAACTGGTGTTTAGAATTACGAAGTATGAGACTGTATACTTTAAAGCCTTCACTTATTGCTCTCTTCTGCCAGAATAAATTTATCCAAATATTTTTCTGGTCTTCTATAATGATGTCAAAAGCTTTAGAGCTGAAGGAGGAAACAGAAGTTGTTAAACTAAAGCTAACCATCATGAGGTGAGTTTCTAACTTGCAGTACCAGCCTTAGCAAGATCCAAGAAAGATTCTACTTCAAGTGTTCTCATCCTTGAAAACTGATGGCCCACTAAAACTGCCATATCAAGCAGATCATTGCTTTCTCAACCAGGCCTCCAGTCAGCCCAGTCTCAAAAGGATGAGTGACTACTGTCTTTGCTTAAGAATGACAACACCAAAGGAAAAGTTAAAAGGTTATTCAGAAACATTTATTTAGGCAGGGAGGATTGAGAGGCCTGTAGGGTAGATAGGGTACAAAAGGCAGCCAGGCAAATTCACTGGGCTACTGATTAACTGTGAATTGGTGAGAAATTACCCTTTACCAAGGACTGCCACTGCCCCTTCCCTGGAAATGGTGATTGGTATTTTTAAATGGCATGTCCGTTTGAAACTCATCTGAAGGAAGGGCAAGAAGGAAACAGATTACGATCTTTCTCCTAAACTTAGATTTTTGAGGGGTCTTCCTTGTTTTCCTAATAATAAGAGTCACTTAGGTCTATGACATGGGATTTTGTAACATACTTGGCGTGATCAGGAAAAATAGTTTTTAGTGCATCTTCAGACACATCTTAAACCATTCATTAAACCTGGCCACATACAAGGTTAGAAAAAAAACTTGGCAATCACGACAGTAGATAACTTGATAACCTTTATATTTTATTTCAATCAGCTGTGTGGATACCCTTCTATAAAACAACTTTATGTGAAAACTGAATTTGACTTGATAACATCAAATGTCAAACAAGTTACCATTGGTCACAAAGGGCATCTTGTGGTGTCATAGAAGTGATCACCATAAGAACATCAGAAATGACCAAATTACCAAACCAGTATCTGACATTCAAACAGGAAGTAAAATGGTGATTGTGCAGGTCAAAACAAAAAATTAGAACATGGTGTTTTATGCAAATTAAAAATCTTGTCTGCATATTTAATTCAAGTGCAGTGCTTTGCTTAAAGAACTGTGAGTTTGCCAGAGCTCAGGGCTGGCAGGACTCAGTCTGGGAAACAACATGGGATCAGCTCATTTGGCATATTTTGTCACTGCCATACCACCACTTGGTATTTTGTGGCCCCTGTGCAAAGGGTGTTGATTAAGATGCTCATTTTTGGTGTTTGCTGCTCCTTGCCCAGGGCAGTGAAAGTAATGCAGCAGTTTCCAGACAGTAGGATACCAGAATGATCTGGCTGGAATATTTGTCTCCCGCAAGGCTGCCTATTTCTCCCTATATCTGCTGTCATCTCATACAGGGAATTAAGGGGAACAAGAGTGGCAAGGAGGCAGTATGGATTCTCTGCTTTTGACTATTTACATTTCTCCAAAGGGGTATTGCTATAATGTTGTCCAAACATTACTCTAAAACTCCCTCTGAATCATTACAAAGATACTCTTTCCCTAGGAAACTTATGGTTACACCTTCACATCCTGTGTATTTTATGCTTGGAAGTTTTCTCATGGAATAACGAAATGGTCTGCTGGTCTACTGGAAAACTTTGATAGCTGTGATGGCTGTCCATTCTAGTAGTTCCTGTGTGTTCAGTCTGAGTGCCCTCTCATTAAGGATTCAAATCACAGCCATATGTTAGGGCTGGCTGCTCCTGGCAAGATGACAAGAAAGCAAACTCTTGTCCACTTCACTGGGTTTGCCCAGGCCAGCACTGGATTAAGCAGAGGAGAACCTCCATTATACCAAGGTGCCAGCATGCTGCCACCTATATTACATATTGATACAATTTTGACATTTTCTATTAGGTGTTTATTTGCCAATGTCTTTCCCAAACAATACTTTGTAGACAATGCCAGAAATAAGGTACATCCTCTAAAAACTGGCTTGCACAGTGTATATACACAGCCCTTCTTTTGTCTATGAAAACTCAGGTGTTTCACACATGAAAGGGGATACTGGGTGTGGTGGGCAGATAACATGAACTTGTTACAGCAGCTAGATTTTAGGTTGCCTACATTATCATTACAAGCGGTCTCTGAGTAGCAGCATGGACACACGAGAAATAGTGCAAGATGTAATTTGTGCAAGAAATATTTGCAATATGGTAACAGAGACCGGGGTACTGCTGCAATTGCACTCCATGCTTTAAAAATGCAATGAAGGACATAACACAACCTGGAACTCCTATGACCAGCAATGCTCCCATTTAATCTAAAATAGCATGCAGGACATCTCTTTATCCCTCTCCCTGGAGGGAACTTATACAAAAGCTTTTGCAAAAGTATGTCTACATAATTTTTCAGGTGTAATGCTTCAGTCCTTTAAAACACTGGATCTTGTTTTCCTACTGTAAGATAGCTGCAGTGTTCTCAGCTCTCACAACTTACAGGTTAGCGTATTTTAAAAGTCTGAACTGTGGTAATTTTGTCTTGCTTGAGAATTTTAGTGTCTCTATAAAAAGGAACTGAGATTTTTATTCATATAGCAGCACAGTATGCATGAGTGTATGTGACCCTAATGCATCTTAATTACACCAGTAAATAAGACTGATAAAATTTTATCTACTAGAGGGTTTCATATGTTTTGAATGTTCAGGTTTGAACAGCTCCATAGTCATCCTTGTTTACTCAATCAGTCTAAGTTTTGCAGCTCTTAAACGTAGTAAGTAGGGCAGAAATATGCTTTTATACAACCTTCTCATAAGAAGAAAGCAAGAAATGTTATGGTGATACCTTTTAAATCTGAATTACTACAATGTTTAACAAGTCACACACAGAAAAAAACCCCAAAACTCAGAGGTACTACCAAACTCAAAATAAGCATGAATGGATGAATGAATTAATGAATAAATGAGCACAGCTTACTGCAGCCCTTGTATAATTTCTTCTACTTGTGAAAACTCATGTGGATTTAAAAGCTGGACTTGCTCTTAAACTAGATTATATTATGTTCAGCATGAAGAAAATGAAGAGTATTGAGTAGAAAAATTAGTAATTTCTATGTGATATAACTATCAAATGTACATCAATGACTCCTTTTCAGCTGTGAAAATTGCCTCACTTTCACCAAACAATGCAAAATAAGTAACATTAAGACTAAAAAAAAAATGCCACTAGGTTTTTCTTGGAGGAATGAAAACAGGGATTACTATTATTACTATTATTAATTAATATTATTTACTTTAAATAGTTGATATTTTTCTATGTGTGAATGCATTTGCTAACTTCATGTGAGCTCCATTATAGGAAATGCCTTGTTTAGCAGTTTATATCTTCATCTCTTGAATATACAGGTTCACATGCCCAAAGGACCTGGCTGCCCAGAGTGCAGCTGCTTCTCAGATTCCCTCAAGACATCCATGAAGCTTACAGGCATAAGCACAGGTTCAGCAGCAAGTCTTTGACAGAGGTCAAGACCTTTCAGTACCTGAGCCACAGGTCTGGTCACAAGGCAGCCTTCAGAAGAGAAAATCCTCTGACCTGTGCTCCCAGCAAAAAGAAACAAGAAGGTCAGTTTTTCTATCAGCAGAATGCTCAACCTGGAAATTTTCTGGTGAAAGGACTCTTTTACTGTGACTAACAGGGTCATTAAACATGCACAGGTTAACAGAAATTCTTAGGGAAGGTGGATATAATTTGTATTTGGACTGTAATTGAATCACCCAGACTGGGCCTCATCGTTGAGGCCTGTAGGAGTTTGTGGCGCAGGTAGAAATTCAGTGCCAAGGCTACAGCACAGTTAAAATTACAGCTTAAGGTGTTAGCAAAGGACAGTAGGCTTTCTACGAGTTAGCAAGTATAGTAATTAGTGTGGACGCTTTAGCTGCCTTAAGAGTTTGTTCAACAATGTGTGTTTGCATTTTTCCCTGTGCTGTGTGCCAATGAAAAGCCATCTGTAAAGGTAAACTATGTAGAAGTGCATATAACCTGCCACTTTAGCTGAAATAAGGTAGAGAACGTAGCATTAACCATATTGGTCGGATCTGTGTTTGCTCTCGTCCAACTTCCCATTTATTTTCAGGTTCCTTTGCTCCACACAGGAAAGGTTATCACTCTAGGACAGGTCAGTTGTACTGCAATGAAGCCAGTCAGCTCTATGCTACTTCCAGTTCTCACAGGATGGCACCTTTTTTTTTTGTTTTTAGTAATTAATCCCTTCTTGATTTTGTGTTCTGCACAACTGCCTTTACCCACAGCACATCAGAGTTTCATTTTCTCGCTATTTTCAATCCCACAGAATTTCAGAATGGTACATGCCTTATTGAACTTCAACCTGACTTTAAGTTTTACAAGATTTAATGTACCACTTTATCTTTCATGAGGAAATGCATATTAGAAAGGTGCATGATGCATTTTGGGTCCAGCCAGTATATTTTAAATTAGCTTGGCTGGAAGGAAACCAAGGAAGAGAATGTATAAACTAACAGTTTTTGATGGTGGTGCTATTTCATTGAAGAATATTTTTTGAACATCACATAAAACCTGAAATCCTCCTTCTTGCTGAAAGAAGTGATTGCCATAGACAACTGACTGCAGTCATCCTTCTCTTTTCATTGTTATGTAACTATTTGCAGAGACATAACAGTAAAGCACAAGATGGTATCATTCAAATGTGTGTTTGCCCATTTTTCCTCAGAGCTGATATTCTCCATTAGGTCACAGTTGAACCCTTAATTATAAGCACATGAATTCTGCGACAGAAAAATTTTATTTGAAAAAAATCACTCTATTGGCAAGAGTACAATACTAAATGATAAGTAGTAGAGATCATGTACATCAATGCTGATATAGTGATATTCCTGTAGGTACCACAGGTATTCCACAACACTAAAAAGCAAAGTTAGCATCAAATATATTAATTATGAGTTGAAATTAAAAAGAAAACCCAAAAGTCCAGAATTTTGTTGTAACTTTTAGTAAAGCTAATGAACTCCAAAAATAGGTTTAAGTTTCACTCAACTGGCCAATTTTTAAGTCCTGTAAGTTCAAAGACATGAGTGTATTTTGATAACTAAGAAATAATGCTTTGTATTAATCATAACCCTTCACTTTTGCTCGATTTCTCTTTTCTACATATTAATATTTGTAGGACTGCCCAGAAAAGGATCCAAAGACATCTCAGTCTCTCAGATGTAAAACAGAGTCTGACCCTCATTTTGGGACCCTCTCCATGCACAGCTGCGAGCTTCATGAAGTTTAATATATTTTAAACTTCACAGTCAGGCAAAAGTTAATACATATAATCTACCAAAAATTGAGGTGTTTTAAATAACAATTTGTTACCCTTAGGATTATTTTATTTCACCAAATGAAAAGATTAAATGAGCAGATGACTTGTGAGATCAAATTACCCTTGTCTTGATGAACTCTGAAAGCATGAATTGGCATTATTTCATTGTCCATGATCCTTTATTTCAGATTATTGCTGTACTGTCTGGAAAATTGTGATTAAACTTGCCTACAAGTACAAGTTCAAAGAACCAAACAGAATCTTTTGTTTGAACTATTAATATACAGGACAATTTTCACAGTCATGCTTGAGGAATGGAATTTACTCTCTTTTAAACTGATAACTAGTTACTACAGTCAGAAAATTTCATCAGTTCATCTAAATTGTTAGTATGTAAATCAGAATCCTATCAGAATCTACATCCTCCTTTAAGTACCAAAGTCAAACACATTATTGTTGCTTTGCAGAAGACACAGGACCAGAATTTGATGTTATTCCCCTCAATGGCAAGAATCCCACTGATACGGTTTTCTAGGAAGGAGGATCAAGCTTGAACAACAATTGCTAGCACTGTCCAATAATTACACTGTCATTTAGTGTGGCTGAGAAGATCCAAGCCTTAATTTGCAGTTGCCCATATTTCTCCAAACCTTTGTTATGCAGTCAACTTTGTGTTGGGTCACAGATGCCAATCGCCTAGGTTATGATGCTAAAAGAAATACCTTTCACCAGTTTGTGTTAAACGAAACAAGAAGCCACCTAAGCATATGGAATTTTTAAAGAGGAGAATAAAATGAATTTTTTCATTATTTTAATTTTACATAGAACAAGTTGTAGTTGTTTTGCTTTTTTTTTTTTTTACCTGGAGACACAGAAACACAGAATAAGCTGCAGAAAGGACCCACAAGGGTCACACAGTCCGAATCCTGGCCCTGCACAGCACATCCCCAGAGTTACATCATCAGTGTCTGAGAGCATTTTCCAAGCATTTCTTGAACTCTGTCAGGCTTGGTGCAGTAACCACTACCCTGGGGAGCCTCTTCCAGTGCCCAGTCACCCTCTGGGTGAAGAATCTCTTTCTGACATCCAACAAAATCTTCCCTGACACAACTTCAGACCACTCTCTCGGCTCCTGTCAGAGGTGACCAGAGAGAAGAGATCAGTGCCTGCTCAACCTCTGCCCTCACGAGGAAGTTGTAACTGCAATGGTCTCCCCTCAGTCTCCTCCAGGCTGAACACACCAAGTGACCTCAGCGACTCCTCATATGGCTTCCCCTCAAGGACCTTTAGCATCTTTATTGCTCTCCTCTGAGTGCTCTCTAGTAGTTTAATGTCTTTTTTATATTGTGGCATGCAAACCTGCCCCCAGCAATTGAGGTGAGGCTGCCCCCGTGCAGAGCAGAGAAGGACAATCACCTCCCTTGCATGGCTGGCAATGCTGTGCCTGATGCACTCCAGGACAAAGGAGGACTCCTGGCTCATGTTCAGCTTGGATCCCCAGGTCCCCTTCCATGGCACTGGTTTCCAGCATCTCATTCCCCACTTTGTTCTTATATTCAGAATTACCCCAGATGCAGAATCCAGCATTTTCCCTTTCTTGAATTTCATATGTTTGATGACTGCCCAACTCTCTAATTTGTCAAGATCTCTCTGCAGGGCTTCCCTTTCTTCAAAGGCTTCAAAACTCCTCCCAGCTTAGTGTAATTGGCAGACTTGCTTAGCATCCCTTCTAGCCCTGCATCCAAGTAATCTATGAGCATGTTGAAGAGCACAGGGCCAAGGATGGCAGAACCCACTAATGACAGGTCTCAAGCCTGTTGTCAGCCCACTCTCTGTGACCCTTCATGCCTGTGTTCTCACCCATGACATGATATGTTTGTCCAACTGTGGGCTGGACGTTTTGCCCACAAGGGCCCAGGGAGAGACAGTATCAAAAGCTTTGCAGAAATCCAAAAATATTACACAACTAAGTGTGAACATGAATTTGAGATTTGAAACACTCAACAAGAGTCGTTTTTTATGAAAGATGATCATGTACCTACATGGACAGCTTGAAAGCTCATTCTTTTTTCAAATATTCAACAATGTGTTGATAAAACATCACTTGTGCTCAGCTTCCCTCTGCTTTTCTTGCTTCATTGGGATTTCAGTATGAAGCAAATCAAATTTCAAAAGAGCAAGTCAGGTGTACATAGCAAAATAAAAAAGAAAAGAGATTACACATTTTTCTGGGGCTAGCAGAATAATAATTCTGGTTTTTATAACAGGAATTTTGGACCCAGATTCTAATCAAATTTCTAGTCTGTGTAAGGAAACAAGTTAATAGCTACACAGATTTCCTAATCATTCTTAAGTACATTATTATTCATATTAAAGATTTCTTGATCTCATTTTACCTTATTTTTTCCCCTCTTCACACTCTTTTGTTCTAGTGACACACACACCAAAAAAAAAAAAAGACAGGGATAGGAAGTTCCATGGTCTCACTTCCTTTTTTAAGATTTGAATTAGGTAGCGACTGTTCTAACATGTATTGGTAGCTTAGAACATTTAGGGCTGTCATCTGCTCTCACCTTTGTGGTGCAGAACCTACCTCCAGTCTCCTGAAACTATTCAAAACAGAATTGTAAAAATTACATAGAACTGGCAGATATCACCTTTCATGTTATTTCACACTTTCATGCAAAGCAACCAAGATATCATTTTCTGTATTTTGAGAATCACAGCCTAAGGGATAGTCTCACTCCTAGGGAAGAAAAGCCATTTCTTTCTCACAGAGGAGCTTCACTGAAAGTCTCAGAGGGTGATAACTAGTGTTCTGGTGTCATTAATTTACACAAAATTTGGAAGCACCAGAGAGAGACACATGAGTTACCACTGTCATGGTAACATCAATTTTTATACCTAAAGAACTATCAACATTATAAAGAATCAATACAGTTCAGGAATAAGCCTCAAAACCCAAGATAACCTTAATAGTTATCTTATGGGAGCTGATATATTCCCTGAAGAAATTTGGTGCATCTTTCCAGACAGATATTAATACTCTTTCATACATCATCCACTTCCCTTGACACTTTATTTGCCATCTCTGTGGTATTTATAAAAGTTTAAAGCTAATAGCACAACAAATACAAGTAATAATGGTAGTGCAGATGCATGTAAATCTTGGGAAGAATAAAATATAGAGTGTCACAGTAAACTGAAATTAATGGAACTGAAGCTGAGTGCCTTAGAGTAAGTAAGTTTAGTTTTATTAGAAAACTATCCTCTCAAATATTGGAGCAAAAAACCCTCTTACTGAAGACTAATTGCTTCTCTGGCATGATACTAACCATGTTTGTATAAACATAAAAAATCATTCTAAAAATCAGTGGGTGTTTTAATACTGGGCCAGATGCAGGAGAGCTGATAGAGACCTGAAGAAAAGTAAGACTTACCTTTCAGGACTGCAGAAAGGATTAAGGCTTTTGTCTATATATGGGATGCTAAGAAAAGATCTGCTAAATCCTATGTATCCTCTGAGATACACAAAAAATCCCTTTTCCCATCCTCCCCTTTATCAACCACATTCTGTGTTACCTGCTATTTGAGTTTAAACTCTCCTCTGAAAGAGATTAGCTAGACTGAGCCTCCTTCTTACCAAGCAAGCCTTGCCTTTTTGCTTTACTGGAGCTGAAGGTCAGTGCACTGCTGTTACAATCCTCATCCTCTGTCAAAGGGGCAGCATGACTCTCATTCCAGGTGGAGCAAATCAGATTTGAGAAGAGGTGATTTTGGTCAGTGCCCAATTGCAAGGGAGAGAGTCACAGAATGATCTGGGTTGGAAAGGACTTTAAAGTTCACCCAGTCCAAGCCCCCAGCCCAACTAGATCAGGTTGCTTAGAGCAATCTGGACTCTGCTGTCAAGCTGAAGTAGAAGGGGTGGCCACGTACACCTGTGTGTTGTGCTAGCAGTCTTGTCCTTACCTGGGCAGGTCTTAGTATGGAATAAGGGAATAACTCCAAAGAAATTGGACATTCAGACAACAACAACTTCCTTATTGAATGAGACTGTCAAGGAGATTGATACATAAAATGTCTCTGGTATTATCTTTGCAGTTATCCTGAAATTCCCACAAAGTGTAAAATTCACTTTTTTTTGCTCATTCTCGTTTGAAAAATGTCAGTGTGCTTATGAGACCAGAGTTAAACATGGAGTATTGATGAGTGAGAGAAAAACAAAACAATAAAACAATACAGCAAACCCATTAACCTGAAACAATATCACTCTGACCCATGGTCTAAACTTATCCTGTAGGAAAATAGAAAGCCAGAGATTTTCCTCTAGCATAAAGAGGAAATCTTGAACCTTGATGCCTGGCATCTTGAATCTTTGAAAAAGAATAAGGAAAGCAAATACATTAAAAAAAACCCTCCAGACTTGTTCAGCAAATCTGGATGAAACTGTCAGACTCCAGCCTGTTCTTTAGATACAGTTTTCTGTTCTGTGTTAAGTTTTTTTAGTTCCACCCTCACTGCAGCTGCGGACCGTATTGGTAGGATGTTTATAAGCTGGTCACCTCTCAAATTTTAAACATAAAAGATAAATGCAAAATATAAGGGGTGTGTCAATGCCTTGTCAGCTTTTACAAGCTCATCCATATCCAAACAAGACAGTGTGTGTAGAAAACTTTCCTAACACCATGGTAAAATACTGCAAGTAATGCACATCTGTTTACAGATGTGAGAGCAGGTGGTATTAAATATCCTCCAGAATAACTACATTCAGAAAATTTATTAATCTCTTAGCTCTGTTACATCCTTCTCTCAACTATATGGGCTTAAAAAGCATAAGTGAAGAAAACACAGTAATTTGAATGTCAAACTATATAGCAAGTGTACTTTTAAAGCTTCTTTTCTACAGGTAATTTCTGCAGAGGTATATTTCACGTTTTTATCATAAAAGGTTCATGAGTAGATGAAGTGCGTATTTAGAATTGGAATGACAAAAGTACTGTTAAGAAAGTATCTACCCCCCTCCCTACTTATTTCTGACTTTTCTCATTGAGTCTTTACTCTTAAAAGTCCTTTTAAATTTTTTAATCTCTGTATATTTTAACCACACTTCACACAATATTTGTCCTGTTTTCACCCACATCTCAGTCACTTCCTCAGAAAATATTTTTCCTCTTATCTGCTGTAGCATCTCCTGACACTTTGTAAACAGCAGTATCTTTCCATCTAATCCTTAAAGTAGCCTGTCTGTAGATGGAAAGGGAGCCTATCAGGGGGAAAAGCTGAGATCTTTCTTGTGAAATTGTTCTGCCTGAGCAGTTCTGGTGGTTCAGCTTAAGAGAACATAATCTATCCCTGGTGCTCCTCTTCGTAGTACTTGTCTGCCTTTTGTGGATGCACACAATTTCTCCCTCATTTGTTTCACCAGACCCTGCTTAGTAATATTCTATGCAAAAATTACTATTGACATAGAAGCACTAATAACCCCTGCAGAGAAGATAGAAAAATATCACTGCCACAAGTGGGCTTGTAATTTCCAGTTAATAACTCAGAGATGGTTGAAAAAAGGCTAACCCAGTGGAGCATTGGAACCCAGTGGAAATATTTTCTCTTTATTTTGTACCATTTGTTCCTCAGTTTTTATACTAACTGAAGGAGTAACTGGAATATTTGGAAATTTTCAGTTCTACTCAAATAATTTTTGTATTACAATATTTCTCAAGGATTTTGTTTGCCCTTTTTTCTGACCATTATATTTGGGACTGCTGGAACTATGAGGACAACAGAAAGTCAACCCCTCCACTAATATAATGAATGCAAAATTCAGATTTCCACTCATTTTTGGCAAAAAGAGAGGAAAGATTGGTGGCTGTGACAAGGGTTGATATATGCAATGTAGTTCTCTTGATAGTCTGACAGCTTCTTAAAAGAACAGCAAAACCCTAGTCTTTGTGTCTCAAAAAAATCATGCTAACCACCTCTTATGAAACAGACTAGAAAATTGATTTATGTTTTAAAATTATCTGTTATAAAGGAACAGAACTTCTTCTACTGCATGGCTATCAAAAAAGAAATCAAAAAGCAGCAACTGCAGATGGGTTTGCTTGAATAATGGATTTCCAAATGTATTTCAAACTAACCAAAAAAAAATAAACAAACATGCAAATTAAAGTTTAAATCAACACCATGCTGGGTGACTTTTTGGGATGAAAAATGAAAAATATATATAAAAAAATTGCAGGATCAGCAAATATTCTTGCCCTAGAAACTCATTTTGCCTCTCCACAGAGTTGCCTAATTTGATCATTGTGCTTTAATTTCCAATCAAAAGAAAATCTATTATGAAATGACAAATAAGTTTAGATTTACTGAATTTTCTCTGCTTTATCTGGGGAAAAGACATGTGACAAATTCTAGGAAGAGTTAATGAAAGATGCTAATTTCAAAGGACTTTATTTTGATCTAGAAGCAATCAATAGGACAGGCTCTGTGCAAAATCATGGTAACAAGAAACCAAAGACCTTATTTAAACCTTATTAAAAATTCCAGGAACCAAAATATACATAAAATGCCCATATTAGAATAGTTTCATAACTTCAAATTCCCCTCCGGATTTTACTTCTACAACTATTTTAACAACAAGATAAAATATTCAACCGTCAGAATCTAAACAGGGCTGGGCCAGGTTTTAGATTAGATAAAAGGTAATATAAAAATGAATAAACACCTCCTCACCACCACCCTCCAATTATGATGGTTAAATTTCAGAAAGGGCAACAATTTAAAATCTCTGCATGTAGAAAAATAAGGCCTCTAACAAATCAAATTATTTCTTGAGTATTTTTTTCCCAGCTTTCTCCATGGCAACATTTCAACAGGTTTAAATGGGACAAGATTTGACTCTTGCAGATGGAACATTGTGTGCCTGAAACTTTGTCTTTTAGATTCATCTTCCAACACACGTTCAGTGATAACAGTTAACTCCACCAGTCATTTCTTCTATTTTGCTAAACCCATGCTGATTTCTAAAAGAGAAGATATATAGAAAATCAAAACCTTCCCTACTGACATGACAAATAATGCATGATTGGGAAGAAGGACTGAAATGAACTGAAGAATTTAATAAAAACATGAAGTTACACTGTATTATACAGAAAAAGTGTATGTTATGTATGACTGTACTGCAGCAACTAAGGCTGAAATATTCTTCAGTGAAGTCACAGAGGCTGGCAGAAGCTGACATAAAGAGATTTCAAAGAGCAAATTCAGTAAAATCCATTAAAACCCTCTCAAAACTGATGAAAAACTGCAAAGAATGTTTCTGTGATAATGGTGACCTTTAACTTCATTGCTTTCAAAAAATGTTCTTATCTTATTAGTGACTTAGGTGGTATAAAGCAAGATTTAGATACATTCATGTCTGTGGGGGATTTTGACATATACAGAATGTAATAACTTTTACCCAGGAAAATATGGTGAGTTCAAAAGGGGAAATTAGGAATTTTTGCACAATTAAGAAACTACTGGATGTGTATGAAGACTGAGCTGATGGTTCACAGTGTCTTATTCTAGGCTAGAATTACTCTGGAAATAGCTTCTCAAGTCACAATCAAGTCATGAGACACACATGCATAGAATATCTGTATTTAATTTTTCATTCATGCTTATCCAATACGTAATGACAAGTAGAGTTCCATTAAACTAGAAATGGTCTTATCCATTCTCATTAATTCTTCCTAAACAACCTGTTCTTGTAGTACAGCATAATATCTTTGTAATCTAACTAGCAATCTATCCTTTCAGAAAAATAAACTAACATCACTCTTAGAACTTATATATCCGTCCCTTACTTACCTTCACCTTTACTTTGCCTTTCTCTGAATTTTCAGCAGTGCTTTTTCAAATAGTGCTTAAACTTACATGAGATTTTTTTACAGTGGTGTGCTAACTCACAGTGTTTATTACTGCACCCAATTCAAAAGGATGCTGACATATTGGTTCTGAAAAATTTATCATTTTGTTGTTTCCTTAAATGACAATCTATCCCAAAGTAACTGAAAAATGGTTAGGATTAGGATTTAAGGAGTAATGACTATTTAGAGTATTGGAAAATCCATGATCACATCATGTGTCTATTTGTTTGCAGTGAAAGGAAAAAAGAAATAGTTTTAAAAATTCAAATGTTTAGATTCCCAGTTAATGCATTAAAGAAATCTTTATACCTGAGTTTATTCCCATTTTTCATCTGTTAAAACTCTGAGGTTTTAACTGTTTAAATTAACAGTTTAACACTTAAAGGGCTTTTTGTTATCATTGCAAGTTTTATATTTTATTACTATTATTTGCATTTGAACACATCCTAAATGCCTTTTTCATCTGTACCTGTTTCTATTTTCTCCTTTATATCTTAGCTAAGATTAAACAAAGCACAACACTTATGAATATACTGCTCTTTCAGTTCCATTGTGTTATGCTTTCTAATTCTCTATCAAAATAATCAGAATGGCATTAAAGTAATTTGCATGATTTTATCTGTCTCTTATTATCTGTGTTTTGAAGCATACAATAGGTGTCAGTAATTCTACACATTTAGATGTATAATAACATTTTACTATAAATAATTTTCTATATAGTCAATAAAATCCAATGAGCATGTGCATGTCTGAGTCTTCATACACAGATCTGATAAACGCATTTAGAGGTGTTACTTTTAGTATTTCTAATGATTGCAAAAAATGCCACTAAGAGTAATCCATTCCATAAAACAACACAGAATATTCATGTCCATGTTGTTCCCGAGAGCCATTTGGTTACAATGTTGCAAGCTGATATAGAAACTACATTTTTAAAACATTGGCTACTCACAGCATGACATCTCCGTGTTGCTTTCTATAGAAGAGTTCTAGTGTAGTAGTGAATATCACCTCATTCTCCAGGTCACAGTTTTCCAGCTGAATGTCACAATGTGAATGTGCACAAATTCTTCTGTTATCAAATGGCCTAAATGGCAAGGTGAAGCACTGGGAAACTCTCTGGCCACAGTGGTTCAACTTGTCCCTCCTTTCCCACAAAGCAACTTTCTGAGACTGGTTACAGATTTTTCACTGCTAGGGAGTTTCACATGTTCATGAATTTTCAGCTGATTTCTGTATAGCTGCGTTTCAAAAGAGACCTTTTGGAACCATGAAAAGAAGGCAGAATCTACTTTTTATAATTCTTGTTACACTTATGAACCTTCACAAAGCTTTAGGTAAGAGGAGTACACCTGAGAGGGTGAGCGCTCCTATTTCCAGGAGAGCCTATAGAAATCATATCAGAAAAAATGTCTTTCTAACAAACTCAAAAAGGGAGGTGAACTGTCTACAGTAATTATACTAGACATCTCAACATGTTTCTATAAGTATGCAGATTGCTACAGTCTTCCAGGGTATATAGCAGAGTCCTTGTAAAGAAAAAAGGCAGCTGCTTACAACTCTATGGAGACTGAGAACCACATTTTCAGGCTGTTAACACAAAGAGACACTGCGTGACTCTTCTGTGCCCTATACCAAGAGTTGCAGGGCTGTGATTGTTATTTCTCAGTCTTTGCATGCACCCAGATGCCTGAACTGCTCTACAGATGAAGTGCACCAGTAAGACTCTTGCCTTCCTCTCTCTGATTGCCCAGGGAAGTGGTGGAGTCACTGTCCCTGGACATATTTCAAAAAAGACTGGATGTGACATACCATGTGACCACCATATGCCATGGTTTAGTTGCTGAGGTCATAGGTTGGACTTCATGATCTCAAAGGTCTTTTGCAACGTAGTTCATTCTGTGATTCTGTGATTGTGTGAACTTTTCCATTCTTGCCTCTAGCTTCTCCTGACCACATCTCCTCTGCTGCCAGCTAGTAATTCTTTGCAAAGCTGTCCCACACTTTGTGTTCCCTGAAAGGGATGGTGGAGTTCAGTCGTTTCCAGGACCAAAAAGGAAACAGTTTACTTTTCCTGTAGACATATGGCTAGAATCAATGCAAAGTGGCTTCTTTATTGTATAGCAAAATAACAATGAAGCAATGCTGAATAGATAGAACTTATGTTGTTAATTAAGATCACCTTCAATTGCCTTGTGCCTGTGATCTTTCTGAACAATTTTTTTTCCCATCTCCTTTTATATATAAGGTCACTTATTTATAAAAAATTGTTAGTTATGAGAAGTACTCCCTAGAAAGTCCCAGGCATACAATGGAAGGAATTGTACTTGTAGATTCTTTCAACGCAAATTCTGTATTTCTTGAAGCCCCAAATCATTTGCTGGGACTTGTTAACTTTCATATTACCCTGTTTACCTTGTGGTTAAAGTTGGAGAATATTTTCTCCGAACACAATTTAGGCAATAAAATATTGTAAATAAGATATTACATTATGATGATTTACTGAAAAGTAAAACAACTTAAAATTTTCAAAAGAGATAAAAAGAAGCAATAGGGAATATTTAAAAAAATATTTAAATATTAGGGAATATTTTAAAAATCTCCTTCCTGTATCCAGTGTTGTAGGTTTAAATCCAGATGTGGATACAGTGGATAAACGCACATGATTAGAATTATCAGTTTATTACATGGACTCTACATGGTTGATAATTATTTTGTTTGGCATACCACATGTAAAGAAATGAAGAGTTATTTGCCCAGGTGCAATGTTGTGATCTACTTGAGAGAAGCTGTTGACCATATTTTATGGTTTGAATAATTGGCTGCTGGATGCCAAATTTCTGATAGAATGATGAATGTTTTATTTATACTTTTTGTATTGCTATTCCAGTCTTTCTTTTATTTTGTTTTCACACTCAGGGACATAAGTGTTATTGTCTTTTTGCTTTAGTTTGTAAGTTCCGGTCATCCTCCAATATATGATCTTTAAAAAAATGTATATGCATTTAAATAACTGTGATTGCTAAGAAATTTGAATTTATTTTCTTTAAGTTCTGTTTTTTGCAATGTCATATTTTCTATACTGCTTAGTTTTTTTCCAGCTCTTACAAGAAAGACCAAGAGATGATGAAGGTTCTCAGAGTGGCTAAAACTTTCTGGCTACACCACCTTGTGTTCACTTTTGTAACTTGGTTTCAATGTTCTTAATCCAGATGGTGGTAGAATGCATTCTATGTTTTAGTACACTTTAGATTTTTTGCCACATCATTATATGTTTTTGAGATGACAAGCCTAACTTATTTGGTATCGTGGATTCAGAGTTTTTTCTGCTCTTTTGTACTGGGTTGCTACATTGCTTCACTAATCCTAATTTTGTTATTTCCTTATTTTAGTATCATTTTATCTCTTTTTTATGTATACAAGACAGAACGTAACTTTTATGGTCTGTTCTGTTATCTAAGATATTGTCAGAGCATTAGAACTACTGAAATGCCTTCTGACATATAGGATATCTCCTCCATCTACATTACCTTTATCTGTCATCTCAGTTTTTTTGATTATATACAGTCTCTCATGAAGGTGTACCTCGTGTTTTTGGAAGGGAGGGGCATTTTGGTAGTAAGACAATGTGATCTTGGTCATTATATTGTGACTTTTCTGGTGATTTGAGGCATAAGGGCTCATTTTCACCTGACAGCTCTGCTAGTTGAATAACAGGCATTTTGGTCAGCTGGATGCTTTGAGCAATGGCTTTCTCATGATGCTTTCTGAAACTCATGATCAAACCTACCTGATGTGATGATTTTATTCTAAAGAGCAAAGAATATTCCTTTTCAGTATGTTCACACTCTCTTGCTGAGTCTTTAGTGGACCTTTTATCAAATGGAGCAAATTGGCACTTTTTTATCACTACAGCTCCCTGGATAAATCAAGTAGTACATTCTCAATTGTCAGAAATAGGTAGCAACCTTTTTTGCAGATGCTATTCAGCAGCTTTGAATCAACGCAAAGCCTTAGAAAGAATAGCTAGTTCCCAAGAATGCGATTTCATAAAAAGCTCTAGGCTGAAGAACTATCTTCATCCTCTGAAATGAAACAAAGCTACTATGGAAGAAAAAAAAAAGGTAAAATGCTAGCTTCAGAATAGCCAACATGATCAAGATTAGGATACTAATTTGATACTAATATGTTAGAACAACCACATTATAGACATAGTTTTTCAACTTTTCCTGTTAGTGTTCTTCCATTTAAAGAATGCAATTAAATATCCAGCAATGTATTAATTTTACAATAAAATAATTTCAAGACTAAATAGTGTGGAATCTGGAGGATCAAATTCTGATACACTCTTAGAGATCAGTCTATTGCCTAAAGAATTTATTTTCTCTTTTGTTTATTTTATTTTATTTTATTTTATTTTATTTTATTTTATTTTATTTTATTTTATATTTTATTTTATTTCCTAATAAAACATATATTAATATAATGGGTGTATTTCCATTAAAAAAAAAGGTGTGACTGCTGAATGAGTTTATTTCTGCCATTGCTTACTCACCAAACACAACTGTTGAAAATAGCAGTGGGTGAAAATACAGAGCTTCCTTCTCATTTTTGTGAACATTTTCTTTCATAACAGCAGCAGGGCTGAGCTGAATCCATTTAGGCAATCCCACATGCTATGTTGTGCATTCTGCTTACAATTTGCTGGTGCTAATTATGTGTCCACTTCACTAGCATGTTTCCTTATATTGATGATAAAGCCCCATAGAAACTATTCTTTCACTTAATGACTATCTCCTCACATAGTACTGGGTGGTTTCAAAAGGCCCTATTGTCTTACAATGCTACACATATTTCAAGTCCCATAAAGTCTAAGTAATATCATCTATTTTTGGTTAAGGTTTCCTTCCCTATGAACAGACCTTGACATGAGAAGCACAAAGTTAGATTGTGCCAGCCCATTTCTGCACCTTTGTGCTGCCAGTAATGCATTACAGATGCATTCCTGATCCCGCTGTGATTCAACTGTTGTTGATTTAACAACACAGTGGCAAATTTGGCTGCTGTCTTCATGCATTATGTGCACACTGAGAGTCTTAAAATCTGTTAAAGCCATGCTCCAGGAAATCTTTTTTGAATTACAAGGCTTTAGTCCTCAGTCACCTTCACATTACTGCGCTACTTAGGAGAGCCTACTTCCCTGGAATACAAAATCTGTATGCACCTTAGTTTTCTCTACTGTTTACAAGCTTGTTATTGCCTTTGTGCTCTACATGTTCTCTGAATAAATTGTATGGTGGAAAGCATTCATTTTTAATTTATCTTTCTCAAACTCCCCTCCAATGTTTCCTGGTGTGGTAATTCTGTCCTGAACAACAAAGTTGAACACTGTTATTTTCTTTCTGGTCTAGGATGAATGACATTGTTCTCCTAGAAACATTTCTGCAGGGGTGGACTGTTTTCCTCAGTTATGTTTCCAGTAGTCTTGAGTTGTGTGTGCCAGAACCATATCTTAAGGATCTGCTTTTGTGCCTTGACAGAGATGGATTTTGAACAAGGAGGAACTGTAGTCTAATCAATTACAACCAGTTGCATGTTCTTGAGCTATCCTGCAGAAGGTGATTTGGGGTTTCTGGTCAATGGAAAGTTGAACACGAGTCAGCAGTGCCCTGGCAGCCAGGAGGGCCACCCGTGTCCTGGGTGCATCAGGCACAGCATCCCCAGCCGTACAAGGGAGGGGATTGTCCTGCTCTGCACTGGAGCAGCCTCACCTTGAGTACTATGAAGAGACCATTCAAAGAAGGGCAATGAGGATGGTGAAGGGCCTTGAGGTGAAGCTGTATAAGGAGCAGCTGAGGTCACTCAGTCTGTTCAGCCTGGAGAGGAGGAGACTGAGGAGAGACCACATTGTAGTTGCAACTTCCTCATGAGGGGAAGAGGAATGGCAGATACTGATCTTTTCGCTCTGGTGACCAATGATAGGACTTGAGGAAATAGCATGAAACTGGGTAAGGGGTGGTTTATGTTAGATGTCAGGGAAAGGCCCTTCCCCCAGAGGTGGTTGGGCACTGGAACAGGATCTCCAGGGAAGTGGTCACAGCACCAAGCCTTGTAGGGCTCAGGAAGCATTCAGACAATGCTCTCAGGCACATGGTGTGATTCCTGGGGATGTGCTGTGCAGAGCCAGGAGTTGCCCTGATGGTTTTCTGCCAACTCATATTCTGTGCTTCTTTGATAAAATGCCTTTGTCATCAAATCATCATTTTCCTTTTCTTTGTAAGATTGGCATTATCTATTGAAAAGTCCTGAAAAGTGGCTAACACTGAATAAAACTCAAGATCAATAGAAGTATGCAGATGGAAATGTTATGTTACCAAAAAAAAAAGGCATAGGATAGTAACCTCAGTAATAGCAATTTTTTCACCAATTATGTGAATAGAATTGGTGCTGTCTCACCTTGAGTACTGTGTGCAGTTCTGGGCCCCACATTATAATAAGAACATGGAGACACTCAAGCGCATCTAGGGAAGGTCAACAAGGCTGGAGAAAGAGCTGAATGGAATGCCCCTGAGGAGCAGCTGAGGAGTGACTTCGTTCCTCTTCTGTACTGTGAGGGGGTGAGTCACTGGCACAGGTTGCCCAGAGAAGTTGTGGATGGCCCACCCTCAGAAGTGTTCAAGGCGAGGCTGAATGAGCCTTTGAGCAATCTGGTCAAGTGGAAGGTGTTCCTTCACAGGGTAAGAGAGTTGGAACCAGATGGTCTTTAATATCCCTTCCAATACAAACCATTCCATGATTCTATGATGCAATAATAGTCTTTCACAAAAAATAAGGAATCCCAACCTTTATTTGCAGAAGATAAGTAATGAAAACATAGCTCCAGGTAGCTGTGGCTTTTTTCACAGATTTTTACCCATTTCCCTTCACTCCTCTGTGTCTGAGAACCAGAGCTAATGAGCTCTGGTCTTGGAGAACAGAATTGCATGGCTCCTCTAGCAAGTGCAGAAAGATTAAATAATTCTTGATTTTCTGAACATCTCTTTTGAGGATATGATATTTATAAGTTCTTAAGATAGGCAGAGTAATTTCCATTTCTCAGCTCTGGAATATGAAATTTTCTAAATGATTCAATAGAAAGGTTTAGGAAAGGAAATTAAGCTATTGCCAGTGAGATGGAAAAGGAACCAGCCATTAGTAAGGCATAATCAAAGTCAATAATGCAAAGGATCCAATACTTCCAGGCTTAGTAACAATATCATCTTGAGTGTCAAATAGCAGCACTTTCCTTTGAATACTTTATGCCATTTTTGCACATTTTATAGCAGAACAATCCAATATATATTATCATCTGACTTCTACAGGTTGTGCACTCAGATACAGCGTGTTCTTCCCTGCCAGATGAATAGCAATTTCATGAGGATAAAGTTTATTTCATGGGCTGGGTGCTAGCAAGAGTTGTTGACTCTGGGACCTTTCATCTAAAAGGACAAGTCTCTACTGGCACATTTAAATACAGCTGCCACATCTCTCCTCTTACTCAGCCGCATTCCTGAAGGCACAAGAAGAGATGGGTAGATAGTTTTTGGTTTCCTTTCACACTAAGTTAATTGTGAAGGTAACAATCAGAAAACAGACAATGTACAGCTCCTTCAAAGTTATCAGAAAAATTTGTTGGGAAATAAAATGCAGCAACCGCAAGCTAATTTTTCATTCTATTGAAAGTGGTTTTGGTAAGCAGTATGTACCATGTTTGTTATGTTATTAATTAGGGACAGAATTGGGTTCCTGGAGTCAGCCTTCAATGCAGGGATGCATCATGCTGCCTAGAGCTTCATACTAGTGGCAAAGTGATGCATTTCCTGTTGGACTGGTGAAGACCATTCTTCCTCCTGATTCAGTTTCCTCTGATACTCTTCTACAAGTAGAGTCACAGAGGGAGAGGACTGCTCTGAAAGGCAACTGCAGGTTTCTGGAGCAACCACATGCATTGAGGAGCTCAGACTGACTATTTTATGAGCATGTTCCTCCATGGCATTTCCATGAGAACAGGAAAACGTGGCTCACACAAATCCCCTGGGGTTCATTCTTTCTGCATTTTAGCCAGAGACAGTGCTGTGCTACAAAACCGGTGAGCATTTCTAGCCCAAGGTGCTTGGAAAAACTGTGCCAAAGTGAGTGACTACTGTTCCTAGAAGATTGGAGGCTAGATGGTGTTTCACAGCTTGAGGCAGGTTACACAGAAAACAAAGAAGTCAGGGACTGATACCCAAAAGAAGACAAAAAAAACCCCCACCAAACAAAGAAAAACCCCAAAAAATCAAAAAACCCCACAAACAACTACAACAAAAAACCAAACCAAACCAAACAAAAAAAAAAAAAAAAAAAAAAAAAAAAAAAAAAAAAACAACCAAAAAAAAAAAAAGAGAGAGACATTTAAATGGTACCAGGCAGGCAGGTAGGTCCTAAAATAAAATACATGATTTCTATCAGTAAAATACTCCATTTTCACTCTGTAGATTGATACTGCTATTTGTGTAGCTCAAAGCCACTTGTGCCTTACTCACTTTTTAGATAGATAAAATTCCAATTCATTTCAATTGAAGGGTTTCTTTTTAAGTGCCTTTGGTATAGTCAGTCTATTAAAATGGGAGGTGTTAATTTTCCAGTAATCACTACACTTCTCTTCCTATCTCTCAGCTGAAAGGACAACCTCATCCTGCATGGTTAAAATGTAGTAATGCATTTAATGCCAGGCCATGATTTTAGACCTCCAGCTGTTTTACTGGTTGTGTAAGTAAAAATAAGATAATGTTATGCTTGGTAACCATGGTTTTGTAGGCATTCACATTTTACAAATCACTGCACAGTATGCAAACCATTATATATATTTAAAATGTTTAAAATCAAGACTACCAGGAGTCTACCACTTCCATTATTTAAGGAGGGGGACTGCTAGACTGTGAAGAGTGATATATTCTATCAAGCTACTCAGCAGAGTTATATTATCAGTGCAAATTATGTGAAAATATGTGCTTCAGCAAGACAAGAAAGGAGTATTCTCTGCTATAAAAAGTGCACTGTGGGAAGCTAGATGGAGTCACTGGTTTGGTGTAATATATGAGTAAAATCTTACTTGTTCAAATAATAAAAAAGGGGAAAAATAGAGCACAGAGAGAAAGGAACCACAAAGTACTTGGTAATTCCCTCCATGTACAAAAACCTGTTTCTGCTTCAAACAAAGGAATTGAGACTTATCTCCCACAATTTTATCCAGGCGTAACTACTCATCTGAGCAGAGATCTCCCTGATTTATATGGGCAGGAGCAAAAGCAAAACCAGGGTCAGGAATAAGCAGCTTATTGATTTGTTCCGTGCACATAGGCAAAACTGTTGTACATCACCAGTATGATCATAAGCATGTAGTTAAATCCAAGCAAACCTTAACTGGAATATTTCTTTGTAAGAAAACACTGGTTAGTGGAGCTACTGACAGCTGCATTTTCAAGAGCATCTGCTTTCAGAAACAGCAGCCATTCAGAACAAATGTTTCTGAAGGCAGATTGTGCTGCTCTGATTAGGAGTACAGGCAAAGATAATGGATAGTGTTTGGCTGCACCTGGAATTGCCTTTAAAGTTCAGTAGGAAATTTGTAGCAGGAGTAGGGAAAAAAATGGCCTCTGCTTGTGCTGTAATTTTTCAAAGAACACACATGTAGTTCTCTGGACAGTATGAGCTCTCAATTTTAATTTAAAAAATGGTACACGTTACACACTGCAGTCAGACCTGATTAATTGGGGTGGAGCTCGTTTATGTGTATGTTTGGGAATAAAAGTGCTTTGGTTATTAATCAGGGATGCTGTATTTATTTGTTTTAGATATTTATTCAGATTGGTCCCCATATGCCAGCCTCCAGCATTCAAAACCATCCATCAGGGCAAAATCACAGGTCTGGCTTCCAAAATTTAAAAAAAAAAAAAAAAAAGAGGAAAGGAAAAAAAAAGTTCTTTTTCAAGCCAAGGTCTTTGTGTTCTTTGTTCTTTTCATCTTCAGGATGCATTTGAGTTAACTTCAGAGCTCTTTCTTCACCACTGGAAGGAATAAAAACCAACATGTCCACCATCCAATTAAATAGAAACCTTCCACCATTCAATTAAAAGAAAAAGCCAACCCAAAGTCTGAAGTTTAAGCCAATAACCCAGCTTCATGAATGGGAGTGGTAATTAAAACTCTGACCACAGTAACAAGTTCATATGTGAATGGTGGCAACACTAGTTTTAATAACATCTCCTGATACTTGCCCAGAAGGTCCCACAAAACTTATTACAGCCCAAGAGGTCCACACATGTATGCTGCCAATAGTGCATTCACTACCTGTTTGAAGGAAGATTTCAGCAAAGGGCCCATTTGTTTAGCTTTAAATCAGGAAAATCGCCAACTGCTGCTCTTCATCAGAGGAGTTTCACCCCATGTCCTGTTCATCTCCCATTTCTTTGGAAACAAAAGATGGGCAGTATGCACAGAGTTCTCCTGAAACACTCCTGCCTCTGGTGCAATCTGTAGGCACTCTCCTTCCCCCAGCAAAAAATTATCTGACACAGCAAAGAAATACTTCATCAGCCTGAGCCAAAAGGGAGAAAGGGTGGGTTTAGCCTGACACGAGAAAGTGGGAACAGATAACCCATTTCCATGAAGACCTAGTGGTCCTACATCACTGGGGGTTTTGTTATTTACTTCCCAGGATTAGTGCATTTAACAATCAAGACAAGCATCTTGAAATATTTTTCTTCACAGTGAACAATCTAGAAGCGTCACATAAGGAAACCCATATATACATCTAAATTCAAATTCTGACTTTCTTTGTGTTTTGGCCACAAAATCTTAATTTCAAAAACCACACACTATTCAGTCTGCTGGAAATATCCTAGATATACTTTAATAATAATTTTCACACACTACATCTGTGAAAACCTGCTGTACAAGAGTTATTTCCTTTTAACAGACATCTAACAACTTTGCTCAACAAACACACTCACGCAGAGTGGGATTTTATCTATATGCTTTGCATTCATGAATTCGTTAGAATAATAGGAAACAGCTACTTACATAAACAGGCTCACCTTGCCCAGACACACTGTACTGAACAAGTCTGTCTGCAAAGTAAAAATAACAATTTGTCTTTATACAGTATTTTCAACTAGAAAACAATTTGCTGCTTGTAAAGTAGTAGTTGTGCTTTTGTGTTTCTTCAGGGTACTGCAATTGTTAAAAAAAAAAAAATGTAGTGTCATTAGAAAGAGTTCAGCCTCTGTCAGACAAATAACATCTGCTAACAAGATGTCCCTACATTGCAGATGGGCACCCCTTCCCAATTCAAACTACCATTGTAAAATCTGTATATATCCACGAGTTAATGAAAATGTGGTCTTCTCTGTCTGTTTAAACTTCAGTGGGGATCACTTGAGATTACACAGGTTTCCATCTGATGAAACAATGTGGTTGCACCATGTTGTTCTTGCTGTGTTCCGGAGTGAAATGTTTTTGTGTGCCTGAAGAAAGTGAGAAATAAAAATGTGTGCACCATTTCAGAGACCAGAAAGACATGTCTGAGATATAAGGGACTCAAATTTGTTCAATTTTTTACTGGCCAACAGCTCATCCCTGGTAATCAGAATAGCCTATGCCACCAATCTCCTTAACTAAGAAAAATAAGATTAAAAGGCTGGGTTATCTTCCTGAGTTCTCATGCTAGGGTATCTAGGCAACATTCAGAGTTCCCCGGGAATCTCTGAGGGCTCCTCCAAGACTGCAGAAGGTGAAGGACCTCTTTAGCTGAGAAAGCTTCTACATTTGAAGGAGAACCTGTGGACAACTGCCAAAGGAATTTCATGGAATCATAGAAAACCTAGTTGGAAGAGACCTCAAGGATCATCTGGTCCAATCTTTCTCAGCAAAAGCAGTCTACACAAGATGGCCAAGCACTCTGTTCAGCTGAACTTTGAAAGTGACCAATGTTGGGGAATCCACCACTTCTCTGGTAGATTATTCCAATGGCTGATTGTCCTCATCGTAACAAATTTTCCTCTTGTACCCAACTGGAACTCCCCAGGAATAATTTATACCCATGACCCATCATCTTTCCATTGTGACTTCTCATAAAAAGAGAGTCTCAATCTTTGTAGCCACTGGAACATGGTGATAACATTTCTCTGATTTGTCCTCTGAAGCCAATACAAGGCATGCCACTTATATAGGGTTCAAAAAAGACAGGAAAACTACTTTCTCCTCTGCTGGACTATGATGTGAATTTGTTACAAAAAGGTTCTTCTGCACAGGCTTCTGCAGACAAAAGGGCAGCCAGGCTGAACCCCCCTGCGCTATATCTGCACCATGGCTCTCAGTTAGCGGGAGATGAAGGGCTGGAAATATCACCTGATGTTCCTGAAAAGGGCATTTAGGATAGGTGTCCCTTTAGGATACCTACCTCTAGGCTAGCCTCCACTCCAAGGACTTTTCCAACCATCTCAGAAATAGTGACAGTATGAATGCCATCAATGTACAAAGACAAGTTCATTTTACATGCAACAACAGGACAGGGGTGTGTTGTAAGCCTTCCTCACCACTGTACACTCTGTTTGCTCTGGGATGGCAGAGCACAGTGCAGCAGCAATAAAAGTCTGGTGAGAACACCCCCAGCAGTGGTTAGTCCGTGGCTCTGATTTCCTGGGGACACACAAGGTCACCCCATGGAGAGGCATATCTGTCCCCTCATATTGCACAGTCACTTTTGAACCTGCTTGCATTGGTTCAGCCAAGCCAAGAGGTAGAGTAAGTGTCCCTGTAAGTTTTATG
The DNA here is from genome assembly GCA_037834095.1 of Argya squamiceps. Lineage (NCBI taxonomy): Eukaryota > Metazoa > Chordata > Aves > Passeriformes > Leiothrichidae > Argya > Argya squamiceps. Next base: position 25,624,543 of record JBBMKD010000115.1, read on the forward strand.
AAAAGAAGTGGACAAAAAGGTGCAAGAATTTGTTGGTGCCAATGAAAAGAAAAGCTGATGATCTCTGTCTCAGCCAGCAGAGGATCCACACAGAAAGGAGCTGTGGGAAGCTATTTGAGGAGAACTTTACTGTGCAGCTGACTGAGTGCTGGAACAGATTTTCCACAGAGAGACTCTGGAGTCTCCCTCACTGGAAATATTCAAGAATTGTCTGGATGCAATCCTGTGCAACATTCTCCAGGATCACCCCGCAGGGAGGTTGGGCCACATGATCCACTGCAGTCCCTTCCAACTTCACCCATTCTGTGAAACCAGGCTTCATTATTCCCAATGCTCATGTAACTATTTGTTTAATAAGATTTTTATTCATAAAGGATTGCTGTGGAAAATATGAACACCAAAGAAACCCTTCTTTTGCAACATCTTTATGAAATCTTCACAATGGATGATTGTATTATTTAATGCACTCACATTCAACAATTTTGAATCCTATGTGCAATATCTTCCCATCACTCTGGAGACTAGTAGACTCTAACTTCGGCTGTTGCTAATCCATCAGCTGTCTGAAGCAGTCAGCTCTGGTTTGTTTTTTGTGTCTTCAGTGCTAACAACTGGATCTGTTCTAAATACTGAGATTTACCAGATACAAGCAGGGATGCAGGAGAAAGAGGGTATTTTAAAACATATTATTATTAATAATAATAATAATACCACCATCATCATTATTATTAGCATTATCATCATAGAGAAAATCCAACACCGTGAAACTGATGTTATGCATAAATACAAGAAATTAACATACCACAGAACACTAATGCCCTAATGGCCTAGGTTGCCTTTGTAGTTCCCTACTCCATTTCTCTCCCTAAGGGAAAAATGCTCTAATACAGAAAAGAAAAAGGCAGCAGAATGCTTTTACCTGGCTATTAGGTTCTGATATCCCACAATGCTGGAAAAAAATTTCTGGGCAAGGGGAATGAAGCTGATGATCAGCTGGTCTATGTGAGATGATTCCCAGGGAGTTTGGAAATGTCCTCACCCAAAGTACTTCGTAAAAAGTTTATGGCCAGAACCAGTAGCATCTTCTTACTCTGTATCAATTTTGAGCTTATTTTTTACAGAAGATGAGGAAGAGGTAGATGTGTGTCCTGAACAAATCACAATATGAGTCTTGAAATATACCATATAATGAGCTCCACACGCTTTTCAGATACACCCACACTTTTCTGTGTAGATCACTGAACCCACAAGAGGAGTTAGTTTTAACCCTCTGCCAGCACTCACCTGGCATACCCAGCAGAACACTCTGCGGTCCCTCAGGCACAAGAGTCCCCTGGGGTAAGGCAATTTTTAGCCAGAGAAAGCTCAGCAAAAGTATTCAAATAGCACAGACCTGCTCAGGGGAGAACCTTGCTCTTTGCCTGGAAGGCTCTTGGGAGACACAGCTAACTGGGTGAGTGAGAGTTACCTCATTCCTGATCTGGGAAAGATTTTCTATGAAGTGGGAACTGACCTGAGCTGTGTAGTGGTAGCAATAAGACCTTGGCAGGCTGGAGCAGGTCCCTCGCTGGCACACATGCCCTGGTCAGTAGGGACTGGCTCACTTACTGCCGCCTTCCCCAGCACATAAACTGTGGGTCTCCACCTTCCCACACTCCCACCCAGGCCCTGAAGGAGGCAGAACTGTTGTCTGCTCTGACCTCAGGCACATCCCTGATGTGAGGCTTGTGAGGAGACCAACCAGAGCTGCAATGCAGCAGGGTGGCAGCTGACCAGGGATTTATGTGGCTTTTTAGGGAGCTGCAGAGATCTCACCTTTCAGCATCTCACTTTTGGCATGAAACCACACCTGGTGACATTGCTGAAGCTGATCAGCACCATTGGGACACCAGGGCTGGTCTGTGCTCCACCACTCTCCAGATCACCAAGGTTGCAAGATGTAACTGTCTAGACACTGCCCATCCCTCAGCCATTACCAACTTCAAACCACAAGGCATAGGAAAATGCTCTCTCAGGTGACACCTTGGTGAAGGCATCACCATTCACTTGAATATGCTTTAAAAACAGATTTTCCTCACAGCATTCTGGTATATTCTAGTTTTTTACTCATTTGGCAATTCTAGGTATTCTGTAAAGCTTTCTGTAAGCCTCACCACCAGGTAAAATTTCAAGCAAAGGTTTCAGTAATCAACACCACTCCATCTTTTGGACCAACCTTCTTCTGGGACACTGTGGGCACTGAGGGGGGCTCTGGGAGAGGGTGTCAGCATCCATCCATGGGCTGCAGAACCAGAGTTCTGCAAGACAGTGCCTGTCTGTATGGTGCTGTTGTGGGTTTCTCACAAGATAAGTGGATTATTACCCTGGCTTGCAGCTGCTCCACAGAAATAGGTCAGCCTCAGGAATAAGCTTTGCCTTCCCTTATTTGGCATCAGAAGCATCCAAGAGGAAAAGGGGCTGCTTACAGGATCCTTGTCCAGGGACCATTAAACTCCTGAACAATGGGTTTCCTCTGTTAGTGTCTCCTAAAGAGGGATGTTCTTAAAGTCAGCACCTGTGGTTTTCCTTGAATATAGATGTAAGTATGTGTCCCATAGTGGTGTTTTCTGCATCTATACTTGCTCAGCCTCTGTTAAGGAAGTGTGAGGGTAGCACTGATGCCAGATCTGACAAAATGGGAAAGAGAGAGGTAGAGCCTGAACATGGCTTTGCTTTTCTCAAAGGTGTCTCTGAAGCAAAGGAAGAACCCCAAGCGGGTTTTTGCCCACACTGCCCAGCTGTGAGGGCTGCAGCATGTTGTGCCTGCTCCATGCAGGAGACAGCACTCTGAAAAAGCTGTTGTCCACATGATATTCCTGCAGCTTCCCAAGTGAATCCTGCAACAAGCTGACATCTCATTTTCTTCTGTTTTTTTCAATAAAAGCACAGTAACTGCAGCTAACATCCCAACACCAACCACCTCCCATCTCTCTTTGCCCACCACATATTTGCACCTTGAAAGTGTGCTTAGCACAGAATATGAAGTGGGGTTGCAGGCTGAAATTAAAGGGAGCTGCAGTGTAATATCAGCAATGCAAACTTTAGATCTAAGCATCATGTCAGCCATGCCTACCATCAGAAAAAAAAAAAGAAAAACAACCTGTAGAACTGGCAAGAAGAGCAAAAAACTAAGCACTGAAATCAAGGATATGCAACTTAGCTTTGATATGAATATTTCTCCATACCTCTTAGCCTTTTTATGCCTTATAACTTGGCTGATGACATTGCAGCAGAGAAACCTTTTTAAGTTTTCATTATTGCATTTTTCTTTTCCCTCATTCCTCTGCCAATCTGGATTGCCATTAAAATCACTGAAAAATATTAGGATAAAAGCTTTTATCTGTTACATTTGGTATGGTTACACAGGGAAAGCCTTAAAGAAAACTTTCTTCTTACAGGAATTCTACTCCAGGAAATCAGGCTAATTTCCCATTTTTGGAGAGCATGCCCAAATAAACCCTTTTTGCACAGTTAGTTCCCACAGGCACTTACTTATGCCGGAAGGGCTTCATTGTCAGCTGGTGTAAACTGGCTCAACTCTGTGATTTTTTAAGGAGCTAATCCAGTTTTCCTCGGCTCAGGATCCATCCCTTGGATGCTCACCCCACATACCTGAGCTGCTCTGTGTGAACAGAGAGGCTCTACACACCGTTTTCCCCAGTGAAACCACACAGGAAGCAGAGGCTGGGAAGAGCATCCCTACCCAGCTAGGGCACAGTGGCAGATCTATAGATACCTGTCCCTGGGGCCTGTACATCAGTTGCCTCCCGCACAAAGACGTGTGCTGCCACGGCTGACACGGTTTCTGGAGCAGATTTAGAGCAAGGCTTTGCTGAGTTCCCGTTTCCACGTCCCAGTAACCACATGCTGGGGGCTGTGGGAGAACCACAGGTGACTGACCCCAAAGGCTGTGGCAGAAACTCACCCCCAAAGACTGGCAGCTGAGCGAGGCCCCAGCCCAGCTGGAGCAGGCAGATGAAGGAGGGAGGACAGGCTGCAGCAGCCTTGGGAAGCACGCCACGGCCAGCAGCCTGCTGACCAGGTTGCTCCCAATAAAAGTGCTTCACCACTGGATTGAGGCGGCGGATGAATTAGTTGTGCCATTTCCATGACATTCTGCTGGAGCTCAAATGTATTAGTAACTGTTCATCCCCGAAACAGGTTTTTCCTCCCACACAAGGGGGAAAAATATCCATCTGAATTTTTTAGATTATGTGACAGGCTTGCAAACTGTTGTTAACTTTATCATTTGGGATATGGATTAGACTGCAGCACATTAATTTATCGGGAAGTAAGAGCTGCCTGTTCATCTCTTTTCTGTTATGACATCTGCAGTCAAAATACGATAGGGGCCAGACAGACAGTGAGTAATAGACTAGAATATGAAGTTTGGAGGGGGGGAAATGGCAAGGTTTGCTGCAGATAGAATTGAACCCATTAAGCAAAAAATAATAATAAAAAAAACCCAGTCAGTGGTCCTTCCACAGGTATTGCTCCTAATGAAATTGCAGATAATGAAACCTGCTAGTTAAAAGCGATATCAATTCACATCTTTTAAGGCTGGCACGGAAAAGTCAAGCAAAAACCAAACCTGCAACTGAAGACGTTTTGCTGGAGACCCCAGGACTTTACAGGCACAATCCACTTGCTCCTCACCTCTTCAGCCTCTGCCATGGAGGAGACACACACACATTCATACACATTTTGTCTTTGCAGGGACAGGCCTCCAGGGTCCTCTCCCATCCTTCGCCTTCACTCCTGCATGACAGACCTGCTGCAGGGCCACAAGGCCAATGTGATGGGAAAGGTGAAGGCCTGTGATTTGTGGGTCAAAAGAATGCATGAAACATTAAAGAGAGCCTGGCCAGCATTCTAAATTGTTAATGCAAACTCTCCAGGTCTGGAGAAAAACATATTTCCGTTGTCATTTTTACTCCCCCTTGGCCTCTCAGTCCTCCAATTATGTGAAGAGCGACATGCGAACAATTTCATGGTGCAAAAAGTGTGAAGCTTAGGTACTTAAGATTGGCCCCTTGATGCCAATAGGCAAACCTGTTTACATTATCTATATTTAGTACGTGAGGGTCAGTGTCCATGAACTTCTAGACTGAACCTGCTACGTCATGGCAGTGTGGTGAGGGCATCACCTCACAGCAGTTTATATAAGTCCTCACTTTATTTTAACACTTAATGCTAAAAACAAATCATCTACAGGGCACAGAGCTACCTGCCTTATGTGGGTACCAAACCTCAGTCTTATTTCGCAGCTCCCCAGGGACCAGACCTGCTGTCCCAAATCCTTAAGGATTTTACTCCTCATCAAGGTATGCCTGTGTGTGCCTGGACACAGTAAAATTCAGCACATGCAGCTAAAAACGGTTCACAAATATTAAGTCAAAATAAATTCAGCTAATTCATGCTGAAGATGTTCCCAGGTACTTTTTAATTTATATTATGCAAACAATCCCAGCAGCAACTTTTTCTCTTTGCTCCTATTAATTCACTGGGGGTGTGCGTGCACAAGAGGCAAGGATTTGTGTCAGGAGTATTCAAGTAGACTCCTTGTAAGGTCTTTGGTTTCCCCCTTTCTGTTTTAAAAATTATCCCTGACCTAGTCCAGATGCAGAGCATGAGAACAAAGGAATGGCTGGGTGCTGGATCAGGCCATTGGTCTGCCACTCTTGATGCCCATCCCTGACAATAATACAGCCCAGCTACCTCACAGGACAGTGCAACAAACTCCCTCTGAACCATCGTGGGGTGCTCTGCCCATGGGAGAAGTACTTTCCTACTCCTCACCAGTTAGCTGTTTCCCAATGCCACGAAGCATGAGAGTTTGCATCCCTTATAGATTCTTTAATCTTGTCTCCTGCAATTTTTCTGATCCATAAAATGCCTACCTAGTCTGTTTTGAATCCTGTTAATCTTTTGGACTCGGTGGTGTTTTGTAAGTTCCCAGGGTTAATTAAATGTTATCTAAAAATATTTCTTTATCGGTTTTAAATATTCTATTTTCCTCTTCTGCTTCCACATTGAGTGGCTGTCAGTCATGAAATTTAAGTTGGCTGAGATTGCATTTTCCAGCCTTTCCAATATTTCTCACTGCCCACCCAGTTCCTCTCCTTTTACCTATACCATCCCTGAACAGAAGCAAGAGGTGCATTTTGACCTCTTGTGAGGAGCACTTTTCAGGAGTAGATCACACCCCGTTTTATGTATAATACTAACAACTATCCAGTCCATTCATGCACTCTGACCCCAAGAGCCTCAGAAAGTTTACACTGCCATAAAAAATAGATCAGTCTTCAAAGACAAAAGCCCCCAGAGATGAGCAATTCAAAAGCAATACAGGCCAGACAACACCCATCAAAAGCCAGTTCATCGCTCATTTGGGATCGATTAGCTCAAACCCATCAGAATCAAAAAGTTTGCAGGGAACTTGCAAAACCAGCAGCCAGAAAGCTAAAGCCATCTATGCCCATCAGTAAATCCAGTGGGCTGGTTCACCCAGCTTTCCTTTGGTCACGCAGCCTCACTGGGCCGTGTAATTGCCGCCTTATTGGAGAGATATGAGCCTGCCCGTCGAACAGATGCAAGTTTCCCCTGCTCTCATTCAGCTGGGAGCCCGCTCGGCAAAGCAGAAATAAATCACGGGGAACTTGCTGTCATTCCTCCACCTTCCCGCACACCCTCCGCCGCTGCCGCCTGACTGGCTGGAGCTGGCATAGTTTTTAAATGAAATCTGTGAGATTGGCACCAACAGCCTCGCCTAATTTTTAGCTAATACCTTGGTGGGTTCTGCGCTCGCATCTGGCCGGCGCCGTCACGCTGAGCCTGATGATAACAGGCTGCTGCTCTTTCCGAGCAGGAACCCGGGGTTCCGGCTGCCTAAACGGGGCTCGTTCCAAGCACAACAGCACATCGCAGCCAGCAAAGGGTCTGCAGCACGGGGCTTCTCCCAAGGCATAAAAAAAGGAGGGGGAGAGGAAGAGAGAGAGAGAGAAATGTGTTAACTATGCTAACAGTGCCAAGTAATATGCTTCGTTAAAAATTTAATCACCTGCAAGTGCAAAACAAGTGCAAAGCAATCATGTTGTAATTAGCACAGCAATTAACACCTCCCTTTTCGATAGCACATGCATCCTAGGAAGTGCATGATTGCAAGTGTTTATGCTGCTGACAGGCTAAGTTCCTATAGAGAGGAAAAAATTGCTTAAATAGATTTTTTCTTTCCCCCCTCGTCTTTTTTGGCATTTGGGCTGTTGTATGTCCATGAAAGCCCAGCACCAGCTGCCATGTTGGTTTTGTGCAAGTGCTGCTCCCTTGCCCACTGTAACCAACAACTCCAGCCTGAACTGGAGCCTCCTGAAAGACGGCTGCAAGCCTCTAGAGCCCCACTCTGAAACAAATATGTAACTGTGAAAATTACAAGATGATTTTTTGCAGACTAACACTTGCCAAAAGGGAAGCACCAGGCCTGAACAGAGATAGTATGTTTTGGAATGCGGCAGCATAGGGGACAGGACAAACTGGAGCAGTGGCTTCGGGATGGGTCTGCAGCTAAACACGCCAAGCTCCATGGTACTGAGGTCTCTCTTTGACCTGTGCCCTCATTCAAACAGCCAGTTCTCTTCAGAGGCTCTGCTGGAAGGAATGAGATGCAGTTTGATAAACTTGGCCTGGGAAAACCCCCTGCTGCCAGCTGTGTCCATGCCACTGCTGTTCTTTTATCCATGCACTGGGTTGTCCATGCTTTTCCATGATCTCCTGTTCCTTGTCACCCCTAAAAACACCCAGCTCGACTGTCCCATTCACTGTCCCTTTCCTAGGGCTTGTTGTCAGCTGCTTGTGAGACCACATGAGGAAGGAAAGCTGGCTCTCAACATTAGCTTAGAGAAGTTATATAGAGTTAAATACTCACACCCCATGAAATATTCTTATTCAAAGGCCATTCAACTTTAATAAAATGGACTGTGTTTGTACTGGGACAGCACACTCAGCATCCTGGCAGAAACTCAATGACTCTTGTCGTTTCTCAGTAACTGACAAAGAGCTGGTCTGTGAACTTGGCATCCAAAAGCTGAGAACCAAAAGGCAAAAGTCATCTTTGGAAACATAAACCATGAGGCCAGTTTTGAAATTCCTTGCCTCCCCAACAGTGAGACTGTTGAAAGGTATTTTCATCACATAATTCAATATTGGGGTTCCTATTTGGCAGGTTAAAAGCCACAAACATCATTACTATCAGGTCTGGGCCAAACAAATAACCCTGCAATAACAAGAGCTCCTGAAAAAGTTACTTCCTTGCTGCATATCCTCAGAAATTCACATTTTACACACCATTAATTCCATGAATTAAGACAAAATTGGAGCACAAATTCAGCGATTACCAAAGAGACAAATAGAAGGCAAGTGAAAACAAAGCTGGGAAAGAGCCATGGTACCTTTGCTATCCCAGTGTATTTTGTTGTTTCTCAAGCTGCTTCTGAAATGAGACAGAAGCCAACTCTGACATGATAGCAGTTTAACTGTAATTTCAGCAGAGTTTCTGACAACAGTGTGGCCCTACATTAATTCCCGTCTCTCCAGCCAATTGACCTATGTTTCATTACAGACCTACGGGTTTCCCATTTTCCCCACTTTTATTTTATTTGAGGTTTTGTTCCCAGCTTCCACTGGCCTCCTTGCATCATTTTCTTCCTTCTTACAGTGAAAACTCCATGGGAGCCACAGGCCTTGGAGATGATTCCATACTCATCTCTGTTAGGAGGTGAGCAAACATTTGTGGGTTTTTGGCACAGTCCCCAGTTGCTTTCCTGTTGTTCAGACTAAACATGAACCTGCCCAATTCTCCTCAATACAGCTCAAGCATCCTGGTTTTGATGCTTTCCACTGGCAGTGACAGACACTTCCCTCTAGCACACAAGACATTTTATACTACTTTTATAAGTGTTTTGTGTGGTGTGGGCTGTAGAATCCTGAAGTGCATCCCCTAGTCCTGCCTGAGGCTGTGCTGGAGAGGAGTGAGAAGTTCTTGGGAGCTGCATTAAAAGACCTGCCATCACCTCAGTGAGAGGCTTGGCGTGATTTCCCTGCCTCTGCTGGAGTTCACCTTCTCAAAGGCATACTGCTAAATCATCCCTGCCTGAGATGACTTACCCCCAAGGCTCATAAAAGTACTTCAGAAGAGCAGTCGTGTTTGTACTTGAAATGCACTGAAATAAGCCATGCGTGAGGGTTGGGGGGGCAGGGGTCCTGAGGAGAATTCCCCCTGGGACACCAGCCCAGGGTCCTCCTCTCAGATGACAGCACATTTCCAGTGACACAAACATATCATGTGTAATCCTATGTACACAAAGAATGTTTTGCAAGAAGAAGATCTCGTACAGTGTGCAGTCCACACCTACACCAGGCATGGTTGGATTCTATGGTGTCAAGTCCCCTTCTGGACACTAAAATAGGGTCCATCAAGTTGAGGGAAAAAGGTGTTTTTGCAAGTTGCTTGTTAAAGTGTTTGCAGCACAGCAGAAAATTTAAATAATGGGAGCCCCTGTTCTGTTCAAACCATGAAAAGCTGATAGTTATCACAAATAAAAGTTAGGAAAACCACTGGGGGGGAGGAGAACCTTGCACTCATAGGAAACCACAAGTTGTGTAACTGTACAAAAGCTCGTGGTTCAACATATATGCAAAATACATCAGAAATTTCTCATCCTGGGAACAAGCAAAACAGTCTGTGCCCATGGGAGGCAAACACAGGGGGGGAAATCCTCTCATGAACAAGGGCCACAGCAGAGAGTGACAGACTGGGACCTATGATCTGCTCAAGGACATGGTTATCAGAAAACCAGGTGACTGGTTTGAGTGGTCCAGGTGCTGCTACAGGGAGTATGGAATCCCTCAATGGTTTCCTTTGAGTCTGAAAATAATAAAAAATAAATTTAAAAAAAAAATTTAAAAAAATTAAAAGAGAAGTGTGGCTTTATCAAGTAGGAACAGCACAGCCTACAGCCCTGGACCAACCTCTTGTATGTACTTCCTCAAAAGATCAGTCTTTATAAGGCAGAAAGAGTCCTCAAACAACTCTTTGCAAATGGATAAGCACTGTAGCCAAGCTTCACCAGCAGGATTCAGCTGTTTCCAGTGCCCTTCTTCCCTGAACTGTCCAGTCAAGTCAAGGGCACCACTATGTCCCTCAAAGATGAGTGGGTTGCAGTTCTCAGTGTCACATTACAGATGTGCTCAAGGCTTTCAGAGAGGTGAATGTGGGTGGTGGAAATTCATGGGCAGTCATACAGCTTTTTGCATTAGGAAAGCATACGCCTTAAAAATAACAGATGACACGGGGAGGGAATTACCAAAGCAGTGAAAGGAGATAGGAAACCCAAGTGTACCTGAACTGCAGGTACAAAAGGCTTGGGAGGTATTTAGAAAGGCTAGAAACCTTCTTCACTGACCCACAGAGAAATTTTACTGGTTTTTTTGTGCTATGACCATAAATAACACTTCAAAGTCTGTGGCTTGTCTCCCTCTTAGTGGGAGTTTGGAGAGAGTAAGAATCCCACCCCTCAGTATTAAGCCACCTAAACCTGACAGGCACTTCTCTCCCACAACCGGGGAAGATAACCTTTCTCACTAATATTTCTGAGTCTGGAATAAAAGAGAGTGAAAAGCACAGAGGAAGAAAAAAATCTGAATTCCCACTCATTTTGCATATCCAGGTTCCCAGGAACCCATCCCTTTTTTGCTAAAGCGGGGGGAGAAATATATTTAATAAAGATCTGGCAGGAGTATGATGAAATAATGAGTAGGATGAGACCATGTTACATAAATTGGCAAAGCTCCAGCTTGTAAATGATTAAAACAAAAGAAAAAGGGAGTTTCCATGAAGACTAACGTAAAAAGCATTCTATAATCAAAAGGCCTGAAACTATGGGGGCTGATGGGAATGTCTAGCAAAACAAGCCTGTTCTGAAGCTTCCAGATGATACATGGAAACTTAATCAGCACATCTCAGTCAACCTTAAATCAAAGAAAAGACTGATTGGAGGTTCAAAGGGAAAAGTGGGTTTGTGGCTTAAGAACAAGAGCAGGACACTTTCCTGATTCTGCCACAGATTTCCTTTGAGATCTTGGGTAAGTCACCTACTTGTGTGATATTAAATTTCATAGTTATTGGGTACAGAAATTTTCCTGATATGCATATTAAAATTTGTCTCTGGAAATGGATTTTTGCATTTATATGCCTGGCTCCTTACACCTGCCCATACCATCCACACAGCACTGTTGCTAACAAGCAGACCTTCAATTTTCTTTCCGTAATTTCCTCCTCTCTAAAATGTGGAGAAGCCCCATATACCTTTATAGCAGTGTTGTCATGCTGAATTAGTGCATAATATTTCTAAAGATCTTTGAGTAGAAAACATTATGGAAGTGAGCAAATTCTCTGTAATTTATGGCTATGAGATTAACAGTAAGTGCTTTTCTCTCAGGTAGACACCAAAAAACAAGAAAGAAGAAAAAAAAGGAAGCTTAAATAGTTGCAATCTCTCTGCTATTGAGAAAAGCATCCCTTTGCAGTTGTCCCGCAACTCTTGCTTCTTCTTTAACCAAAGCCAAAATTCAGCGACATTAAAACTGAAAATTATAACATCAAGAGAGGCACAGATCTAATTTATGTTGGAAAAGAAAATTTGTTACTCAAAATCAAATGCTAATTGGCTGCAGCCCTTTCAACTATGCAAGCTAAGAGGCTGTGGAGAACATACAGGTCTTCAAGGGGAGTTTGCTAACCAGATGCAGTCAGAGCCCTTAATGTCTTTTTATCTTCCAGCTTCACAAGTCTACGTGTGTGCACATTTCTGAAAGTCTGCTCCTCTGTACGCTGGAAATTCAGATGAAAGTCAAGAAGAGGAAAGTTAGATCAGGGGATGAAGACTTCTTTATACTGCTTCCAAGTTCTGCCCTGATGCATTGTGTAACCTTGGGCAAGTCGTTTAACTTGTCTTGCTCATCCATCAGATAGAAAGATGATGCTTATCTGTTGCATGAAAATGAGTTAATTGCTGTTTGCCAACTGCTTTCATCTCTTTGGATGAATCAGATTGAGGCCATATATGTGAGTGTATATAATTTTGCATGTGTATTTTTATTTGGAGCTTGCTTATGTCTTGGAGCATAGCTTCTTCAGGTCAACACTGGTTATCTACTTGGCAGGGAGCCCCTATTGTACATTTCTGATGTAATGCAAATCATAGCAATGAGAAACACATGAGTGAAAGGTATTACACTTATCACCATCATTAGCTGTTGTTGTTGTTGTTATTGCTGTTGTTATTATTATTACAGTCTCACACTTGGATGCAGAGATAGGACCACTTAAAAAAAATATGGCCCCAAGAAAGAAGTCTTCTGTTCTCAGGAATAAGTCTCTAAAAATAAAAGGAATGGGAGACGTCTGAGCCTGGAGCTGCCTTTACACAAATGTGTTGATGTAAAATTTCCCAGGGGCATCACCAAATCTCTAAGTTCATTTATTTATAGGCTTTACCACTCAGGAACTGACCTATGAAAGTGCTTGGCCAGAGGGTGGTTCTCACCAAAATAACAGATCTCCTCCCTTGGGGAGGAGTCATAGCACTCATGACTTGTTTGATTTTGGAAAACAGAAGGAAATTGATGTGAGAGACTCAGAGGGAAATAATAAGGATGAATTCTTTAAACCATAGGCTCTGAAAAGAAGTCCAAGGGCTGTATAACCCTTGGGAGCAAAGTCTGTTCCTCAACCATCATTGGAGGCACTATGGACTGTACCTTGTTGGTGACACATGGAGCTGACTATGCTGCTGAAGGATGTGGAGTTGCCTGCAGAGGCCAAAGGGGTCACCATTACCTTGGGAAGCAGGGCTGGAGCAAGCAGCAGACAACAGCAATCTGGTGTGCTTGAAAGGTATGATTTAAATATATTAAATACATATATTAATATATGTACTTTAATATACATAAGTGCTAAATATAAAATCTTGTCATTCTTTCATTCAAGGCACTCCACCATCAGAGTTTCTTCAAATGAGGTCAGATTCCCCAGTCCTGTCTGACCCTCATTATCTGTGCTGCTACCGTTGTTGTGTGGTAGCAGTCATCTTTGGAGTGGTAGCACCAAAACCATTACCTCTGCAGCTCTGAAAAATCCTTTAGCCTTGTGACAATTCTCACCAGAAAGAGACTCAAGGAGTGAATGAAACAAAATCCGGATTTGCTAGAGTCTTATTCTCTGCCCCAAGCACCAGGTTTTTCTTTCTCTGGGGAGCAATCTCCCAGTTTACATCTGAGTTTGAAAGCATGGCAGAGATGTTCCTCCCCATGGGCAGGCTGCAAAGCTTTGGAACTTCTGCTCTTTCAGTCTCATGGACTGCAACAATAACAGAGCATCCTCCATATCAAGGTCTTGGCATGTTGTGTCTGGACTCATTCCCAGGCCCCGTGGTTGGAGAAACACACATTTTCTATCCAGTAGCTCTTCTAGTTCCTCCTTCCCTAGGACTGAAAGGATGGGGAAGATTTTATCCAGGCTTTCCATGTGTGGTTGAATTTTGCCCGTAAGGACTTGTTTTTACTCATCCCACACTTTCATCACACCAAGTATGAAAGATCTAATAGACTGGGATGCAAATGCTGTTAAAGTGTTAACTCGTGTGATTTTTTTGTTCTAGATTGCAATGCTTGTCATTATTTAAGTTAGATTGGTTATCTCATTTTGTTGTTTCACTCTGCTTGCTTTACTTGCTATTTATTGGTTGACTTTTATAATGACTATGATTAAATTAATAGATTTTAGAATGTAGATTAGTTTCCAGTAGTGTTTATTAGATACATCTACAGATAGGGTTTAAATAAAAACACAGCCTGAAATCAGAGTTGCTGTGCATTCTAATCTTAATGGGTGGCATGGACCTAACCTGCTCTTTGTTATGTTTGGGTATCTGGAACAACTGTCTTCAGTCCACTTCTGAAAACCACTAGGGCAGATGTTGGCACAAATTAATTTTTTTTCTCTTTCTTACAGGGGCCCAGCTTTGTTCAGATAGAGACACCACACTGAAGCAGTCAAGTTTTGCAGGCTAAAGAGGACTTAGTCACTGTTGAAAAGGCTTCATAGGAATGCTAATCAAAGACAAAATTTCAGCACAAGTTAGAAAGTCCAGAGGATAGCAGCAGAAATTTCCTGTGCTTCCTGTGCCTCCAAATGCTTTTTTACTTGCTAGTACGTCTTGCTCCTGCTTCTTTTTTGTAAAAGATCATTATTAACTGACTCTGTCCCACACACACTTCAGTTTAAACTATTTTTGGCAGTAAACAGGGCACTAACATTAAAACCACAACAGGTGAAGGGCACCTGTATGTCTCCACATTTGCATGCAGCCATCTGTGATTACTGGTGGTGATTCTTGAATCCATGGAGCTCTTGAGAGTCACACTCATTGGCCTCTTTGTGCTGGAAGGCATCAGAAAACAGCAGTCTTCCCAAAGCATCTTGCAATTATTCTTTGTTATTGGTATGATACCAGGTCTGCTGGGATTTCGAGAAGGATAATCCTGCCTTGCCATACAGGACCCCAGTCCTCCACAGAATCAGCTCACCAGCTCAGAGTGCAACTGCTGACAGCGAACACAAAACCATGAAGTCTCTCCTGCACTGCCCTGCTTATGGGGAAGCATGTCCTTGCTCTCTACATTTCCTGCCCCTGCCACCCTTTCCTGTTGCACAGCCACATGTGCCTGGATGGTTTTTGCTTCACAGCTCCTTCTGCTCCTTTAAAAGCAATTACATGGGGAATGTTAGTGATGCAAACTTGTTTAAACCTGAGCACACACGGTTAAGTCAGTTTTGTAATTAATTGCCTCATCACTGCAGTCACCCTTCAGGAATGCTGTGCTGCTGGTTGAGGACTGAGATCCCCAACAGAGATGGGCCAGAATGAATGAAATCATGAAGCTGTGCAGGAGGTCAGGCCCGACCCCCTGAGATGATGAAGAGGGAGTGGCATCATCATGGGCCCACCAACAAGCAGCATGCAGAGGTGGGCATGGGGGTGCCATGGCAGCCCCCAGTGTACCACTGCCGATTTTGTCCCAAGGAAAGGATTTGTTTGCCCAAGGCATGACCTTTGCAGCCATCCCCTCCAGGGTGCTGTCATGGCAGGACAGCTTCCCATCAGGTCACGTGGCTCAGAGCCCTCTTGCTCACACACAGAAAGGGAGAGAGTAAGCAAGGAATCCACTACCAGCAAGTGAGAGCTAATGGAAACAGCATGGGACTGAAAAACAAGTCATTGGAGGCCTGTCCAGAGATATGTCTGGATGCTGTGGAGGCACAGTGGCAGCATCTCCCTCATGTACCTGCAGCAAGAACTAACAAAGAGGAACTGCTGAAGCCATAAAGCTCCAATTACTGTTATTTTCTTTCCACTGGCATTGAAATGTGCCATGGGTGAGTATGTTCAGAAGGTGGTTTTACCGACACAATTTCTCGTTGACACTGGGCTCTCACATACATGTAAGTGAGGAGAAGGAACAAAAGGAAGAACAAACTTCTCACAGAGTGACAAGTAGAAGAGAGGAAAGGGAGAAGAAAGAAGAAAACCAGTAAGTGAGAAACCACAGGATAGAGGGGGCTGTGCCTACGAGGGGAGAGCAGAGAGCGATGATAACAAGGGGTACCAAACTAAGAAGCAACCTGGACAACTTCTGGATCAATTCATGGCCATCCCTTCAGTTCTTGTACCTCTTGGAAGGCTGCTGTCCATTATGGAGGAAAAAAGGGCTGAAAGATAGATAGATAGATAGATAGATAGATAGATAGATAGCTATTTCAGATAAGAGCTATTCTTAATATTTGTGGCAACTTTTTAATTGCTACTTGAATTCAAATTAAATAACTACACAGAGGAAAAGACCAGGGTCTGAATTAAGGGCTAGATGAATGATGTGGGTAACAGAAACTTCAGCACAAGTCCTGCCCAGAAAGTAGCCCAGGACACACAGCAGCCCTCATCCCTGTGTCTGCCAGTGACCAGTGCAGCCCCTAGATTTAACACCTGTTGTGAAAAGAAGAAATCTTTACATAGATTTCTAGGCAGACTTTGCACTGCTGGGGGAAAAGGGTGCGATTTGCCAGTTCTGCTACAAAGCTGTCAGCTAGTGCAGAGTCATGGATTCACAGTGCCTCTCCCACACCATCAAACAGCCCTTCTGCAGGGTTCTGGGGGAATTCTAACACAAGGAGATGGAAAGGGCAATCAATGCCTATGATAAGATGCACTCCAGCAAACTGTTTATAATTTTTCTCACTGGGCTGCAGATGACCTAATAGGCTCTTTTCCATCTCTAATTTCTATGAATCTGCAGTCCTATTATTTATATTGTATCTTGAGGGTTTCTTCCAGAGTAAATGATGTAATTATACCCTGCACCATAACATTTCAGGTTCTGGTGTAATAGAACTAAATATGCAATTATGTGGTTAGTAAATGTAACAGTACAAAACTCAAAATCTGTATCCATGTACTGTAGCTTCATAAGAAAAATTTGTTTCCTGTTTTGTACTCAGCAGATGTAATGTAATTATTGCTAACTGAAAAGTATCAGCAGACATTCATATGATACCAGCAAAAAATGCCCCTCCAGCCAATTCTTCCTTCAAACATATGAAAATGAGAGAAATCCCACAATTCCATCTTATCAGTGAAGTCTAAGCACATACATTTGATACTCTGCAAAATCAACACTTTCCAGGCTTTTAGATACATAGAAGCCACAAAGAATATACCTCCACACAGAAAGGGAAGGACCAGATTCACCCCTGATGTTACTCCAGCCACTTTAGCTGGATTACAAGACATTACAAGCTGGAAAACATTATGTTATGTTGCATTAAGTCCATTATGCAACTTGTGTGGATTATGGTTGGAAGAAATAAAACTGGCCTCCGACATTTATACAACACTGTGTGACAAAAGGAAAACAACATGAAAGGAACCACAGCCTTGTGGCTAAGGAGCTAATCCTAGACTTGGGAGATATGGTTTCTACTCAGAGGTTTGCCACAAGTTTCACATATGAAAAGAAAAAGAAAAAGAAAAAGAAAAAGAAAAAGAAAAAGAAAAAGAAAAAGAAAAAGAAAACGAAAAAGAAAAAGAAAAAGAAAAAG
>JBBMKD010000115.1:25651861-25673256 GCA_037834095.1 Argya squamiceps
CTGGGCTGCATCCAAAGCAGCGTGGGCAGCAGGGGAGGGAGGGGATTCTGCCCCTCTGCTCTGCTCTGGTGAGACCCTGCCTGGAACCCTGCACCCAGCTCTGGGGTCCCAGCACAGGAAGACATGGAACTGCTAGTGCAGGTCCAGAACAGGACTGTGTAAATGATCTTCCATGATCCATGAATGACCAAAGAGCTGAAACATCCTCTCTCTGAAGGAAGACTGAGAAAACTAAATTTTTTTGGCCTAGAGAAGGGAGCACTCCAGGAGGCCTCATTGTAGCCTTCCAATATTTTAAAAGGAGTCTGTATGAAAGACAGAGATATATTTTCTAAGTTCCTTAGAAACAGGAAATGGAACAAGAGTTTTAAGTGGAAAGAGATTTGAGGGTATTTGAGTAGACTTAGCATAAGGAAGATATTTTGTACATGAGAGTGGTAAACAGTAGCACAGGTTGTCCAGAGAAGTTGTGGATACCCCATCCATGGAAGTGTTGAAAGTTAGACTGGATAGGAATTTGATCCAGTTAAAGATGTCCCTGATCATGGCAGATGAGTTGGACTATATGATCTTGGAAATTGACACTCTTCCAAGACAAAACAATGTTTAGTTCAGCTTTCTGTTCAGAAGTCAATTACCTTCTTCAACGATACAAAGAAAGAGCTAGATTAGAGGTCGTGAGTACTTTTTTCAGCAGTCTAGATGTGTAATCTTCAGAAAACTTGTTTTATTTACTCTCATTAAAAAAAAAAAAATTAAAAATCCTTTTTGTCTTAACCATTATGGTCTAGTAAATTTCTTATTATTAGAGAGAAAAAAGGAAAAAAAAGTCCTGAATGTGAAAGTCCATTCCACCAACCTCTTAGTAACAACCACAACTATTTCATGGCCAAATATCACTGGACACTGATAATCACATTACAAACCTAAATATACAAGTAAAATCAGATCCCTAAAGTTTTCAGAGTGAAATTGTATCTGAAAGGTAAGTCTCTGTGCCCTAAGCTACACTTCATTTATTAGCAAGACAGTCTAAAATGATGCTTTGCAAAGTGACAGGAAATGGCTGAAATCCTCCCTCCTCTGATCCCCTCAGGGAAACAGCCACCTTGGCTGCCATACAGAGTTACTGGAATTGCACAGCAGTGCTGCAAAGAAATCACTTGTGCTTGTATGCACAGACATGAGATCCTCAGGCCAAAACACTCTTTTACACCTCTGCCCTGGCTCTCACAAGGGGCTCCTGTTTATTGAGCTGCTCAGTTTTTGAACAGAGCTACTGAGCACCCTATAAAGCTGCTGAAACAGCTAAATATTTCAATAATGCCAACCCACTTATTCAGACCTCCCTGGCTGAGAGATTATACACTGGTTGCTGAAGCAAAGATCCTGCTCCTTTTCACTTTCCTGATAGGTTCTTCAACCTAGATACAAATTGTGCTTAATAAATTCCAGGAATAACTAGTTCCAGAAATTCTCTCTTCTGTGGAAAATAATCCCTTTGGAGCTCCCATATTTCTTCCAGGACATTTCCTTGGTTGTCCCTTGTCCTATTTTTCTGAGAGGTAGTGCTTATTTATTCCTATTGACATTGTCTTTACAAATCAAAATCTCCCACATTCTTGCAAATGTCTTTTTGTCAAGTGAATAAGAGGCAGTCTTCATATGGAACCCCAGTATATCTGATCCACTTATAAAACTAGTTCTATTTTAAGATTAGTAGCCAGAATTCAATGTTTGCTTAAATTTTGGAGTATCGTATTTATTATTTTTCTTACTATTACTTATTAATAACAATAAAGAAAACTTGAGAAAGGGATCATAATAATTCTCCCTTTGGAAATTCTCCTCTGATAGGAGATAAGACATGTTTTTATCCAAGCCAACTAATACATGTTAATAACTTGAAACAAACAAACAAAGAAACAATCAGGAGAGAGCTCATTTCATCTGATCATGATAAAAAATTTGCTCACACAAAGGAATTTTGGTCCTATTTCTAATAAAAAAGAATTCAGTGATACAGATGTTTTATGAATTCATTTTTGCTTTCAACAAATGGTTCCATCAGGTAAAAATTAAATAATGTCAAAGAAATTGTAATATAAGTCCTCTTTTCAACTATAAATGTTCTTTTCTGTGTTTACAGGCTTCTGCAGTTTTATTTTTAGAACTAAATATGCTTGAAACAAAGCATTTTTCTACAGATTAATTTTTTAACTATGATTTGGCTTTAACCACGTTCATGCTGAACAATTCTTTCTTTCTTTCTGAAAATTTTAAAAGCTTTCATTTGGAAACTTTTATTGCTAACTTTCATTTTTACAGTGCCATAAAAGGAATAAATGTCACACGTCCAGGATGGTTTTATGGTGGGTCAGTTATTGCATATTTAATTTGGCTAATACTAGTCACAAAAGAATGAATTCCCATTGTATAAAAAGAGAATTTTTCTCCAATATTGGTATTTCAGTTCTTCATCAATCTCTGCTTTTACTCATGCTCTGTCTGTCCAGACAGCATTTAAGACAACAAGCAAAAAAAGACACAAAACAAAACAAAACAAAAAACCCAAAATAAATAAACAAACATCCCCCAGCCCCCAAACCTAACCAAACCCCAATGTTTAAGGTCTGTCTACATAATTGGTCCTGTCTGCAGATTTTGTGACACTTCTTGAACATAAAGAAAGGTATCCCATAAGCTATAGTGGTAACATGATTTAAACTACAGGTATGCCAATTGTGTTATGGTCCTCCTGAATATTTAAACAAAACAATGCATTAATGAAGGTTGAAGACCAAAGAAGCAGCACCTTCTACTATTACCTAGGAGAAGAAGGGAAGGAAAATCACTGTAAAGAGAGCAATTAGTTCTTTGTACCACTTACAGAACTGTGCAGAACTGCCTTAAAGAGTCCAGCAGAGGTTCCCTAGTTAGACAGAAATGTGGCTGATACCTAACTAAAGGTTTACCTCAAAATACTTTTAGAGTCTCTTGAATATTTGAAAGATGACTTCTGAATGATTTTGCTTACCATTTTGATAATCTACTACTAATAATTTTCTACTATTGTAGTAAATGCTCTTTAAAAAGTGTGCATCAGGGACAGAAGAATATCTGGAAAATATATAAAACAAGGGGTGGGTATTTTCCCCCAGAGGAATGTAGTTTCAAAATGTAATATGTTTTTTATCACTTTTAATATATTCAACAATTATAATTTAAACAGGAGTATAAGGACTAAAACTCTGTAGGATGCTATATCCTCAATGGTGTTTCTATTACCAAACAGGACACAGTTAGAAGACTCCTAAAAGCCCTACACTTGTCTAGTCCTCTGTATCCTTTAAAGGCTACAAAAATGAAAAGCTTTTACTTTTCAGAGTCTTGATTTCAACTGAAAAAAAATCTTGTATCTATGGGATGAAATAATGTAACCCAACACATTTGACCAAACAAAACTACCCAGGTAATTTTGTGGTGTTTTCTTTTTTTAAAAATTATTTTTGTATGCACTTGAGATCTGAGAACCATCTCAAAAAGAAAGGATAAATTATTTAAAAACATTACATATATTCAAAAGTACAATGTCCTTACTTTGAAGGACCCCAGTAAAAGAGTGTCTTCAAAGGCAAAAATATATAAGTACTTTCTAACAGGCATGAATTTAGAATTGATTGCTCTGCTAAGTGCACATTTCAGAAATTACAAAAAATGTCCTTCTTATTCCAGGAGCATTTTTCTTATTGAGTATACTGAATGTATCACAATGCTAATTTGAGAGTGGAGATAAAAATCCCAGCATTTTAACTGGAACTATATCATTAGAAGATTATGTGATATAAGTATGGTACTTTAAATGAAGGAGGACACTAGGTATTGTAGTAAAGAGAGAATTTATACTAATG
Organism: Argya squamiceps; assembly: GCA_037834095.1. Classification (NCBI taxonomy): domain Eukaryota; kingdom Metazoa; phylum Chordata; class Aves; order Passeriformes; family Leiothrichidae; genus Argya; species Argya squamiceps. The sequence continues at coordinate 25,655,773 of JBBMKD010000115.1, forward strand.
TCAGCTTAACTATTTATGTGGGTTTTCCTCTGAAGTATTTAGCTTTTTCCTTTATGCAGCAGCCTCCAGAAAAAGACAGCATCTGGTTGAAAAGGAAAAAATCTTCCTCTGATCAGTGAAACAGCACTTACAATTTTCCTTTTCAGTCATTAGGCAAGACTCACACCAGTCTCTACAGGCAGTTGTTTCTGGAGCTGGTACCCACATTTGGCTGTCACTTGTTTGCTTAGAGCTACAAGCCCAGTCTTCCATGTGTGTCTCCCAGGTGAGTTGGACAGGTGCACAAGTGCAAGGTAATACAATCCCTCCAGCCAGACCCCAACACGGGAGACACAGCTGTAGGAGAAGAGTCCTTCAGGGACTTCAACTTCATTCACAGCTGCTTTGACATTAACCTGATACATTCATTGCTGAAGACATAAAAAACCAGTATTTTAGAGCTTGCTGTACCCAATGCTGGTCTCAGCCACTCCCAAAGAAATCTTGGTTATGTTCAAGGGTTCACATAATCTTGGAGTGACAGCATTGAAATTCTTGTCATTTTTGTAACTAAAGGGAAAGTAATGAGAGACGGAATGTGACAGCCTTCACAGCATCTCACTATCTGACAGATATACAGACTATTACAGAAATTGTCTGTGCACTGAGGGAAAAAGAACTTAAGGCAAAAACTGGAATTCAAACAGCAGGGCAATGTCCCAGAACCTGGTCAGTTCATAACGAAAGAAAAAACCTTTTCTGACTACCAAAACCTGTGTTTTATTTAGTGAACTAGAATTGCCAATCCAATGCCACTGTAAATCTTCTACCCTTCAATTACTATTTTACTTAAACTGAGTGAGCTGTCTATTTAGTGACCCAGAAAATGTGTCTTTCTCCACAGGATGCAGTTCCGCTAACCATTATCCATCTACCTGCTGCTACATACAAAATATACATTTTGCTAACAGCAACAGTAATTATTTTATTTTGTTTCTGCACATTGCATATCATCTTTATAAAATTAATTCCCATAAACATGCTCAGCAGAGCTGAGGAACTCTATATATGGTTAAATGAAACTAGAATATTATCACACCACATAATTTACAGGTTAAAAAGTGTAAGATCTTCACACACAAAGTATGGAGTAGCATTCACAGCTGTACAGTTTAAATGATGTGAAGGAATTTTGCAGAGTTAGAATCAGAATCTTAATACAAATGGATCAGCTGCATTAATCAGAATGTTTCCTCTCAAAGTTCAAAAGTTATTTTTTCCTCTGAGAGATTTACTTTTCTCTTCAGGGTTATCAACTTTTCATCTTGGTCAATTTTGCCAAAATTGACTCTCACTAGAACACCACTGGCATTTCTTTTATACTACAACTGAATTCCACATTTTCTCTATATCCGGTCTTCTGTCTATTACCCCCATTTAAAAATTCTGATCACTTTCACCTTCATCGACATAATTTTAGGATGTTATGCAGCTTTTTTAGCCTCTGCACCTAGATGTGTTGAAAGTATTTTTTTCTCCAGGGTTATCCAAGCATAAGAGATATGATCACTACCTTCTGGGACTTCAATTATTTGATTTTTTTTTCCTGTTCTGCATCATTTTATCATTGCATTGCACAAATGCAAGATTTTTCAGAGGCATATAGGGATAGAACAAGAGGTAATGTCTTTAATCTGAAAGAAGGAAGGTTTGGATTTGATTTTAGGAAGAAATCCTTGACTGTGAGGGTAGTAAAACAGTGTAAAATGTTGCCCTGAGAAACTGTGGATGCCTCATGCATGGAATTATTCAAGGTCAGGTTGGATGGGGCTTTGAGCAACCTGATCTAGTAAAGTGGCATCCCTGCTCACAGGATTGGAACTAGAGGGTTTTTAAAATCCTTTTCAACCAAAACCATTCTATGATTCTATGCTGATTCTCTGATTATAGTGTATGTTATGGGTCCAGTTGCTATTTCAAAAACTACAGATTCCTTGAATTTTTTGATTAAAGTTATAGATGCCACAGTTCTGTTTTTATCAAAAGCAGCCCCACTTCACAAGGAGTCAGTTTTCCAGTTATGAAGAGTTACTCTCCTTTAAAAGGTGGCTCATGAAAAAGTGGGAAAGAAGGACAAAGTAAATAGCACACAAAGTAGCTAGACAAATAAATCTGGATGTGATCAATTGTGATATTTTGAGATGCAATGAGGAAACTCCACCACTAAAAATAAATCCTTCCTAAAAATAAGAGTGGCTTTCAAACTTGAGCGGACAAAGGAAGCAAAAGAAATATTAGGCAGTGCATAAGACAAGCACAATTTTAGAAGCACCTGACCATACCAGTAACTTCAGTGTCTCAGTATGTCAGTACTACCCAGGAAGTCTGGTGGTGACAAGTTGTTGAGGATTGAGTCAGGAGTCATCTGACTTGTCTTAAATTATGATTCTGAAAGAAAACATTCAGTGCAAATGCCATAATTAAGAAAAACATAGCACCAAATATTTGAAAAGTATGCTGTGAACTGTAAGGAAAGACACAGGCATAAGATGTTTACATAGTTTTAGTATTTGTGTCCTCAATTTCCTTCACTATATACCATTGTAGGTCTACTAGATTTTTTCATGAAAAAAATAGGTTTTGTGCCTTTAGTTTAAGTTTGATCTTGGTTTTGGTGGAGTTTTATTTGTTTTGGGGGATTGTTTGTTTATTTGTGGTTTTGGGGTTTTTTTTTGTTTGGGTATTTTTTTTTACTTTTTATAAGATTTAAGTAGATGCTAGCTTTCTAGAGATATTACAAATACTGACTTTTAAAGCAGGGACAATATAGCTGACACTTTTTTTCCTCTCTCTTCATAACATTTGTTAAATAATTACTGATTTGATAGCACAGTGTAGGCGATCCTAATATTGCGTGACTGAAATTAATAGATGTATTTTTGGTTCCTGGATACCATGTGAAGGATGTTACTGCATGCAATAAGCTTTCCCCGAATTTTGATATCTGGGGTTTTTTCCTAGGCAGAGCAATATTAAAGAATATGTCAAATTAACAAAAAAAATAATAAACATTTTCACTCTGAAAATGTTCAAATGAATAAATGCGGCAACTTCTATAAAGTTATTAATCAAAAATATTTCTTCCATGAGCTTCAATATAGAGTCAGCAGAATGTCCAAAACAGGTCTAAGGGCTATCATAATTTCTTGTAAATTAAGATAACTTCAGAGAGAACATGAATTACATTAGTTTAGGATATGACCTTTAATTTTCATGACAAATTTGACTTTAATGAAAACGGCAAATTTTTATATATGCATGAACACTGCAGAAATGGCCTGCTTTGTCCCGTAATGATGAGTGTTTTATTCTGAAAGGCATCACTGTTGTAATAGTAGAATCATAGAAAGACTTCAGTTGGAAAGGTACTTAAAGATCACCCCATTCCAAAACCTCGGTGTCCAAAGGAGAACTAAAATAACACAGTTCTTGCTTAACTCCCATTTCTCTATTCACTCCATCTTCCAAATGAACTTGTATGAAACTTTATGTCCAAGAGAGGCACTGATCTTCTAGGCTAACAAGACACAAAGGAAATGAAATGGTGACTGCTTTCTGCTTAATGTAAATTACTATTTTTAGAGTAATGCATTTAAATAAATGGCATGAGAACTCTCCATTCCTTGGAATCTTTAATTTAAATCTGTTCTGATTTTGTGCACTTGTTTCCAAATTATTTTTTGGAATTAGAGTGCCAAATTTTGTAGAGAAATGATTGCAGACAGATTTCGAATGTAGACTCACATTTGCACAGGCAGAAACAACTTTATGTGTGGTAAAAAAAGAATTTTGCACTGATTTCTTCTGCACACTTTCTAGACTGAGTTCAAATAATGGCCTTCAAGCAGTGTCACTATGCTTTAGAGACAGAATACCAGATCAGCACAGGAACTCCATCTGAACCAATTAACAAATTCAAGAGTAATCTTGACAAAATCTTGGTGACCCTCACTGAAATTCAAAGATACACTTTTTCTTAGCCTTATATATATATATAAATAAAGGAAGATGATGCTCCTTTACCTCCAAATTTCCATTAAAATACTTATATTTAACTGAGATTATATATTTTTTATTATTCAATATTCACTCCTCATCCATCATGTTTTTAAGCTTGAGAATCTGATGACATTAGAATTTTCTGGTTTAGTATTTACAGTGACAACACTTCCAAAGGACTATTGCAGGAAATACCATTTTCTACTGTTTGAATACCCTTAACTCCTTTTCCATTTTCCAGAGAGGCCAAGAGCTGTGCTATGTGGCTTCTCTCCTAAAGTGCTTTCTCAGGACATGTCATATTGAATTACATGAAAGTTCTACTGACCTACAGCGGCTCTCCTTCACACGTCTGGGTCAGCTGTTCTTCCTTGCACACTCAAGGGCTTTCTAATAGATTTGAGGCAAGACTTTCCTAGGCAGCTGGCAGAGCTCCGCATTGTCTCTCACTTTTCAGCATCCTGTAATTTTGGATTTTCAGGCCTGAGGTCTCCCGTTATTAGACATTCCCTGGCAAAAAGTCCACTGCACATGACTATAATGAGGGATAAGGCAGTGCCTTTCATGATTAGATTTAAAGGTGTAGTGAGTCTGATTTTCTAATCTGATTTAATTCATAATGATGCAGTAAACAAGGATGAAATAAAGCTCTGAAACTTGTTTTTCAATATTGAGACTTAATGTTCATGCCAAAAGCTTCTATATAATCCCTAGTGGCACTGAAAATCATATACCAGAAACTGCAGCTACATTAAAAATAGAGATTATGTAAAAGAATATAAGGTGTCAAACTGTGGCCAGCTATATAGTTATTAAAAATCTGTATAGCAGTAGGCTGTTGTTATATAACAGATTTTTTTTTATCACAGAATCATAGTATGACTTAGGTTGGAAGGGACATTAAAAATTATCAGGGTTATGGTTTGGTTTGGTATGGCTTTTGCCAATGAGGAACTGAAGACCACTTTTGGGCACACAAATTCTTCTTCCAACATAAAAATAAACCAACCTCCTCAGTTCAGTTTTGGAGAGTTATATATATTATCTTGCTTAAGTCTCATTTTACCTTTTACTTTAGCTCCAGTGTCACCCTTGTATTGACAATAACAGTATACAAAGTTATTGCTTTTTTCCTGCTCATATACTTCCTTGTTAATGAAATGCAGTGCAGTATTTTACTATGATGAGCTCTCATTTCAAAATTCTGTGCGAAATATTGGGCTACAAAGATAAAAATGAAACCAGAAAGATTTAAGGATGCACTGTAGGACTGTGAGTGAGGCATGCAGGAAAGTCAGGAAGGACTGAATTAACTGTTTCAACCAAGATACACAATCTAAAATGGTGCATTGCTTCAGACAGAAAATGGAAGCATATTGACATTGCTACTAAAAAGTGATAGCAGATCTTCTAGCTTTTCTTAAGTGTCTCTATCTTCTGCAAAACATAGGAAGTGTGTTCAGAGTGGTTGAATAACAAAGCCTTGCTACATTTCCAGGCATAAATAAAACATCTTTTTTATTTGTGGATTTAAACTTTACTTTTTCCAGTAGATTACTTCTCTGAGAAACAATTGCTCAGCTCTGCTTGACTTTTCTAAAACAAAGAAACCTGAGGCTAAGTTTCTATTTTCCAACCAGCAATGTTAGTACCCCGCAAATGTAGATATCACTTGATGTTTGGAGAAACCAGGAAAGAAACTGAAATGTCTTCCCTGGATGAGCCATGTCTCTCCAAAGAAAGGCCGTGTTCACTGTATATCAATTTTAAACATCTGTTGATTATATTGTAATGTGGATGCCTAAAATCCATTTTCTAAAGCATATTTCTGACTTTCATCTGGAAAATCAAGATTTGGTAAACTTAAGGACTCATAAATAAATCCTAACATTTATTTAAAGTCCAAGTGTAATTTGGAGTATAATTCCACGTACAACTCAAAGCATGGAGATGACTGCATACATAACGGCACAAGAAAACACCACAAAAAACTTAAATGGATTATTTTAATTTTAAAAGTTTCAAGAATCAGCAGGTCTTACATCTCCAGTGCAAGCAAAGATGACTAAGTCACTCTAAGTGAATTTTTTGGGCGTGTATTTTGAATTTAGAAGAAGCCTGAAATTCATAAAAGAAAGGGTCAGAACTCAATGAATATCAGACCCCTTCTGGCTGTATAATCTGACTGTCTGAAGCCATCTGTTACTTTTGAAGGTACTAGGTTGAATTGTCAGAGATTATTTGAGCATGTGGATTAATTTTTTTTTTTTAAAACCTGAGGGGATTTTCTCTTTTTATTCACATAACAGCATGTATGTGAATAAAGCAGCATATTTCTAGTAACTTCAGCACAACTGTTCAATTTTTTCTTTCCAGTTGAAGAATAGCCACTTCTGATCTCAAAAGCAAAGCATTGTGATAATCTTTGCTTATTTTTTAGGCATGCAGATCTGGTAACACTGAGGACTGTGAGAAACCTTAACTAATTTTATTACTCAATCCCTGGATACTTTTAATTATCTAGACTTGTAGGTTAAAGAGCAGGGAAACGAAACAAAACAAAACAAAACAAAATAAAACAAAACAAACGCCAAACCAAAACAAAAGAACCCCACAATCATCCAGAACCCTTTGTGTTCTCCTCTATGAGCATTCAAAGGACACATATTTTCCTCAATATATAGGCACAAATCCATCAAATTCAGGGCATTTACTAAAAAAATAGAAATTTAAGTATTAGAAATATGAGCCAATATAGAAGATTATGGAACTGATAGTAAATTATTTCTATACAAATACTGTACCTATGCAAAATTTAGCTACATCTAGTAATATAAAAATTATCTGTCACCCTGGTAGGCTGAAATTAAGGGTTGGAAGGAAAAATCAGTTCTTACAGTAGTGTTGGCCACCTAGGGAAGGAAACTAAGTTAATCTGTCTGCAAAAACATAGCAACAACAACAGCTTTGGTTAGATAGCATCACCTCTCATCTAATTTCATTTTATTTGAAATGTTCCAGGCACAAAAAAAAATGTATAATATTTACTACGTGAAAATTTTCAGTATATCAAATAATGTTCTCTTTTGAAAAGAAGTACATATGTATTAATATGCATGTATGAAATAACCTTTTTTTTCCCTTCTTTTTTTCTGAAATAGAAAGATACACCTATTGGTATATAATACTTTACAGCAGCAGTTAGTAAATTCTAGATCAATAAAGACAGAAACATCCTTGAGATGCCTAAATCCTACTCAGGGAGGTTTTTAACCTCAAATGGGAAATATAGAGAAAACTATCACAGCCTCATTTTATGGAAATTCACAGATGTTATGCACTGTGCATCTCAAATTCACAAGAATGTTAGGAAAACAAGTTGAATAGGCAGTAATGAATCTTTTCAGAAGTATCAAAACAAAAGACAGAATGAAAGACAAATTACTTCCAATAGTTCCTCAAACCTTTTTTAAAAATAGAATTTCAAATTACAACTCTGAACCTACCCTTTTGTTTGATTAAAAACATCTCATTACCCCATACAAGCTCATCATCATAAAGATATATTAGTCTATTCTTACTAGCAGTGACTTATTGCTAACTTCAAATTGAATATTGGTGTTTTGCTATTGAAATACCATACCAAAAACTGCACACAAGTCATTAGAATTAATGGCACTTTCAGATTTAATTACACATACAGTCGAAGGAAACCCAGTAAGTCAGTAGTGGTTATTGGGCATAAAAAGTCATAATAGTATTTTGGAAGGAAATTAAATGCTCTTTGTCAATTACTTTTAAAAACATTACATTATTTTTTGTGATTTCTATCTTACATAAGGTTCAAAATTATCACACATGATGCAGAAAGAGTATCTTAAGCCTGCTGCCATGTCACCTATAGATGCTTTGGAAATTCTACTCATTTTTTCACGTTCAGTTCTTTCATTGTCATTCATCCAAATATATCCCTATCCTGCAAGTGTTTAAGTACATTGTTAAATTTCCATTAAACACAATGCAACATAATCATGGAAATTGTAATAAAACCCTTGTAAAATGAAAGCTTTAGCCATCAGACTTCTGACTGCTAGAGTTTTTCCCATTTCTGCTGGCTTTGCAAACTCAAGATAGAGGAAACCTGTGTACTGCAAGATGATGTTTGGGGAATTGCACCAGCACCACTTTGAAATGTAGTTCCACCCACTCTTTTCTGACAAATATGATTGTAAAATGCCTAACTATCTGCATGGAAAATCATTGTGTCCGGGCTCTTCCTAAAAACTGGAAATTTTCTGCTATTTCCTGTTGTTAAAAGTGAGGTGATAAAACTGGCCGACCACTTTTTTTAAAAAAAATTCTTTTTTTAAAAAAATTTATTTACAAATGTCTTCCATGCTCAGAAGGAGCCCTGAAAGTAATGTTGCTACTTTTCTTTTTATAATTCACCACCCACCATCTCATAGCAGGGTTTCACTCAAGCAAAGACTGAGTCACTTTTTTTCCTCTCCCTTCTTAAGAAATACAGTATGTTAAAATGCACAGCCTTGGGGATCAGCTTGTTAACCGAATGCTGAAGAAGAGAATACTCACTCCCCCGTTCCAGGTGCTGGGAAAGCTGCTGATTTTATTTTTCAAAAAAGTCCAATTTTCCACCTTGAACATGCAAGTTCTCCCAGTGGCAATTCTGTCAAGAGGAGCTAATTCTTTTCCCCAGCACAAATTTGGAGTGGCTTTTGCATAGCTTGTTGTTGAATTCTTTACCACATATAAGAGGACATAGATTGAAAACTTTTTTTCACCACATCTAAAAGAGCAAAAATGGCCATTTCAATGGCAAAAAGACTAGAGAAGAAACTTCTTTCCTAAAGAAAATTAAGACAACTTCAAAGATAAAATTCAGGGATGGGAAAAGTGTCAAAGAAAGTAGTAATATTAAGCCTAGACTCTTAACAAAAGCTGAGGAAGGTATTCAGGTTAATATTTTCTTGGTATCATAATTTTTCTGTTAGAATCACCAGAGTAATTAATTAAAATAAAATCTTGATTACAAAACAAGCCATTTCCCCTGAGGTATTCTGAACTTTAGAAAACTAGATTTTCCAAATATATAACATGATTAGCTTTCAGATATCATTATTAAAAGCTATGTTTAAGATCAGGAATTAAAATCTCTTATTTTAAAAACTACATAGCAATGAAAATTGCAAAGGCCATGGGTCTCAAGAATCACCTTCAGTCTTCCTTCTAATAAAATCAAAAATAAGGACAGCATCCCCAGTAAACAAAGAATGGAGAGAATACATATTGACATAATAAATTCACATTAATCTGATTTTTTTTTTTTACTTAGATTGATGGAAATATTGTAGAAATAACCCATAAACTCAAAAATAACTTAGATCTTGCATACATTTTCTTTCTTCCTGAGAGTGAGGCTTATTTGTTAATAATTCAAAAGGAACTAATTGCATTTATTTTAAGTTGTAAGAGATTCTAATACAATTTCCTGCTAAAAGTGTAGATGAAACACTAAGCAAGGATATTTTCTGTAAAACCAAGAAGTAATATAAAGTCATTTTAAACATTTGAAATTTTTATACCATACAATTGCAGTCAATTAAAATGGAACATTTACCTTGCAAACCAGCTTCCATAGATGCAAGCAGGAAAGACAAAAGAGTTTTCTGCCAAGTTTTCCAGCTCCACTGCTCACTTAATAAAAAAAAAAAAAAAAAAAAAAGAAGAAAATTTATTTAGTCATCAGAGCTTTTTGAAATGGTGATACTTTCAATGAAAACACCTTGAGATGTTTTCGAATGATATTGAGGTCCTGTCTGAAAAGGAATAGAAAAGATTGTCAGAGGCATAAATGTGCCTGCTAAGGTAAACAGGTTTAGGGGCAATTGAAACTTCCTAATAACACCAAAATATAGCATGCACTCATTGGCACTCAAGGAAAGAAGGCAATTGTTTTGCCTACGGTAGGCCAGAGAGACATTTAGTGGAAGATCTGAAGGTGAAACTGACAAAGCATTAAACGTGAATGGAGACAAAGGAAAAAAATCACTTCATCAGTAGCATTAACTGTTTTTCTGTGCTGGTGATAGAACTTAGCACCTCCACAGATCTCCCCATCCATGTCTGCAACTCTACAGTAAGAAAGGAGGGTTTTAGAATGTTGTGCCATATTGAACTAAAATCTGAACTTTCCATTTATTTTGACAGGACAGATGAAGAAACATCTGTCTTACACTGTGAAGGTTGAGGAGTTAAGAAAATTTCTGAATCACATACATGTCAGGGCCAGAACCTGCCTGAAAGAAACACAAATTGTTTAACAAGCGAGAACAACACTGATACCAAAGACTAATAATGACTGTGCTATTTCAAAATTAATGAAAAATGCCATAACCTCTTTTGATCAACATGTCTCACACAAGCTTTTCAGAAAAAACAACCAAAATAACAAAATTTTTATCCTGCCATATACAAATTCTCCAAAACCTTTCCCAATGCCTGAAAAAGATGACCCTGCATGCCTACATAAAATACATTGTGATCTGATTGAGATTATTCTGTAAACTGAAAAAAGTAATATAAAAATGAAATAAGAATATTATTTTAAATATTCTTAGGCTATAATATAAATATTCAGCAGTTACAGGAAATATTGGATATCAGAAGTAAAGGCAAACTTCATGATAAAATATAATGTTTTATCTAACTCTCATTCAACCAGCTTGTTTTGTGGTATACAAATATGTGAGTTAATTCAATAATTTTATTTTATACTTCGTGGTTTTTAATGGACAAGGTAAATGAACAAATAGCTGAACTGCAGATGCATGTGTAACACAAGGAATTTATGCAATTTGCAGAAGCAGTCCTGAAAGGCAGCAAAAAGCTGTCAGTACTCCAGGGTCTGGTACTGTCTCCACTAAACACAAATATTTTCCTAGAGAAGAAATTGGGTTGCATATTCACCAATGCTGTAGTTTTGGCATGACATTTGAATCAATACTCTATTATCTCCCCAGGAAATCATTTCCAGACAAAATGGAAAATTTATTTAAACTCACAGCAATGGGTTTTTTTCAGGTTTTCTTTTCCTAGAGAATTGTAACTATTGATTTTGTGTTTTGTTTTTTTTTTCTCTTGAATCCTCCTCAGAATTAACACACAATGGGATGGAATTAGAAGGAAAAAACCACAAAACCCAAAATAACTGAAAAAGACACAAACACCACAAATAATCCAATTCATCACGTCTCTAAGTTTTTTCATTTTGTTTATGCCAAAGCCAAAGGGAAATATTTTAAGTATTGCAGTAGTTTCCCTTCACCTTTGGTTGGACACAAAACAAACCTAAAATAAGGGTAAACATGAGCCTTTGGAGGCTGAAAGAATTAAACTTTGAATGCTGCTTTATCTTCTAACTAACCTTCAAAGGATATTTAAATATCAGATCTGAGCAGGAAGAAATGGATGCTCAGGAAGTTTCACCCGAATATGAGGCAGAATTTTTTCCTACGTGTGTGACCAAGCACTGGAACAGATTGTCCAGAGAGGGTGCAGAGTCTCTCCCACTGGAGATATTCAAAAACTCTCTAGATGAAATCCTGTGCCATGCTTGAGCAGGGACATTGGACCTGATGCCCCACTGTGGGCCCTTCCACCCTGAACCATTCCAGGATTCTCTCCTCGCCAAAATGTAGCAGCAAAATGGAGTATCAACATCAAAATCTCCTCCATTAGAGAAAGTAAAGGGTCAAACTCCTAAATGATGTCCATCTCATTACTTCATTATTTCTGAGGGTAAAACTCAAGAAGTAGGAGAGGACTAGAGGCTTGCTGGTATTAAGACCTCATTGGGAATTCAACAAAATCAATACAAGAAGCCAGTAGAGAAGGTAAATTTTTCTGCAGCAAGAAATAGTCCCTTCAGAGATGTGTGATTGCCTAACAGGTGAGAACAGAGGAACTAGTCAAGAAATAGTCCCTTCAGAGATGAGTGATTGCCTAACAGGTGAGAACAGAGGAACTAGTTAGTTTCCTCAGCTGCAGGATATCTCTGGTCACTCACCTTAAAACAAGCTTCCCTTGGCCCCAAGCTGCCCTTTGAGTGGTACAGAGTTGATGCCGGGGAAACACACAAGCTTACTTAACCAGCTGTGGAAATGGAAGAGGATAGTCAGTGCCAGTGGATGTACACATGAGGACAAAAGGCAATCACATTGGATTAAAAAGTATTGTATACTCCTCAGAGATAAGATTTCAGAATCCTAAAGATCTGGTTTATAAGGGCAGATAAGATTTGGGAATCCTAAAGATCTGGTCTAAAAGGGCATCAGCTTAGTTGTCAAGAAAAATCTTAAATATATGAATTATTGTGAATGAAAGAGATAAAGAATAGAAAATACTGATAGATTAATAAGAGGGAGGGGTTACCATAATTTTCTACAAAATCTTTAGTGGGACTAAAACACCAGATGGTGTTTTATAATACCTACCAGAATAAAGTCCAAAATAAAGTAAAATATGCATTTCATTCGTGGACTGTGCATGGAAAACACAGAACGTTTTGCCTCAGATGCTGATTAGCTTAGATTTTTGAAGGAAAAATTATCTGCAGGAGTTCCCTTGTGGTAACTCTGGAATATTTTACCTAAATTTGTCTATTGCAAGAACACATGCGCAGCCTTAATTAAGATGTTGCTTTAAGGAAGAGAAAAACTGTCACCAAAATCACAGTGAGAATATAATATCAAAATCAGCAGTTATCAGAACTAGAAATCGTTAAAGCATGCTACACAGGGACAGCCTGGAAATATTAAAAAATTCATTGGATTTTTTTGAGCCATATGCCAAACATGTGAAATGTATTTAGACAGCCTTGTCCTAAGATCAGACAATAAATATGAGCATCATGGAAATAAGTCATGTCATCTACATTGACCTACATTGAAAAAATAAAATGCCACAGAGCTAAATGTTGAAACACAAGCAAAAAAATGACTGCTTAAACTGCAGAAAAAGAAATACGTCAGATTTTCAGGAGCGTGATCTACATCAGAAGAAAAAAGATCCTTCAGATCTGCATCTTGAAAATATAATTAATTAATTTTATATATAAATTGGAGTAGGCTTTCAAAAAAAAATTTTTTTTTCTACAAAAGAATTTTGTAAGGGTAGGGGCTTTATTTTTTTTTTTTAGATTAAATCACAGTTCAGGATTTTTTACAAAGTTCCAAAGAGCTGCTACCCAATATGCACAGAGAAATGGAATAGCTATTTTTAAAATCTGTCCCAGTTCAAAACATTGCCTTATAATGTATGTTTCTTGTCAAGTATTAATGATTTGAAGATAAAAAAATTTCACATAAGCTTAAGTGAGGCAATGGTTTTCTTGTTTGGTTGGTTGGTTTTTTCCTTTCTTTTTTTTTGTTCTATTTTTAGGATTTTATTTAATTTTGGTTTTGTTTGGTTTATTTTTTTAAATTCAATGAATGTTTTAGATTCTTACAGTACATACATATTAAGCTTAGAGACTGATTTTTTTTTAAAAATCTAAATGAACTAGCTAATAAAAAAAGCAAACCATGTAAGACACAGATATCACACCTCCTCTGAAAGCAAATCTTAAGAGATTTGGTATTGAAGAAATTAATTAAAAAATATCTGCTGCATGCCAAGGTCTTCAAACCAGACCTCTGAGAGTCAGCATTAGCAATAGGTAGCAAAACCTTTCAAAACATTGCTGCTTTTATTACAGTTGGTAAATTGTGTCAGACCACTATAACCCACAGGTGCCTTTTTTTTTCTCCTGACTTCATTCCACTCTCCCCAGCTAAGAGGAGTTTCAGAGAGACACAAAGGAAGTGTAGCTTTGTGGGGGTAGATATTACACTAAAACATCCACTGCTTCCTATTTGGAGTTAAAGGGCATCCTATCCTCTGTAGATATGTAGTTGCACTTTAGCATTTCAGATTTTAAACAAGAAAATACTGGTAATCACAAAATCAGACCTTCAACTTGACACATCTGGAAGTATTGAGTCTAGATTGAAGGAAAATATATGAAATTTCAATAGAAAAACCTTAAGGATGCTTTAGCACTGAAATAAAATGTCTACAGGAGCTGTGGAACCTCCAGTATTTGTCATTGTGAAACATGGGTAAATATCTATCAGAAATCGCACATATACAGCCAGAAGCCATCACTGGGGAATGGTAGTGGGTAATGTACTCTCGAGAACCCATCCATCTCATCTTTGATGATATTTTCAATAATTTCTAATATTTAAACAACACAAACGGAATATAGGTTTTGGGTTCATATTTAATCATCTGATCTAAAATATACATTCCCTCATCAGTTTATTTCAGGTATCGGAAGTGATCAAAAGTGAACAAAGGCAATATTTTTAGGTCTAAAATCATGATAAAACTGCAAAAAAAGTTACCTTTTAAAATATCCTCAAGATTTGTATCATCATCAGTTACTAGAATTCCTATTTTAATGATTATGCATGACACTTTTGAAAACTAATAAATTTTAGATTTTTGAAGTCAAAATATTATCTTGTTTTCTTTCCACAAAGACCATATAAATTTATTGATTCTTTTTTTCAAAGTTAAAATATGGAGGCATTCTTCAATAAAATAATTAAATTCTGTCATTCTCTTCATTTTTTACCATTATATAACCTTCAATTAGAATGAATGCTTATTAAGTCTAATGTTTAAGAAATATTACAGATAAAAGTGATGTGAAGAAGCTTATGGTCTTTGTAAAATCATTACTTCCAAACATTTATTTTCTATGACTTTAAAATTTACTAATTTCCCAATGAAAGTCACAGTTCTTGGTCACTATTAAAATCTTGCAAAAAAATTTCAAAGTTATCAAGAAATGAAAGCAAAAAACCTTTACCACAGAATAAACATCAAAGTATCACCTGAAAAAAATCAAAATCATCTGACTCGCTCCTTTCAGTGCTCATTCTCTTTGCCATCAAGAGCATTCTTCCATAAAGACAACACAAGTGTTTGTTTGATTCCTCTTCCTACCTCTAAAGTGCTCTTTAGGTTTACAACCACCTGTCAAAATCAACTTATATGTATCTGGAAAAGCAGAAGGCAGTTTTGTTAATGTCTCATTGATATGTATGTACCATATTTAGGTTTTTATTTTTGTCTGTTCTATTCCAAACATTAAGGTAACTAATATAGGTATGTGCCTCCTACTCAATTCTCTCACCAACCCATCCCACTTCCTTGCATGGTGGATGAAACTGCTTGGTGTGTTACTCATTGACAAAATTACAGCTATTAAGAATTCCCAATGGACAGACAAATATTCTGAATATTTCTTGCAATGAAATATCTTCAGCTCCCTTCCAATAATCCATAACATCACCACTTGTCAGAAATGTTCTCTTACAGCTGTGAATACCTCATGACGGACCAGTGTTCTGTAAACTACTCCTCTAATTTTGTTTAATTTTGGAGACATTTAGGAGTAACTAGTTAAAATTCCAGGAATTATTATATCAGTCTCTTAGGAGAAATCATCTCTTTTTACCATGGATAGTGGGAAGATGCACACTCTTATATGAACCAAGGACCAGAGATAAAAACAAAGTTTAAACATGTCACACTGAACAGGACAAAGACAACATGAATATATAAAAGGCTTACCACTCACACCATTTAACATTCAATCATCATTTTTAACTGTAGATTTCCATCATACAGAGTTTCACAGCCTGTTTTATATTGTTGCTTGATAGCTAGTTCAAAGAAATTGCTTTGTGATAGAAAAAAGTAATGGAATTATGTGATGTATATTAAATTTTAGCAATAGCCTGTTTTATAATTTTTCCTTTCTAGTTCTGCAAATAGGATTTTTCACAAGATAAAATAAAGTAATAAATCCTTTATTCAAGAGTGTTTCCCTTTTCAAAGAGATAGTTGTTGAGATAGGAAGACATGAGAAATTAAAAGAATAGGTATCAGAAAACCTTTAATTTGTATGAGAATAAGTCCAACAGCACACTTGTATTTTCTATGTGACTATAATCTGTGTTTTTCTTGTGCCTCCCATCCCTTCAGCTATAGTCCTGCCTCTATTATTTACAAAAGCAGCATTGCTTCCCATGACATAATGCTTATTTCTTGCAGAACAATGAGTATTTAGGTGATTTTTTTTTCCCATTAGAAACCAAGGACAATTTCCTGCAAGATCTTAGGGAGAAGTTCATTAAGAAAAAAAAAAAAAAAAAAAGGTTAATTTCAATACCACCTAAAGTAAACAGTTAAAATAATCAACATGAGACAATAAATCCTAGAGTTAAGAAACTGCTTGTTAGCTTTGGTGGGTAAGCATGTTTTGTCTTTTGTTTGTTACTCAAAGTTGCCCTGCATAATTTCTACAACTGACAAAGATAAGAAATATGCAATTTCAGTGCCAGCAACATGGCTTGACTAAGGGCTGATAAAATCCATGGGGATTACCAAAGGGAAAGAACTGATGAAGGAATTGCTTTGCTTAAAGCTTCTCTGCCTTACTCTGAAACAAAATCAAATTGTCTCTGAGACTACATTTCTCTTCCAAAGCCAGATTTATCCTTATTCAGTCATATACAGAAACAAGTGCCTGAATTAAAAATGTTACATCTATAAATCTTCAGAATGCATACATAAGAGTTTCTATGCTTTACAGCTGTAATCTATCTGTAATGTAATTGATATCTTTTTGCAATATAAAAGAGAATATGGAACTGTCACTATAACTAAATCAACTTTATATGAATGTTCTTAAGTGTTGTTTGACCTTGCACTTGTAGCTTGATGGGTGATTCAAGTGCAGACCTGGTTCATTTCAGAGGACTGTGTTTATAAAACATATGACATTCATCTTCAGATTGGGAAACTGAGATCCTGCACTTCAGGTTCGCAGTAGTTTCAGCAGAATTGTAATCTGGAAAAGGGTACCAACAGTTTTATGATTTCCTTACCCTTTGGCAACATTTTTTTCAGGGTAAGAACTCTAGCAATAAATATTTTGTAATATAGTAAGAACTTAGTGAAACTAGTGAAGCAAATCAAAACACTCTAAACTCCAGATGCTTCATTTCATGAATTCACCCCAAAGCAAACAGATTACCATCTGGGCATATGAAAGAGCAAAATAAAATCTACACTTAAGGCAGCCTGTGTTTGAGAATACAGTATGTGTATCGTGATTTAACATACTATGAATTAGAAACACATTCCACTAAGGGGTATTTGAGATACTACTGAAATGCTGAGCTAATATTTCAAATGAACAATAATATGCTTTAATTCAGCTAATAAATACTCCAAGAAAAGAAAAGGAAAAGAAAAGAAAAGAAAAGAAAAGAAAAGAAAAGAAAAGAAAAGAAAAGAAAAGAAAAGAAA
>JBBMKD010000115.1:25689217-25721470 GCA_037834095.1 Argya squamiceps
ACCTTTTTTTCTTTTTCTTATTAAATTGTATTTCTGACTTGGAGCCTCTTGTTTGTTTTGCTTTCAAACCATTACAAATAGCAACTGATAGTTTTACACAAGGTGCCTCACTGAGAAAACTGGTAAGACACATCAGAGTGATATTTAAGGAATTGCTTAGGCTAAAAATTGTAAATCCATTAAAGGGCCAGATGCCATTTGATGATGGATTCATGGCTGAGGAAAGTGCTAAATCCAGGTGAAATGCTACACCTCCAAAATGTCAGTCTGTTCTTACAAGATTCTGCCAGCATACAATCCTGAAAACTGAGTCATATGAACTACTACGACAATCTTAATACATTTATTGTATTCTAATCCAATTCTTACCTCTCAGAAGGTAGATAGATACATCAAGACATTCCTACCACACGCCCAAGAACTGTTGGCTGAAGTGGGATATGTTTTCTGGGAAGACTGTCAGCCACCTAGCGCTTGTCATATCAAATCATGCAGCATCAAAGCAGTTTAGCAATAAAGGCATAAATGAAAACTCACTGTAAGGTTTCACCTACTCTGTTTCCCAGTGCTCTTGATATTTCAGAGTTACATTTGACATTAAGTGGAAACTTAAGAAACACCTCAACATATAACTTGGGGCAAGAAGGAAGGCAGACACGGGATATTCATTATTTCCACCCCATGGACATAAAGACAAAAATACGTGAAATTTGGAACAATGGTAAGGGTAAAAGAATAGCTTTGAAACAGCAGCAGTTTTGTCTGTCTGCACTGGACACGATGACAATGATTATTTTCTAACATAAAGCCTGTACCTACATTGGAATAAGGTATATAATACATTATAGAAATAAGAACTTTTCATTCATTCTGAAAATTGTGTCCAGTACTATCTGATGTTTTTGTGTTGTGGGAAACAGAGAATAATATGCTCCTTGGCTTCACACCATTCAGTTTTACAGGACATCTAGATCATATCCCATTCACTTACTTTTTTTCAGGTTCATTAATAACTATCTTTTCGTAAAAAAATGTTCCATATTTTTGCCCTTCTCTGTACTCTTTTTTATGTCTCTGGCGCACCTCTTGAAAAGAACAGTACAGGAAATATTTAGTACTCAGAGGGTGAATTTATATTGTGGTTTGTTCTGGTCTCTTCCCCAGCAGACCCTATGATTCTTCCGTGTCAGTGTTTCTGGCACACTACAGGTAACTATATTAACTAGCATTATAAGGAGGCAACTGACAACTGAAGCCTGATTCTGCTTATATTCAACCAGTTAAACCTTGGTTATTGGGAAAATCTAAGATCCAGATGGACTTAGTTGCTCCAGTTCATGCAAACCATGTAGAATTCAGACTGGCCAGCAGATTTACCCAGTGCATCTGCATGGTTCCTAAGGGCTATTTGTAAGGTGAGGTACAAAGACAGACCCAGCTGTGGTGACATTAACCTGTGTTGTTGGTTTGCACCTTAAGTTCCTGAAATTTGTGATGCTTGAGAACAAGTAAATAGATGGTGGATCCAAGAGAAGAAGACTTTTATTATTCTTAATTATTTCTTAGTTTAAAATTGACCAAATGGCTGAGCTGTCACTGGAAATAGTACAGCTAATATATCCTGGAAAGAAAAGTCTCTCTGTGATCCAGTGAAAATCTCCAATGTCTGGCATCTCTTCACTGAACAGAGTAGGTATTATCCTCTATTAATGGAGACTGGACAACTAGATTCACTTTTGCAGAGAAAAAAATTATAAGCAAATGGAATGCCAAGGAAATTGCTAATGACAGAAAACCAACCAAAACTCAGTGAGTTTTGGAGGTTTCTGGAGGTTTCTGGAGGTTTCTGTATCTCCAGATTTTCTCTTCCACTTAAAATATGCAGAAACACTTCTACTTTGTCTTGTCAAAGCATTACAAAGGTTACTTTTATATTTACCTAGTATTGTTTTGGCAGAAAAGTATTACAGCGGTATGTGGCTCTGAAGACACCATGCTGGTCTAATAAAGTAATAAAAGTGTAATCACCAGAATGCCTGATAGAAAGGCGGATCTTACTGATTTGGATTGGTATACAGTGCACATAAAGGACAACTACTAAGAAAATTCAATCTGCATGGAATTTTAGAAAATGAAGACAATGAAGAGTTCTACTGAAATCTCCCAGCATGCATAAATACTATCTTAACGTCTTCTCTGCACAAAATACTCTCTAGTTCATTGCACAAAATAAGATTAGCATTAAATAATTTAAGGGATTGTCTTGTCTCTTGATATTATTATTAGTACTGTTTCAAAGAATGATTATTTTGTATTTATTTCTATTATTCCTTTAATCTTCATGTTTACAAGTTTTGCTGGTAGTACTAAAGGTTTTTTTCTAAAGCAAATGCTTCATTTGTACAAGAATTTCAAGCAAGAGAAAAAATGGAGATAATCCAAACTCCACTGACTGGACTTGGAAGGTTTCTCCATTTACAATACTCTACTTGTTATAGTTATGTACACACAAGCACACTCACAATTTTAGTACATAGAAAACATAAGGACTACTGCAATTCTCACCCTCATAGTTAAGAGATAAATATGTCAGAATTAATTCTCCAATTAAAATACTTTCTTACATTTCCTAGGTTATTCCAGTATTTCTCCAGTTGAGAATATCCTCTTGAAAGGGAAAATTTTTCTTTTTTTCATTTGGGATGACTCAGAGAAAAGTACAATCCAAACAGACCTCAGAGTCATCCATCAATCACATAATTTTAACACAAATTAGCTGTACTTATGCCTTACTTGACTGATTAAGCTACTTCACCCAGATCATCTGTTCAACTAGTTCCTTACATGTACAGTTACACTTTATTTTTTAATATATTATAAAAATTGCATTGTAGTTTGATTTCATTATGCTTTTTCTGAGTGTCTATGGGAAATAAGTGTACCTTAGTGTAAAAGGTTTTTCTTGTTCCCAAAGACAGCTATACAGATGTGCTATTGACAGATATTGTACATATTGTGACTTATATGAACAAATTCTATTTTTGTCCTATTTTAACTCTAGACTAGAAACTAACTAGAAGGCTAAAGTTTGACTACAGCATCTCTACAATGAAACACAGAGCACAGGTTCTTCTTGCTAAAGAGTTATTCTGCAAGAATAATATCAAAACTATCAAAAGTAGAAGGTGAAACTCCCCACAAACCAAAAGCTTGATACAGATGAGTTAGATGGATGTCTACCTTTAGCAACACAATCTGCTAATTCTTGTTAACTTCAATCAACTTCCTAGACAGAATCAGTAACGTGGATTCCTGTTTCACTATCTTTCCTCTTGTCTTTCATTTTTAAGGCATAAGCTAGAGCAAAGTACCTTGCTGAACTTTTGAGGCATGAAAAACCTTCCTTATTTTTTTCCTAAAATGTAGCTGCTGAATTAGAATTTTTTGATGCTAATCAAGACTAAATGGTTTGTTTGCCACTCGCTATACCCTTTGTTCTCATCTCTAGTTTATGATCACCATAACATGCAAGAAAGGCAGACCTTCACTTCCAGTATTATATTTCAGTACATTAAACCTGACAGTCTTCAAAATAATTTCTACTAATGTGTCCAAACAGAACTCCTTTCATTGCTTGGCTGCTAATCCTTGTTTTGGTCCAAATCATTAGAGTATTGAATTTGAAATGAGAAATCTTTCATTTCTGAACAGACTATGCTTATCATTGTCCTACTGCTGCAGAGGGTATTTTTGTCACTGTTTTAGAAATTCATCACCTTTTACTGTACATGGTCCACTGTTTTGGTTGGAGAAATTTGTGATGTGCATGGATGTATAGGCTTGTGCCAAATGCTAAAAGTTTATTGGTGTCTGGGTGAAGAAATTCTGAAAGGCTGGCCAGGTAACACACTGAGCAGACAACTGCCTTCTGCTATCTATCCCATAAAACTATACTTACTAAAAAAAAGGGTAATTTTACTCACCCCCCACAATGTTTCATTTAGAAGATTCAGATTTTTAATTTTCTTTGTTTCACTCCTAACTTTGGATATAACCCCATTTTGTCCAACCCTTTTTAGCTATATAAGCCATTCCCAGGAATGAGCTGCAGCAAATGTCAAAAGTTTCGAGTCGCATGCCATGGCATTTTAAAAAATACACTATAACTATCAATCACAAATAGACTATGGCTATCAATCACTTTGTCTTGCAATATGTAACCAAAAATGTGTATTCTATTTGCCATCTGTTGAAACCGGCTGGGGAGGTGTTTATCTTTTCCATTACTCATTCCTCATAATTCCAGGGGGGAGGGGGTGGGTGTCTTCTGTTAATGGGCCAGCTGTTAAAACCAGGTGGGGCAGTGTCCCTTATCTGGTCCACCACCCATCCTCCCCCCCCCCCCCAAGTGGATGTCTGCTGTTAATGGGCCATTAAGGGTCACTGCATGACTGATAAAATTATATCATCCCATTGTGAGATGCTCCAGCCAGTGGGAGGAGCCAAGTAGTCCCATGTGGATAAAAGCTGAGATTTCAGAACAGCAGGGCAGCTTGTTTTTCTACTGGATTTCCCAGAGGAAGACCAGACCCTTCTTGCCACCACTGGACCCTTCTACAGGATCATCTCTACTCAAACAGAACCACATCTGTTACTCCAGGAAGATTTATTTGGACTGCTTCCAACACCTTGACCAACAGGGTGTCAGGTTTTATTTCTGACTCTGTCAAGGTTTCTAGAATTTTTGTTTGTTTGTTTGCTTGGGTTTTTTTACTACTACATTTGTCTTTTTAATATTCCTAGTAAAGAACTGTTCTTCCTATTCCCATATCTTTGCCTGAAAGCCCCTAATTGCAAAATTATAATAATTTAGAGGGAGGGGGTTTACATTTTCCATTCCAAAGGAAGCTCCAGCTTTCCCTGGCAGATACCTATCTTTCCAAACCAAGACAGCATTTTGTAATCAAAGTTCCCTTTACTTTATCTCACATAGCCCATGAAGAAAAAGTCAAAGAACAATATGCTGAATGAAACAACCAATTAATAAAACTGTAAAGAGATGTTACTACTAGTTAGTGTTCAAAGGTGATTGAAAGTACATGCTTCTGTGCACACCTGCAGCAAAAAGAACAAGCTATTTGATTGCCTAAACACAGAAATTAAATATACAGGACAAAACAGATAATGATGCTTCCTGATACATTTCCCTCTCTCCAAAAAAAAGATGTTGTTAATGACAAGGATTCTGAACAACGAAATGGGATTTTATGCCAGGCCCAAAGAATACATATTGGCAAAAAGATGGAGAAGGCTTGAACTATTTTAGCCAAAAAGATGTTCTAAGTGAGCTGGGAAAAGCATAAGGAGACATACTATTCTTCATATAACAGTAGTAAAACAGTCAAGTAATGAATACCTAAACATGAAAATCTTTCATCCAGCTATGCTGCACAACTTCAGCTAAACATACTTAGTCCTACAAAGTTTTATAAATATATATATTATTTAATTAATTTAATTAAAAGTGACGAAGGAAAACAGGTCAACCTCAATTTCCCTTTCTAATGGAAATTATTATTAATAATGGATTTTGTCAAACTGCTGTACCTCTGTTAATGACTCACTTCATGTTTCTTCAGTTTGTTTCATGTACTTTTTAAAAACTAAAATCTCAGATGCAAATGTCCCTACATCAAATTGAGAATAATTAGCTCTGTTCATGTGAAAAAACCTCGTCAGGTGTGAAATTCAAATAGTAATTAGTGTTAATTATTGTCTATGTTGTCTATGAAAGCAATTTTTTTTTAATCTATCCATCTACTCCTATCTATGCATCTGTCAAGTTAATTGAAGAAAACCAAAATCAAGTTTTCTTCTCTTCAACTTAAAAAAAATTTGCATTCAACTATGTGTCCAATCAGTGTTAATATGGCCACATGGTTGATCACAGAATTATGCAAGAAATTAATAAAAATAAATAAATAAAGTGGAATCAGGTGAATATTTGTAAGGGCAAGCCAAGCATCCTCAGCAAATACAAACTGCCAAAATTAACAGACTGCAGCTCATACCTTATTGAGCCATGACACCAAACATTTATCAAACAAAGGAGAAGAACAACCCAATAATAGAGACAGCTCCTGCTTCTTAAATTCTGAGTGAATAACCTGATAAGTCTATCTAAATTGACTAGAAAGAGCAACAGAGGGCAGGACTATGGAAAGGAATACACAGGCTAAAATTAGGATTCCAAATTCACTAAAACACAGATGACCTTAAAATGCCTGGACAAATACCATATGTACAGACAGCTAGTAAATCTTCTGCAAGATTGCAAACCAAATTATATCAGTCCAGATCTGGCTTAATACTGATCCTTCGGTACCTTGACAAAAAAAAGTACTATATCTGAATATGTTCTGAAGACAGCAGAATACATTCCTGATCTTCTTGTCAGGTAAAATATTGCTTCATTTGGAAAGATAAGCCCTAATATTACAGTACTTATTCTTGAATACACTACTACCTGTCTAGCTTAGGCTGTAACAAATTTAGCTACTATCACAAGTAAAGGTTTGCTACAAAGAGATTCAGTATTAGAGATTCAGTATTAGAGATTCAGTAAAGCTGCTTCAGTGTGCTTGTAACTAGATTTACAGATGTTATTATGGAGAAACAATTGCCTTTAATGTGGGATGAAAATTACCCCAAATGGCAATTAAAAGGAAGCAGACCTCGGCTGCAGAATACAATTAATCACTGTGGTATCCATATTACATACATAGCAGTTATTTCAGGTATTGCTCTAATTTTATGACACTGTATTCCCACAGATACCATGCGCAATACTGAGCATAATAAAAATGGAAGAAACATTTTGCTTGAATATGGGAGATTATGTGAAATGTAAAAAAATATTCCAATGTTAGTGCAGAAATAGAATGCAAATATTGTTGGCATTTTACTTGCTTCTTACAGTCTATCCATAAAATATTTAATTGGCAAAAAATAGCATCATCAGATTATATGATGAAGGTAAAACAATGAATCTTTACTGTAAGATGGAGCATAAGAATATAATTTAGGGGCAAGTATACTGAAATATTTTGGTTTGGTTTGGTCTGGGTTTTTTGGGTGTTTTTTTGTTTGTTTTGTTTTGTTCTGCTTGTTTGTTTGTTTTTCCCCAATTTGGCTGTTGTAAGAAAAGTTAAAATGTGAGTCAAATAGGAAGCCAAGACCAGAGTGCAATGCTTCCTTTGACTCCGTTCTTTCAAACACACTATGAATTTCATGGCACTAATTTATGCCATTTCTTCATGGCCTTTATTAAACAGGGAAAAATGATCAGGTAAGAAATATTAGTTACCCTGTTGCACAGGACTAAAAAAAAGTTCTTTCCTTACTAGACAAATACCTCTATTATGGTTATTAAAAAAAAAAAAATCCCACCAAAACCAACCAGATACTGCTTTTGGTGCAGTATGATGTACATCTAAGCAACTGAAGGCTTTTGCCTGAAGGGACTGTATCTCACCTCCCATCTTGGAACAAGCTCTTGTCTGTTGTTCTAGCAAGTTTCCATAGACACATGTATTTTTAAAAATACAGAAACAGATCATAAAGTTCTTACACTTTCATTTATCTACGTAGTAACCCTCAGCAGAGACTTTACTGGCTATCACAGTAATAGCCACCACAGATCAAAAAGATGGAGTGCAAATGAGAATGCTTTCAAATGTGTAAGAATTAAATATTTAAACTTGATAATAATTAATATTTATTATTCTTGGATTTGAGTGTTGCTATTCTACCAAACTTCCAGTAGTTTAAAAGAACTACTAAAACTTCACAGTGATAGAAAAGAATAAAGCTATTTTTAGCAAATTTTATTAAGTTCTGATGTGTACAAACTGCCTAACTACCAATTCATGATCAACTTGTCTTATGAATATACATGATACAGCATGGTGAAAAGTGAAATAAACACAGAAGGCTTAGAAGCACTTTTCATTGTGTTAGTGTTGATCCCACAATAATCCTCCTTAATGAACATATAAGTTAGCAAAGATGATGGCAAAGAGTTTGTGTAGAAGGTTGTGACATTAGAAATTTCCTTTAATTGCTCCTCTTGCATTTGGGAAACCTATAACATAAATCTATGTATTTCATAGAGCATGAGCTGGGGCTGAACTTTCTCATCCCAACAGGGTGAGAAATGAGGATGAGATATCTCAGCCACTCTTAGGTTAAAAAACACAGTATCAAGAGGTTCTCTGTCAGACCTTTATTACTGCAGTAAAGTCAGTAACCTTTCTGTTTTATGTCAGGTCTCATATGAGCCAAAAAGAAAGGGAAAGGAGACAGAAGGAGAAGGGAGGGTAGAACTTATGAAACTGATGTACCAATGCACAATGCAGTTTTAAGGCTGAATCCTGCTGTTTCCAATGTGACGGTTGTTCTGGAGGCATCAGTTTAAAAGAAAAAAAACAAGCACCAACACTTCATGTTCTTCTTGTTTATAGTTTAACAATCTCTAACTGAGATCTATTCTAGCTGTATAAACCATTTCTGCTTCCTTTAATGAAATCCTTTGCTTCCTAAAACCAAAACAAAAGCCATCCTGTTATAACTATTAAAACTATCTGTCTATATTATCTGTCCATAAAAATTATCTATGAAAATTTCTGTAAATTTTGTCAAACTGTCACTAAAAATACAATTCCCAAAGCAGAACCAGTTTACTGGAAATGAACAACACTGAAGATATGTTGCTAATCTTTGATTTGCTTTGCAGCAGTCTAACAGCATGACAGATATTTTAATATGATGATTCATTGTCACATTAAAGTATCCTCAGTGCTTTCAATGGGACAGAATTGAGGCAAATGGCAAAAGTCCATGAATGAGTACACAAGAGGAAGTCTGCAGAAAAAAAAGAAAGGGGAAAGACAATAAGAAATTCCCCTGGGACTTCAAGTCTGAGAAGAGTTTGGGAACTGATTAGAAGAAGAAAGACAGCTGACAGTGCTCTGTGGCATTTCTTTCAACGACAAGAATATCAGCTCTGTCAGCTGCAAAATGGGCAGATTGTTCACCCTTCATCTCCAAGCCTGCATGTCAGAGTGTGAATAAGTGGTGACATTTCTACCTGTTCCCATGTTCTCCCCTCAACTCTTTTCTTTTTCACTTGTATATACTCTGTGCTTTATAGGTGATCTGAAATTGGAGAAGCAGTGAAACGTACCAACTCATCCACCCTGTCTGCTGATCACTGCAAAAAATTGTTATAGTTGTGTGTGATCCAGCACAATTCTATGGCAACAACTGGGCTGGAACAAATCCTAAATCAATGTCTACATCTTGGTAGGCAAAATTCATTCTTGTACCTAGAAAAATTGAAAAGAAAAAGACCTGCCAGCTGCATGAACCAGTAACCCTACACTGAGAGGAGATTTCCGCTATCAGCAGCTACTTTCATGTACAATTTTTTAAAAATTTTTATTCTGCTTTTTACTGTTTTTTTTTAAGGTTGTCCCTAGACATACTATTCAGAGAATGCTAATGAGTAGTTTTCAGTTGATGGCATACTAATTTCCTTATACAATATGCGAATTACACTACTAAACCAATACCATGTCAACATACAAGCAATTTTTATGTCAATGGTCTGAGGTACAAGGTCATGTAGTATGCATGGAAATACATATACCCCCAATAATAAATAAATAATATAAACTCCCCAATTGCCTTATAATTTTGTTCTAACAATTCATGTACTTGATTCTTCTTAACAGATGTCTCTGTCTCTTACTCTGTCATTTCACAGTCACACAGACAATGAGAGACAAAAGTTTACTTTCAAAATATTCAGCATCAAAACTAGAAATATAGGTAACTGAATGATACCAGGTGAGAATGTCTTTTCTCTGCAAGTTGATAGTGAGGAAAGATACCATGATTTTCTTGGTCTTGCGCTTGTATTCATACATTATTTAAGTGGCTGGCAGATTAGAGAAACTTCTTTACAGTCCAGTCACAAAGGTAAAATTAGCTATTTACATTTAGTATACTGCTGCTAGAGGAAAGGAGTATTGAAGTGTCTCCAAAATGCACAGTGTTAATTTAGACCAGCCCAATATGAGTAAAAAGGCCTTTAATCAGCAGCTCTGATGGTCAGTATTCATTCAGTCAGCACTTGATCTGATACCCAGGTTTGCAGCAAATATCTCAGGACTCATTAAAAGCAGCAGGTAGATTTGAATATTCTCTCTCCACAGAACTAACAATATGTCAGTCTTGGCAGGTAAATGCAGGGTTTTTTGTGCATTTTTGATATTTAAATTTTTCTCATTCCTTCTCAGCACACAACATTATAAAACATTGAGCTCTTAGGTAGCTCCAAACTTGCAGTTTCCTTTCCAAATGAAAAATTAACCTCCAGTAGGTTATGGTAAATATCATGTCCAATTTCCATATGGCTAAGTCAGGTAGCAGAACAATTAGCACACTGGTTTGGGGCACCCTGCTGCTTTTTTGCAGTTGCCTGGATGTAACTTTTCTCTCCCTCTGTCCCTTCTGTATGCTCCCTTTCCTCTTCCTTCTCCATCTTTCTCCCTCTTTCTCCATCTCTCATGCATCCATGCACACACACAATCAACAGCCAGAAAAATCTTAGCATAAACAGCACAGAATAATTAGGAGAAACATGTCAAAAGAAAAGCTCCTTGCCCTGCAATCTGATGATACTGTAACACACTACAGTACAGACTCATGGCAAGGAAGTACTGAACAGCAAATGATCCTTGCAGTCAAAAATTATTTATATGGAGAATATAGCTATCCCATACGAAATACTAATAACCAATTCATACACAGTAAGGTAAGTAGACACCTTTGCTGTATTATGTTAACTGTTAGAAAAAAAATCTGTCATTGTTCTTCTATTTATATGTAACCTTATATTGATTCTTTTTCATTTTATGTTATTCTAACTGATGATCTGCTTGGCTTAATGATCAAATTCATGTCCCACAAAGAACTAAATATGTACTGCTGTTTACACAGTACATTGTCACCAGCTCTGCTCTAGATATCAGCCAAAAGATATCACCTAGACACATTGTATGTAATTTACTGGACAGAAAGAAAAACAAAAGAAAACCATGCAAGTGAAGTTTTCCTGCTATAAGTGCATTGGTTTAATTGTTCACTGACTCTCACAGGTACATCTTACACCCTCGTGATGCCACATGGACCAGCTCTGGCACTTTCCCCAACTTTCAGGTAAGCCAAATTGACTCACAAATATCAAATAAAACAATTTGGTTTCTTGTCAGCTAACATCCTGACAGTTTAGCAAGATGAATCAGTACAGTGAGTAGTCAAATAGGCACTGGAATCACTGCATGGGAAAAAAACAGCATGGAGCTTGGTGTCAGAAAGCAGTTGGTAGAGTACATGAAAGAGAAAGGGGAAGCCTTTGACAGTTGTGATTTGTTAGATCATATCTGTCATCTTGTGAAGCCTCACCACTAATTAGGACAAGAAAAATTGCATGAAATAGAGAGAAATATCCTTTCATCTTTCAAGAGGTCACCTTACAATTTCAGCTTATATGTCATCCTCACTGAGAAAAGATTACCTTCCTTAAAGACGAATGTGTCCAGCTGCATTTAGCTCTTCAAAGAGAATTAAAAGTTGTTTCTAGATGTTATTTCCCAAGTTAATGTGACAATAAAATCTGACACAAATGGAAAAAAAAAAAGCACTAATCATGGTTTGAAAAAATGTTAGCAGATGTCTTTTTCTTTTGTTTGTTCCCCTGCCTGCCTCATTCCCAGGTTCATCTGCATGTTGCCTTGTTGACTGGAGTGATGGAAAATGCTGTGGGTAGGAGGACAAGCAGTAATCTCCTCAGATCTCAGTTCTCCGTTCTAAGCAGTGCCAGCAAATGAAGATCCTGAGAAAATCCTACTCCAAATGAAACTTGAACAGTTTCTTCAAACTGCTTCCCAGAAGCAAGTAAAATTAACCCTCTTTTATGGGTTAGTGAAACAAAAGCATATTTTGCTTTTTTGTCTTTTTCCTCTATGTCTGCAGTGGTGATATGACTGCTTTATGGGCAGTCCTAACATACATGATACTAAATACTAACCAAGTCTAAAGTGATGACACATTTTAAGGTCAGATAAATCTTAGGCAGAAGACACTAAGCAGAACAGCACAGATGATGAAAACATAAAACCAGGTTCATACTTTACTTGGAAAATCTAATATGCTATTCCTGATGGCATGTATGCTTTATGCAGGAATTGCTGAAATTTTATAACCCAAATTTTCAAATAAGAAGAATTTTGATAGCTATAGAATCAGTGAATATCCTGAGTTGCAAGGGACCTACAAGGTTTATTCATGTCCTGTCCTTGCACAGGACGTCCTCAAGAGCCACACCATGTGCACAAGAGTATTGTCCAAACCTTCTTGAATTGTATCAGAATGGTGGCTCTGTGGCCACTTGTCTGGGGAGCCTGTTCCATTGCCCAGCCACTCTCTGGGTGAAAAAGAGAGAAAGGACTATTGTCTGCCCCTTTATTTCTCCTAGTGAGGTATCAACTGCTGCAATGAGGTCTTCCCTCAGTCTCCTCTTTTCCAGCCTGAAGAAACCACATGATCTCAGCTTCTCCTCATATGGCTTCATCTCAAGGCCCTTCAACATTGTTGTTGCCCTCCTTTGAACTTTTGAAAAGCTCTATAGCTTTCTTATATTTGGCCAAAACTTTACACAATATTGAGGTGAGACCACACTTTATGCAGAGCAGAGTGGGGCAATCACTTTCTGTGACTGATGTCCTTCCGCTGTCTGTATGCACATCGAGAGTTGCCGCATCCCAAGTGCACAATCTGGAACTTTCCCTGGTTATATTTATTCAGATTTTACAATTTCTAGCTGTTTTCAAGGTCTGAAAAAACCTTCAATAGGTGTGAAGGAACCTATTTTTGGGGTTTTTTTGTATAATATTAATATTTTGGAGAAAAAATTTATGACCTAAAATCAATCTGAATTCTGGGAGCTCACAGGTTCTATTGCATGTTAGCAAAAATCCATGTCTCTGCTTAGTGGCAGCTTCCCTCATTCATTTTTTTCTGTCACTTTATTATTATGCTTTTTCAGAAGTGCTTCTCTTACTTTCCATTCTTTTGTCAAAGACCAGATCTTTAAGACAAAAAAGCCCCCAAAACCTGTGTTTCTCTATAGAAAATTAAATTCTTCAAGTACATCTTCATGGTTTGTGTTCTGAAAATTTCTAAGCAGTAAAATGATTGATACAATCACATCTATTAAAAAAACCCTCAGCTATCACAAAGCTGCGAGTGAACAACCACATCAATGGCAAATTGATCATATTTCAAGGCCTAAGATTTTTGACCATCAACAGCAATTACATTATTCCCAATCCAAAAAAGATATTAAAGCATGAAAAATTTCATGCAGGAATTTTCTGCAGGAAAAACACCTGCAGAATTCAAATGCATTATTCATTTGCAAAATAAAAATGGTGTTTATTATATTGAAATAGAAAGGAAGAAACAACACTGCTTGAAAAACTCAAGGTATTCATTACACCATTGAGATGGGAGTATTACAAAGCAGTTAGAGGCAATGAAGCAAATGAATTTGTTTTAGAAATATACATGGAAACTGGTAAAAACTACTATTGTCAAGGTCAAAATAAATGACTCATGCAGCTAATATGCCCTTCTCTGCAGCTACTAGGAAGCAAAGAGAGATGTTCATAGCATTCAGAGATAGCTCTGATACAGATCACCCTTTTTCATCTGTCTGTGGACAGGCTTAATTTGCATGAACACTGTCATGCAAATCGGTGTGTCATTGCCAACCAAAACGAGGAAAGTCCAGGTACTTTCTGCAATTTTCTCACTTTGGAGCATTTTTGTCAAACAGAAAGCTGATCCTTCTCACCATAACAGGACTAAATTAATCTCTTTTATTCTTACATGGTGAAGGGTGGCATATAGGAAGATAAAAGAAACCTTATTCTGGGTTAATGTTTAAAATTTACTTGCTCTGCTATCAGATGAACTTTAAGAGTTGACATCAGGAATAGAATGGGTGGGAAAGGATATTAGGCCCCCCCCACCCTCAACCATCCCTCCCTCATTGTATTAGCCTGGAAATCAGCTAGTTCCAGAAAGAGATTGTTTGAAACAAAAGGATTTTTCATTAGCAGCTGGCTTTGGTGAGGCCTCCACTGACATAATGCCGGAGTCAGTCTTGAGCCTGGCAATTGAGTAGAATGTTTTAACCATTTTGTTCCTAACCACAGCCAAACTATCTGCTAGAGCCTTGCTTTTAGAGAAAGCTGAAAAGAAATTGAGTTTCATAGAGCTTCTGGAAAGGTTACTTCTTCTTCTTCTTGTAGGCATTCTTTTCACAATGCAATACTTTAGACTCTTCTATTCTTCCTCCCTTTTTAGTTCTCCATTTGCTTTCTTATTAGTGGTAGATAACCTAAAAATTAACTACCCCTTTATATTCTTTGTCTCCTATATTTACCAATGGTAATCCAAACTCATTACCTTCTTCCTATATATTCTACATGCTGGGGCACCTTTTGTGCTTCAAATCCCTTACGTTTAGGACTTTCACTTCCCATCACTCCTTTTCATGCCACTTCATTTATCCCCAAAACATAGCGTTGTAACAGATATTAGTACAGCTAACCTACCTAACCTACCTACCTCATTAACCCTCCAAGATTTCAGCGTCCTTCTGAAAGAATTGCAAAAGATAATTCTTCATGTTGTTACATAGTACCACAGAGCTGCTAGAGGCCATCATGATCTTCTGATTTTCTTGAGAATTTATAACAGGGTTCTTTAGGCAGAAAATTACGAAGGACTAATTTGGACTGGTTGAGGATGTAGTTGTTCAATGGACGACTAACTAAGAAGCATATTTTAAAATATTTATGGCAACTCCTGTCATTCGCATGAACTGGAACTGTTCATCTACAAGATCTGAAAGCAGATCTCTGACTGCAATCATGCATTGCTGCCTTCAAGGTGCAAAGCAAATTGGTGCAGTACATTTTCTAGCCTGTGTAAACATATTCACACAGTTAAATAATAAATTTTATTTAAAGACTGATTTATTTGAATGCTCTTTATTTAGCGTATTTTAAATCTTGAGCTGAGACAGTGATTCCTTCTCAGTATCAGATTATTAAAAAGCTAATCATTACTTAGCTATTGCAAACTATTTTTATTGTCTTTATATACCAAAATTATCTTAGAATTTTACTAATATTTTTCTTTTCTAAATATTCTCATAGTCAGAAAGCTGTACTTTACAAGAAAACCCAAAACTTTCTGTCTTTACAGAGCATATAAAGAATTTAATTAATGTGTATTAATTTAAAAATCCCTGGCTAATTAACAAGACACACAATGCTTCTAACACTTTATATACACAATAATTTGGTTTCATTTGCTGCAATTGTATTATCAGTGTTTTCTCCCAATGGTAGATATTGCAAGCAATGAGTTAATCACATTTCTGTAACCAATCATCGTATGTCTTTATTCCATTTAATTAATTGCTGCTTTCTAGATTCGGTAACACACTCCATCTAGTCTACCTACTGTCCACATCCTTGTACCTCATGCAATAGTTTTACATAAATTATGCCTAATTCACAAATCCACTGTGCTGTAAACAAAACAATTAACATTTATTATTTCTCAGTGCAGTACACCCTGTTAGTCAGCCCTAAGACCACAGAAATAAGACAGAGCTAACATATGTGTCAAACAGATCTTCCTCCCACCTCTCATGTCCCTGCTCACTATTTTGGTTCATGTTTAGTAAAGCACATGGTTCATTTAAAGCCTAGGATGTGTTTGAATTTGAATCAGATGCCTAAAAATATTGAGCATTTACTCATGAATCCTATGAATACAAAATCTAGGAGTTGCATAGAAGAAAGTTAACTTTTTTTGTAAAGCAACTTAGAAGGCAAACAAAAACTCCCACAATCCCAATACTAATTAAACAGTCCAAGGGTGAGAAAAGTATTCCAGTCAATTTGAAATCATGGATGAAAACAGATTATGACAGAGATTTAACAACTGCTTACTGATAGAGTATATTTGTAGCCATCCATTTTTTAGTCATTCCAAATGAGTGTGCTCTGGGACTGGATTTAGCACATCCATTTGACAAGATCCATCAAAATGAATGGGAAGCTGGAATGAACCATATTTGCTCACTGTACCTCCAAAGCCAAAAGTATCCTCAGAGCAGTGACTCCCTCTGTCTATCACAATTCATTGTCTGGGCCCTGTTTTTAGTACTGTGCTAACTATGAAGTACTCATCCTCTCAAATGTAAATAAATATTTGTTTTCAAATCACTAACTGAAAGAAAAGCTCTGCCTAGATACATGAAGAGAATTCCATTGAATAGAGAACGGCCACTTCATCGCTCCTCCCAATACCTCCCAGAGTCAAGAGAAATTTCTATGAACACCTTTGAGGATGATAACACTGAAATACATGCAAATATTTTTTCCTTAGAGAAAATATATGCATGTTTATTTTGCTGATTTGGAGTTTGGATTTTTTTTTTGCTAAAACAACACTTTTCCAACAACTCTTGATTTTATCAATAACTGACCAATTAACTTTAATTTTACTGAACTGAGTGAACCATCAAGACAAAATCACAAAATATTTATCCAAATCCCTGTCCTAAGATAATAAACCAATATACAAAGTTGAGGTTTTTGAAGACATTTCTATAATTAGTGTTATATTTTCCTTTGTAACATCCAGAATAATTTTTTTAAATGAACAATGGCTAGAAATCACAGTATCTATCTCACCAATGAGGTATTTCAAGCTTTTTGAGCATAGTCATATGCACAAATATTTCAGGATACATTTAAAGGTTTTTTGCTCTTCCTAGGACCCCTTTCTGTGAGTCTATTCACACTAGGTTGTCATGAACTGACAAAAGCAGAGCACACTTCACACTACACCCAGATAAAACCGAAGTGCTGCTGAGGACTGACACAACAGCACTCATTGCCCTCCACATGGGCAAAGCTGTGCTTTACCACACCTACAATTCTGCACTGTAGTGGATTACAGCTCAGCAGCAGGTAGAAGATGGTCAGTAACAGGCACAAGTTTGACAATGCACATGCACAGATGCTTCTCAGAAAGTCCGTTTGACTGCATTTCTTTCTTCCATTAGATCCATTAAATCAGTGCCATCCATCATTATATTTCTTTTCCTCTTCTGTGCCTCATTTCACTGAAAAGCGTGTCTAAGTTCCTGTAAGATTCCCAGCAATTTTCAAATAAGAAAGGATGATATGATATGATATGATATGATATGATATGATATGATATTATATGATATAAAAGCATAAAGGATGCAATCCCCTTATATACATCAAATGTCTGTTTAGGACAAGTTCTTTGCTGGCAGGGTGGCGTGAGGCACTGGAACAGATTGTCCAGAGAAGCTGTGGATGCCACATCCAGAAGGTTCAAGGTCAGGCGGAGTGGAGCTCTGAGGAACATGGTCTAGTGAAAGGTGTCCATGTCAAGAGGGCTGGAACAAGATGATCTTTAAGGTACCTTCCAACCCCAGCCATGATCCTGTTATTTAAATTATGATAATAAGTAAACCTGTGGAACCTCCATATTTCAATATACGAAGAAGGCAAGTACTGTTCTCACTAGTTTGACTGACAGAAGGAAAAAAAGTCTGGGAACTGCTGGTTTAGCAAGGATAGCCAATGAGGTGTTAAAATAAATTCTGGTTTTCTCAGATTTGCAAAGTTATTAACCACTCACAGTTCTCATGAATTCATTATACTCATAGGTAACATTCTCCAATAATTCATCTTTTGATGTATTTAGGCAGAATAAGGAAATCACAAATTATCAAACAAAATAATTAGGTAACAGAATGTACAAGCAATTAAAAAGTTCAAATAACCTCAGAGCAATTTTGAAATACTTTAATCTGGATTTATGAAAACATTTTTGCTTTAAAACTAGTCTCCAGTAATCCAAAATGGTTTAGAGTTTATCAGTCTTCTAAAAAAAAGTTTTAAAAGCAACTTCTCTAACACTTATCATGAAGATCAAAGTTAAAGAAAAATTGCTGTCCAGAGTTTAAAGATCACTCCTATACTTTTACTATTAACTCAGCAGAAGATAACAGTGATTCATTCTCAATAAGAGGACTTCTACCAATCTGAGGACCAAGCCCATTAGTAGCTGACCCATGGCTAAGAGGAGCTGCCCATAAAAGCAGGCAGAGACAGCATTTTGAAAACTTATAGTAAGATAAAACATCATCAGAGGATGGGTACAGGGAATGATGGGCCCAGGTACAAAAGCAAATGCAGACATAGTGCTGCACTTTGATACTTGTTGCTTCTCTTGATGTCACTACCAATACCAAAAACTGGAGCTTAATTTGGCAAATTGGATTTCGGTTAGGAAATACAGGGATCTAGGTACAACTGAAAACACTCAGAGCTTCTTTTGGAGAAGGAAAGGTTTTCTACACTTAAAGCTGTTCACTCCTTTTCAGTCAGGAGTAAAAACACTTGAATTGCTCTGCTAATGTAGATTAGATTGAATTAGCCAAATGAATATACTGAAAACAAAACATGTTTTTCCTTTGAGTCTATAATTTACAGTAACACTTCAAAAATCACTATGAAGATAAAATAAAAACACTTTTTTTTTCTTTCTGTTAATAATAATTGAGCAGATCTACTCTACATCTAATTTAAATGTACATCTATATAGAGTTTGATTTATTGCACAAATGAAAAGTATTCCTAAGTAACTTGAAATACTGGTTTCTTCTGGTAGCTGAAGAAAACTTTTAGGTAAGCAGGAATCACATTAGTACAGTACGTTATTACCATTACCTAATTTAGCATTTAGTAATTTTATGATTTCTTAAAAGAAAAGAAACAACTTTATTGAAATCATTAACAAATTGCATGGATCTCTAATAACGTACATTAAAACCAGTAATAGTTTTAATGAATAGCTTAGACATTTAAAAGTCTTTGTCAACTTACTTTTTAAACCATTTGCCAATGGTGGTTTTTTTGCAAGTTGGAATTGCCACCCTATTTGATGAAGTTTCCCTGATATAAATCAGGCCAAAAGTGAAAACATAAATAGCAAAATATATAAAACTTTGATGCAGTGTACACTAGACTTTAAACCAGATTTTAAATATAGTAAGATGATTAGTCTGTGGCAAACCATCCATTAGTCTGTGGCAAACCTAGCAAACCATTCAAAATATAACAAAAAGCATTTGTGTGCACCCTAAAAAACTCTTACATTCAAAAATTCTGCAACAGAACCATATTAATTTTTATGAACTCCTAAATATAGACACGTGAATTACATTACCTAAAAAGAGAAAGTAAAGACATGCAATTATAACATGCAAAATTACTACCACTTTGAACTTTGTAACAAGACTATCTCCTGTCATCCAGAAATTTAGATTATGGAAGCCACCAACAAGAATTGTGCACTTCTCTCTCACTTCCCAAAATATCTGAATAGCCATGAGCTATGTTCCTGCATAGCTTTAATTGTAATTACTGCTTGTTACTGTTCCATAATAGAAACTTTGTTTTTGCCTTCAAATCTAAATGGGTTTTTTTAGATTACCACAGCCAAAATAACCAGTTACATCATATAATTTTCCAGCAGAAAATGTACCCTTGCAGTCAAACACACTTGAAAACTACTGATGATCAGGTGTTATGTTATTTCCTTTTAACAAGATTTCACAGGTACCTCATTAGGAAAAGAAAATTCAATATGTGAACTAATTTGTGCTACTAATGAATCTACATTTGTACATACTATATGCATTATTTTTAAGCTTAATGATATTTCAAGAGAGCTATAGGATTCACCATACACACAAATAAAAAAAACAAATAAAAGTAATTGCTACTGATGGCTTTTCAGCCCTAAAATCACAAGCCCAAAAAAATTAAAGTTACGAAAAACAGTTACCGCTTATGGAAAGTCCTCCAGGTGCACTTAGGAGGGAATGAACACATGATGTAGAGCTCTGACACTTTCACAAGTTTAGAAAATTAGCAAAATTATTAGCATAATTGACAAGAATGCCCAATTAGAAGTACAGTTAATGAAGTAATTCTCCCCGTGGTTCGACCCCTTAGTGACACCTCCCCCTTGCTTCTAGGCCCACATTTTTCATGTCTAAATACATGGAAAAATGACATGGTCTTGGTTCACTGAAAAAGGAAGATTAGAATAGGATTCCAGGAATGTGTTTGAATAACAAAGTACTGAAGTTAGGTAAGAAACTATATAGATATACAGTAATAGTCTACAGACCTACGAATATATCAAAAATATATAAAAAGCAAAAATCTTTTGGTATCACTACCACCATTAGGGAAATGTCTCAACTAGTTCTCATAGGACAATAATTTTCTGTTAATAACCATTTAATAATTATTAAATAATTATTTTAATTTCACCATGATTCTTGGTATAATCCTACCATCATTAGTGGTAATTACAAAACTTCTCATTATTTCACAGTAGAGTTGAGATTATATTGCCCTTTACACTAATCTTTTTTTATATTCTAGAAAACAAATACATCTTCCCAGAAACTAAGTAATCCTTTCACAGTGCCCTTAGCATTAAGTACCCTTAGTCCTAGGATGTCAAACAGCCATTTGCCAGAGCCTAGCACTGGATACTTTGGCATTTACTTTCTTACTTTGAAATAAGGAAATTAAGGTGATTTAGTACCCTAAAGGCATATCAAGCGAATATAAAATCGGGTATAAAAACCCCTGTATACTATCACATGCTAAATCATAGCAGGTACATGGTTGCAAATGATGTACATTTTATTTAAAAAGTCCACAATTAAAACCCTTTGCAACTGTATTTAGTGGGGAAACTCTGGTAAGTAAACAATGCCTTAGTAGCACAAAAAAAAAAAAGAAAAGAGTTGATCTTCTGCACATCTCTCTCTTGTAAATTGTTGAAAATTTAGAATTTGTTCAACTCCCACAATTTACAAAGTACACTTTGGCTATCTTTGTCCTTATCCATCGTGTGTGAAAGGCTAGACTGTAAGTTTGGATGCTAAATTTGAGTACACAACAGTCATTGTGAAGAAGAATTAATTTTAACAGAAAAACTAAGAGTTATACTAGTAAAAGTTCAGACAAGACTAATATACTGAGTTAAGCTTTGTGACTTCCATCTTTTAAGGTAACAATTTAACAGAATATTTTGGGATTTGGAAGTGGGAGGGTAACAATGGGAAGGAAGATTTAAGTCCCTAATTCCCTCTTAGAATGACTATACCATGAAGTTCAATAGCCTTCACCTCCCCTGGGGTTAAAAGAGGTCCACTGTAAGTAACACTTTAAATTACATTCAGTCATATGACTTCAGAAATTAGTTATGAGATGAACTGTCTTCATGTGTAATAGTAAATCATTTCTCCCTACTTTATACAGTGGCATCTCTGCAAGAAAAAAAGAATTAATTACAGCCAATAGTAATTCAAGGGGAATAATTAAAAGTGGTGTCGGAGAGTGAAAGGAAGATGATGCCATTTTCTAGTTAACTGGAGCATTTAAAGATTCACTATCCTATTCTTTGAGCATAATTAAATCTATTAAAATTGGTTGTGAAGCTATTCAAGTTACATACAAGTAATGTATTCAAGTTAAGAAAAAATATTAAGATTTAGTTGCTTTTATGTATAAACATATTCAAATTTCTTG
Source organism: Argya squamiceps (assembly GCA_037834095.1). NCBI lineage: Eukaryota > Metazoa > Chordata > Aves > Passeriformes > Leiothrichidae > Argya > Argya squamiceps. Next base: position 25,711,084 of record JBBMKD010000115.1, read on the forward strand.
ACTTACACAAAATAACTTAAATTTGTGATCAGGACAAAAAGAAAGTAAAATTTAGAATTTTTTGCAAATGTCATCATCATCATGTGTTAATTGTGCTCAGAATTTATTTGTGGTAGAAAACAAAATTTCAAAGCTATAGAAAACAAACTACACTCCTTACGTAGGAGATTATTAGTAGTAATAATGTGGATAAAAACTACAGCACCTGGTAGACCAGTATTTTATCCTGCAATTATTTTCCTTCTGTTCTGAAGCTGGATTTTACTTGAACAGAACCTAGCACTGTATGTATCTGTGACAACATGCTGATTTATTAGTAATATCATTGTGGTCTCAGAAGCTCTACCCTCTAAAACAGCAAATATTTTGCTAAATTATGTATAGCTCTGAATATGATACATATAAAAGGGTCATCTGAGAAGTGTCTTCCAGAAGCAGATAATATTTGATACATCTGAATAATTTAATGCAGAAGCATCCACTGTGAATACTCATTTAGGTGAAATAGATAAATGTTGCATCTAGACTAGAATCTGTTATGAAGTCATGAAACCATAGTCTCCAAAAAACATAGAGTCTAAGAAAAGACTTTTGTCTTTCAATGAGTCTATTTCAGAAGTATAGGTCAACTGAAAACATCTGATCAAATGACATTTAAAAAGAAATTCTGATTAAAAATATTTGAGCTAGAGTTGATTTTTGTATCAATTTCTTAGCTGATATCTGACAGATATTGTTTTCTTTTCATTAAGTAGTGTAATTTAATTTGTCAAAATATTAATTATTTTACTCCAATATTAATTAAACATTTTGAATGGCTCTTTGGATATGAATGTTACAGTAGAATTTTTGACAACCACCATATATTCTATACCAGATTCTTATTCACAGAGGAACACACCTAGAAAAGTCTTGCAAATATGAAATTACTTTCTTTTAGAAGAAAAAGGAGTTTTTCTTTCTGCAGGAAAAAAGAATTCACAAGTTGTCTGTAACCTGAGAAGTAGGTGTCTGGCAAAACATGAAGAGATATTTTGTATTATGATTTGCACTGAAATCCAGTTCACTGCTATAGCTGCGTAGGGTCTGCATGACTGAACTCTTCAGGAGGTAAAAAAATGGCTCTTTGGCTCAGACTCCAGAGAGCAGGGGGATGGAGTCAAATCCAGTTGGCCAATTGTCACAAATGCTGTTCTCCAGGGCTCAGCCAGTTCTCTTTAATATCTTTACCAATAACCTGGATGAGTGTACCCTCAGTCAGTTTACAGATGAGACCATGATGTATGGGAACATAGATCTGTTTGAGAGTTCAAAGGCCCTATCTCATGTACTGTAAAATATGCCATTTTGGGAAAACATTACATTTACATTTACATATAGGGAGAACTTTGCAGCTAAATCAATATCTAAATTCTGGTTTCCTTTGCTTTACTGATTTTATGCCACTGACGACGTTTTAGATCACATCTATTAGGTTTTACTCTTTGAATTTACTTTCATAATTTTAAATTGGAATTTGAGACTGATAGGTCACTTTAATTTTCTTGGCAGAATATTAACACTGACAACTCAATTGATGATTTGTTACTGTATAATACAGCTCAGCAGTACAACTAGCACTTCCACCTAAGTCAGTGTCTACACTACTATTATTCATATTAAAATCTTGTCTCCCTAAATGCTACAATTTCCTGTTCAGACTCATCCACTTACATGAATTATAAACTAAAGGTTATTTCAACAGCACTTGTCATGAGCTACTTCTTTCAGTTTGTAAACTAGCTAGAACATGGAAGTAAATTCTGCTGTCAAAAGTTCCGAACCCTTTTTAAAATGAAAGATTTAAAATTCATGGTGAGATAAATGATATCTGGAGAAGTTTAAGGAATTATACAAAATTATAATTATCTTTCCTCAACCATATACTGAAATTTAGTGTAGTTTGTCCCCCTGGCCAACAGATTTATTTTCTGCAGAATGCAAAACTATGGATCATCTTCTTCCTCCTCTTCTTCTTCAGATCAATAAATAAGTGTGACATTGATGTCAGTGCATTACAGGCCTTCTGCATTTAGCAAATGGTAGCATAAAGCATTTTGTATGTAAAAATCCTACATCATCTTCAAAGAATTATACTTAAATGTCAGGCTCTTACTAAAAATCATAGTGGCTTTGCATGTATTTTTTTTAATTCTGAGATTTTCTAAGGTGACTTGAGAGAAAGGATTGAAATATGTTTTCTTTCCCTGGCTCCCTACAGTAGTGTTTTATGAGAAAGCTTGCTAAAATGTTTCCTGAGACATGGACCTGGTTACTGAGCCCAAATATGAATCAGCATTGCTTTTCAAGTTCAACAAAACATCCTAAAATTTTATTTTACTTGTATTTTTATTCTAATACAATTGTCTGTGGTACTTCACAAAAAATACATTATCTAGCATAAGATTCAAAGAAAACTAATGTAGCCATGACACACAGAGTGGTCTACACATCTACTCCAAGAAACAAAAAATTATTTGGGTAATCCAAAATTACTCCTAATGCTTTACTAAGGAAAAAAAAATAAAAGCACCAACCAATGTATTTTTTAAGGAATTAACTTTATGGCAAACATGCCATTCTGATTGAAAATTTTGAACCAAATGCCAAATTCTGTGCACTTATGATCTACGAATAAACTTTAGAAATTAGCTGTCACAGGTTCTCCTCAGCTTCCAGACATAGTTCTTATGTCTGTAGCGTTTCCAAGAAATCTGTCTGTACTTACAATCACATCCAAGGGTTCAGTTATGAAAAATTTAAAATATGTTAAGCAAACTGCAAATTTTAGATGATATGAGTAAAGCAGCATATAAGAGAAGAACCTTAATACACAATGTGTCTCCTTTTTGAATACCAGCTCTCTTTAAAACTAATGTTTCAAATGTTTCATATTCTACATAAATCATATAATATACCACAATACTCTTTGTCATCATTTATGGATAATAAATCTACTCTTCACACTCCCCACCTCATGTATTTGGAATCGTGCTACCCTTCTACCATAACTGATTGCCACAGCCTTACTGGCAGTATCACTGTGGAGCAGTGGGGTCTAGAAGTGGTCAGCCAAAGTTCCTAAAATGAGATAATGCCTCTGGCATTGAGATACAAAAATGGTTATTGATGGAATATAAAGATGCTTTCAAACTTTACAGTGAATAACTTGGAAAAACATCCCACAATGGTTTAGGTGTGTATATTAAAAAGTGTCTGGTTTTAATTCATTGTAGGCAGGTTGTGTCTTCTCTGAAGGGCCATAAATCGTGCTTGGTGCTTTCTCTATAGTTCCCTGTCTTCCTCTTGGGCTTTATTCCAGGTCTCTACCAAGGAGTTTCTACTTGCAAATCAGGTCTGTAAGCAAAGTCTTAGAAATACACAAAAATTCCAATTAAACCACTGAACTTCATGGGGTGAATACTCCCAGTATTTTTGTGATCATGGATTTCATACCTTCCGTTGTCTGAGATTCTCAGTAAATAATGGAACAATCTGGCATACTTATGCAATTTGGAAAGCAGAGACACAGCTGACAAAGTATTTATATATTTAATTTCTATCTTAGTGCAGAATCATTTTAGCCATGTTAAGACAAAACAGAATATTCAGAGATGATACCAATTCTTTACGGATTCACACTGTGGTCTTTTCTAAGCCTGCATTAGCACTGGCAGAAGATTCTACCCAACAGAACACTTAAGAGGGTAATGAAGACAATATGCATTACGTTTAAGTCTCAGTAGTGCTCATCCTGCTAAAAACACAAGTGTCATTGACAGTAACATCTTTGAAACTTCCCCTCAGTTACAGACAGACAGACTTTTAGATTTTGCACTAGACAAGAGGAAAAAAAAATGGCAGGAACTATTGGCCCCATGGTCCTGGCACAAAACAGTGTTGAGCCGAATTAAAGGGAAATTCATAGATATTTATACTGGAATATACAGGAAAAATGGAATGCAATAAATACCATTGCTGTTGTTTGTTTCTGTTTCAGGCTCATATTTCTATTTCTGTCACCTTGATTTCACAGTGATTTTCTGACACAACCCCCTTCTTTGCTAGTAGGCAGTTTTCTTCAAAGAATATTAACTAGCAGCAACTAAACAATCATGATCAAAAGAAGATACTTTGAAATAATAACGAACATCATCATAACCACTCCTATTAGCGCTTTTTTTTTTCTGTTTTCCTTCCTTTATGAATAAAAATAACTATATCCTAGTAGTGGATACTAGGAAAAAAAAAAAAAGGAAGATATTGCATTCCACAGGAACATAAAATTCAGTCATTAACTCATTACTGCTCAAGTCCACCACTAAACCATATCCCCAAATGCCACATCTAGCAGGGATAGTGACTCAACCACTCTCCTGGGCCACCTGTTCCAGTGCTTGACAACACTTTCTGTGAAGATATTTTTCCTACTAGCCCATATAAACCTCCTCTGGAACAGTGAAAGCCATTTCTTTTCACCCTGTCATCAACTGCCCAGGAGAAGAGACTGACATCCACCTCACTACAACCTCCTTTCAGGTGGCTGTAGAGAGCAATAAGTCTGAGTCTCCTTTTCACCAGCCTAAACACACACTCCCAGCTTCTTCAGCCATTCTTCAGAAGATTTGGGCATGAGACCTTTCTACAACTTTATCACACTTCTCTGGACATGACCCACCACCTTAATGTTTTTAGTCTAGTGAGAGGTCCAAACTGAACACAGAGTTCAAGGTGAGGCCTCACCAATGCCAAGTACAGGGAGATGATCATGGTCCTGTCCTGCTGGCCACAGTAATGCTCACAGATTTGCTTGCAGGAGATTTCTTTTGTTTTAAAGAACAGGCTAAACTAGTGGAAATTGGGTTTGACTTCTGGACTTGAGAAAATGGCAGGGGTTTATATTTACTAGAGACCAAGGTAATGGGAATCAAGAGAGGTTGCAGCTGATCAGGATCTGGCAAATCTTGTCTTGATATTCAAAAACGGAAAGAAGGAGGACAGCAGAAACAAGAGTGCTCTCAGTCTCATAGATCACATGATGAGTGAGCAGCTGGCCCTGTGCTCTTCAAGATCTTCGTAAATTACTTGGACAAAGGACTTAAAGGGATCCTAAGTAAATTTACAGATGATATAAAACTGGGAGGTGTTCCTGACTCCTAGTCAGGAAAGACCTGCAGAGAGACCTGAACAAATCAGAGGGCTGGGCAATTACCAACCACATGAAGTTTAACAAGCACAAGTGGGATGAGGCAACCCTGGATGTACAGACTGGGGAACGAGAAGCTGGAAACCAGCTATGTAGAAAGGGGCTAGAGAGTCCTGGCTGAGGTCAAGTTGAACATGACTCAGCAGTGCCCTGGCAGCCAGGAGGGCCACCCATGTCCTGGGGTACAGCAGGCACAGCATCACAGCTGGGCAAGGGAGGGGATTGTCCTTCTCTGCTCTACACTGGGGCAGCCTCACCTCGAGTGAGTCCTGTGTGCAGTTCTGGGTGCCACAGTATCCAAAAGATATGAAACAATTATAGAAAGGCCAAAGAAGCACACCAAAGAAGGTGAAGGACCTTGAGGGGAAGCCATATGAGGAGTGGCTGAGGCCACCTGGTCTGTTCAGCCTGCAGAGGAGAAGATTGAGGGGAGATCTTGTTGCAGTCTACAACTTCCTTGTGAGGGGCAGAGGAGGGAAAAGCACTGATCTCTTCCCTGTGAACACAGAGACAGAATCAGAGGAAATGGCCTGAAGTTGTGTAATATGAAGTTTAGGTTGGATATCAGGAGAAGGTTCTTTCCCCAGAGGGTGGTTGGGCACTGGAACAGGCAGGGAAGTGGTCACAGTACCAAGCCTGACAGAGCTCAAGAAGCATTTGGACAACGCTCTCAGGCACAGGGTGTGCCTTGTAGCACATCCACGCACATCTTGGGGACAGTGCCATTGAGGACCAAGAGCTGAACTCAATAATCCTTCCAGCTCAGGGTGCTTTGTGAGTCTCGGAAACATTTTTTTCCCCTTTTTTAGTTACAATGCATAAAGTGCCTAGGTCAAAAAAGTCTTAGATTTTCAGGCAAGTAAAATCTGTTTTGTATATAAGAAGTCTGGTTCTGTATGGGCGAGAAAATCACAAGACCAAGTTATCTAGGCATTCTGACCACCACCCTGATGTGTACATTTTCTTGACACTCCAAGAGAAATGAGAAAATTCATTACATGTGAGAGCTAAGAGGATACTGTGGCATCAATGAAATAAAAAGAAGTTCCTGGCTGCCCTAATAAAAACTCAGATTTTAAAGCAGATTTCATAACACTGAAACTGTACTCTGATTGTTTTGTGTACAGTACTTTCCTGGAAGCTTTTTGTGCAAATCCCAATGGCATTATTTCAACAATGGTCTTTTCCTTGCAATTTTTTTATAACACAGAAAAATAAAGTCTAAAGTTATTCATGGGCCTGGAAGAGTCAAGTTCCCTTTTTACAATGAAGACTCAAAATAATTTCCTAGGTAAAGGATTGTCCTCTTTTCTATACAGTCATTGCTGCCAAAAGTCATATCAGATCTGCTGATTTGAGAAAGTGAAAAAGGAGTGCATCAGAATGCAAATACAAGTGATAAATAGTACCTGTGCTTCTGAAATTCATAGATGATGCATTCTGTGTTTGAATTGAACAACCCAGAAAAATGCATGTTTTAAAAATCAAAATGAAGCGTATTTAGTATGGTTTCATATTTTTGAGTGCTTGCATTTGCAGACTGCATCTCACTTTCTGTAACCGAGTAAATTAACCAGAACAATAGTTGAAGTATTACGAAAAAAAAAGTTTATTCACCTTGACACAATCTAACAACCACTATGACAATTATGTGAAAAAGACAGTTGAATGTTCAGCAAAATGATCTTAATACTAGGTCTAAGATGCATAGCAAATAAGGGTTTCTGCCAGTATTAAGAATGTAAACCTAGTCAGTCAGTTAATTAGCTAACATGCTAATAACTTTCTAACATTCCTAACATTCCATAACTTATCCTACATTTCAGATAATGACAGACTTCTTTCAGTGAGCCTTATCAGTATAGGTACTGCAGGTGTTTCAAATAGCTGGCTGATTGCCTAGCAAACAGTCCATTTGAACAACTGCAGATGACATAAGAACAGAGAAGTGCAAGTCTCATGGAAGAAAAAAGAAATGCAAGCAGCTTCTTACCCTAGCTAAAATAATGTAGGATACACTTAAAATCCAATTGTAAAATACAATGAAACTTTATAATATAAAACTTAGGCAAAAAAAGAAAAAAACAAAAAACAACAACAACAACAACAACTAAATAAACCAAACCAAAACAAAAAAAAACCTTACAAAAATTTTTGAGACTGCCTGATAATTGCCCAGTGCTGCCAAGTCAACACATTGGAATATTGCATCTGAAGAGATTGAACATGATAATTTAGCTTCTATTAGTTTGCAACTCTAAACATCATACTGAAGTAATCATGCTTAATAGATGTTTTCTGCAAAAGAATGTTAGTCTTTTGGTGTTCTGTGACAACAAGAGGCACACAAAAACCTTTATGAATTTTTTTGTACAAAACCAAGAAATTAGCCACCATCTTTAACATACTATAAAAGAAAAACCTGAGAACAAATATGCTCTGGGGTTTGGGCTCTAATCTCTGGCTATTTCAGATGTGTGTATTTTACCTTCTTATATTTCCTTCAATATATTTGGGTAGTTTCCATAAAAAGCATGCTTATTTAAATATTTCATATGTTGTATGGATGCAGCATCCCATCATTTCCTGGAGACACAAATCTCTGTTTTCTCATATTTTAGTCACAAAATGATAAACAAACAAACAAAACAAAACAATCCCCTTTCTCCGCTTAACTTATCACTATCCAATGGACATCCCACAGTCTTTCCTTGCACCACATACTTTCTTTGAACTTCTTCCCTTTACTAGCCTGAAATACTGAATCCAAATTCCTTGTCTCAACTTCTACAGCCTAATGTGTTTTACAGTCTTTCAAAAAAGCAGGTACTCAAGAAAGAGCTTCTCTATGTTGCAAAGTACTTTCTCCTCTAAGGAACTCCTAATGCAGCTCTCTCTACCCAAATTCAGATTTCTAGGGTTTCATATCAATGAATTTTCTATCTGATAGACAAAGATGGAAATATTACTTGCAGCAGTGACCACAAAGGTATCACAGTTAACAGGAAGGTATCAGAGGGAGAAAACAAGCTTAGTTTCTGACAAAGGATTTACTTAGATTTACTAAGACTGTAAATCTAAAATTCCAGAAATGAAGCACAGGAAATCTAACTTCTTAATCTACTCTTTCTGGACAGCAAATTGCTCTCTGTATTTTTTTTAAGAAGTTTTTTATTTTTTAATAGTACAAAAAGTTGTCATCTGACCATAAGTTTACATAATATGTCTTTTATTGAATAGTCATTACATTCTCATGATTTATACTGATGATATGTTTAGCCTGGACTTTAATTGGTACTTCAAAAGTACATTAAGTTCTTCAATTTTAAACACTTGAATAAAAATTACTAAACCAAAGCACTGAGAAATAAAAGTCAAGGTATTTGTGAAGGAATAGGATAGATTCATACTGCAGAAACTCCATGGAGTTAATTTCTTCTTAGATCTCAGCTGAGATCTGTCAGCCTCTCTGAACATTCAACAGATCTCAAAAGCAAAAAGGCATCTGCAGTCTTCAGAAAATCCTCAAACGTAAATCCCTCAGAGATTTTCTGGTTTCTAAACTGCATGCACTGAGCAATTTTTGAGATCTAACCTTGGCACTACTGAAATAAAGGTAGGAATTTCAAATTACTCTAGTTGTTGTAGTAGAATTGAACTCTTAAATTTTAGACCTTTTATGTATTATTTTGTATTCTGATAAAACAAAAACATTTTTCATCTATTTATAGGTTTTTGAAATATATTTTTAAGATTTCTTGAGGCCTAACACTTAAAGATGTATTTGAATACTGTTTATGTTTCCCTATTTTTCAGTAGAAAAAAAAGAAATTAGTCTAGGAAATCAAGCTTAATTTTATTAAGCCATTATATATCCCCCTAAAAAGCATTAAACATGCTATTCATTTATTCATATTTGAAAAGAGCAGCAAAACTCATACTAAGGTGTATTATGAAGCAACTAGAAAATGTAAAAGCTTAGGTACTTATTTTACTAAGTTAATTCCAGACAACCTATATTAAATATGAAGAACATTTGTATGGAACTGTTATAAAATGTCTAAATGGGAATAAATCTATGCAGTCACATTGCTTTTCATTTTTCTTATAAAAGCAAATATGAAAATGTAGCCTTATACATGAATAGTAATTTGTTTTCTTACTCAAATATCATGGAAATTTCTATGCAAATATGTGAAATTTACCAAAGCTGTTTGGAAGACAATCTAATTTTTGAAGTCACTACTGCAGAAGAACACAAAGTGAGTAGGAAACAGGATCCATTTCCATCATCATACAAAGAAGATTCCCATTCTGGGGGGTGTACTCCCTGAGCTGAAAGTTTAGGTTAGATTTTGCAAAGAAAAAAAAATTAACCAGAAGGAAATGAAACACTTTTTCCAGGACCATATGTTGATATGTACAGAGAACCATGATCGAAAAGTCCATCATAGATCACCATCTCACTGTTAATTCCCATACTATTTTCTCTATTCTGCTATTACAAAACCTGAACTTGCTTAATGTTGATGCTTTATTTTAAAAGTAACATATCAGAGCCTCCCAATGACTCAGATAAAGACATTCTGCTTTTCAGCTGATGATGTCTAGATTCCTGGTGACAGTTGTCACAGGGCTGCAGATTGTTCAATTTGTATCTCAGAGAGAAAATAGGCAGAACTGATACAAACAAAGGGGCTTATCCTTCCTTTTTTTATAGTGTTTTCTTATCTGAGAGAGCTTACTCTTTCACCCCAACCTTAAAAATAAACTTTCTAAACATATGTATTTGACACAAAGGAAGATGAGAAGGCTGATGCCTGCACTAACAGAAATCAGAAAAGTATGTGATTAATTTTAGAGTTTAAACCACAATATTATCAATTTGATACCATCAACAGTCTGTCCCCAGAAGAAAGTATCTGTAACTCTCATAATGCCTGAAGAATTTGTAGATCTCTCCATTCTACAGCATTAGCTGGGCTTTTAAATAAACTTCTCTAAAATAAATAAACAGGCTACTGCTGGTCCCCGGGTTCATAGATAGGTGATCCAGAGTACAAATAGAAATTTTAAAGTGGCTCCATTATTTCTCTTCTCCTCTCCTCTCCTCTCCTCTCCTCTCCTCTCCTCCGCTCTCCT
>JBBMKD010000115.1:25721968-25736731 GCA_037834095.1 Argya squamiceps
CTCTCCTCTCCTCTCCTCTCCTCTCCTCTCCTCTCCTCATATATCTTCAATACGCTTACCTACAGGATATATTTACTTTTTTCATATAATTGTGAATTAGTTGAAAAGAGTCATTATGGCACTTCTCAAATCAATTTATTGATATGATGTCCCAAGGCTGACATCAAAAACACTTGACTATGACTTTTCATATAAGATTGTTGACTGTTCTGTGCAAGTAGCAGGGGTTTAGATAGCTTAAGAGATTCTACTTTTTCCATACACAAGCAACAAATGCTGTTAAATATATTTATGGTGACTTTTAGAGTAGACCTAACTAGACATCATAATATATTTTTAAAAATTTTGGGATTAAAATAAAATTCTGTCTTGAAATAAAATCTAGGATCTATTAAGGAGGCACAAATGAGTAATTTACAATTTGATAACTGTAGCAGGTTGCTGGCCAAACGCCAGTGCACGCATGAGAACCATTTACTCCATTGATCTGGAGTAGGGCCTATATCAGAACCCTACTACATGGTTTAGCACAGGAAAATTATGGCTTTCTACACTAGTTCTGAAAAAGCAAATGTTGAAAAAAAAAACCCTGACTGTTTAGATATATGCTGTATTCCAAAGAGAAACTTTCTCTTAAAAATTTGAAAGAAAGCTTGGGTTTTTTTACAGAGAAATGTTCCAAAGAAGGGTTGGAAATATTTCCATTAGTACATTATGAGAAAGAAGCTACAGATAAGGCTTGCATATCTAATAATGTTTCACAAAGCATAAAAGTATAAATGGCATATATGTATTTTAATATTTTCAGGAATACAGTCATGACATCCATTAAGCAGTATTAACCATGTCGTTATGGATTCTTAAATTAAAATATGCATACCTTCCCCTGTATGTCCTACAAATTATTCCTATACATACTACAAATTTGCAGATTTGCCTTTATGCTGCATTCAGAAGTGCATCGTTTTTGTTGCTGCTATTTTATTTAATTTTTCTTCTTGACATGCGATACAGTCTAGAGGATGATGATGATAGGAATTTTCCATTCTGGTGAAGACTTAACACAAACATAATCAATTACTTAATCACCAGTGTTTTGAATCTCTGGTGTTTCCTATTCCAGTGACTGTCTCCTAATTTATTTAAATCACTGATGGGATTACTGTACAGAAAATGGAGAATGTGAAATTATACTTCATCTAAATCACTGTAAACTAGAACACAATATAACATTATCTCAAATATCTTCATATAACTGACACAGATGCTTACTGAAGTGATTGCCACTTTCTTGCATAAGAGAGAAAATATAAAAAGTAGCATTATAATAAACTTTCAACATTTTATGCAAATATGAGCACTTCAATACAGAAACAATTATAAGGTAGAATAAATTGAATAGATGACTTCTACTTTTGATAATTCAGTATTTCTGATAAACTAAGTGCAACTGATGTGACAGGAATAATAATTTTCCATACTTGAAAGCTGGTGTCCTGAGATAAATCTAGGTGTGATCAGCAAGGGAAAATCTTCATACTCCTAATTTCTTGTAGTTACCATAGGAGACTAAATTAAAACCAACCTTGTTGGGGGAGGGCAGAAGATTTCCCAGCTATTCAGAAAGCATGCAATTACAGTAATTCTGAAAAAAACCCACTTTGTCTCAGGTTTTTACAGGATATACAAGATTAATTAAAAAAGGGTGTTTCTTGAGCACTAATAATCCATCATTTCTCCTGTCCATGGGCTGCAAATTCATTATTCTTCTTTTACATATTTTATTCCACTAAATTAGCTTATAAGGCAATGTAGATGTAACAGAAATAGAAAATCCGATAAATACTATCTGCACCTTTTTCTGTATACTTATCATGCCATCACCCAAGGTGCTAAAAAAGTCAGGGTATGACTCTGCAGGTGCATATATCATAGTACAAAGGGATAAAGGATCATTCTTTTGGAAAACGAACTTTAAAATTAGCCTCTGGAAAACAAACAACTCATTATGGCAATTTCATGATATAAGAGAAAAGTATAAATATAAAAAAAGCCAAGATGAAATCTCCAGGCTGCCTGTAAGTTCACTAGACCTTAGAAGGATGGTGCAGCTGCAATATTTAAGGTAGTTTTGGAGGCCTCAGGAAGATGAGGAGAAAAAAAATGTAAAACAATCTGTAGTCTATCTGAGTGATTCAGAAACCTGTTTTGTTTCAGTTTTGGACCATCTCACACATAAAAACAAATCTTATGTCACAGTGTCTAGTTTCCAAATTTGGCACCCAATATACCCTTAATTTCCAAGTAGCACAATTTATTCGGTCTATCTCATATCCCAGTATTTTGTATTAAGAAGAAAAATCTCACAATCTACAACAACATTAGGCCACAACACTGCCTAAAATATACATTTAATTATTAATCAAGATTTTCCCTCATCACAGCCAGATTGGTCTTGTTAGTGAGCTTGCATTCTTTGATATTTGACCTAGAAGGAATTTAAAGTTGAAAAACATAACAGTTAAGAGAAATAGGGATTGCTGCTCTAATTCCTTAGATAGATTCCTACTATAAAAAGCTGTACCATCTTCTCAGAGGATAAGATGAAAATGGAGTGTGTATTAAAAAAAATTAGAAATTTATAATGTAGCTGTCAATATAAGCCAGATATGGGCATTATTAGCTGTGTAAAGAGAGGAACTTGGCCTTGCTGGAAAAAGATTGACTCACTTATGAGTATTACTGTTGTATTACTATGGAAAGACTAGATTTTGATAATTCAGATGTCCTTTTCGCCTTTCAAGTTCAGCTTAACACGTTAACAGGCGTTTCCTTGTAAGACAGAGTAACTTCTTGTAAGACGCAGTGATTCCACTCTTGCTGAATGTTAAGTATGTGATATGCCTGGTCTGCATTTTCAATGAGAGCAAATGGAGTGCATCAACCTAGACATTACTGCAGCTTTTGATAAGAGGACTGCCAACCTAAGAGCTACAGTCAACATCTTGCCCTTTACTATCTTTTCTGTAAAGGTTACTAACATCTCTTGGGACTTGTTTCAATGCAAGTGAACTGTTCAACATTTTCTGCAAGCCTGGTCATTTCTCTTCTAGTTACTTCACCATCTGAAGCAGTGACAGGAAAAAGAGACATGGCGAAAATGGTTAATAGGGTGTAATTTAACTTATGCCAATTAAATACCTACTCCTGACCAATAAAATTATACAGAGAGCATATATTAAACAGGAATTAGTAAACTAGATGTATTAGGAGGGCTTCAAGTCTAGTAATTTTTAAAATATCTGTATCCTGCAATGGAAGTACATGGTCATTTCCATAGTAAATCCACATGGTCATTGACAAAGGCTGAAAAATTACTAAGGATTTTTTTTTTTAAGTCACATTAATTTAAAAAAAAAAAAAGTTTGGATCTCTGTACAGCACGTAAATTTAAGGTATTTTCCATAAACTCTGAGAAAAAGTATACATCCCACTAACATTTCTGTACACAATTTTTGCACTGAATTTTGATAATTTAGGTGATAAAAACGGTGTTAATTACACAAAATACAAAACGTAGCTTCTCAAACAGATATTTGCATAAGCAACTGTTTACCTCCAGGTTTAATGTCTGTTATACTTTCCCAATCTTTATAAGAGTCAGAGATCCAAATTATGGTAAATTTTGCCCAGATACTGACATTTCTGTTTATGATAGACAAATGGAAATGAATTAAACTATCTGCCTTGTCATGATACCTATGAATAAAACTTTATTGAAAACCCTCATTACTCTCCCTTTTTCTCTTCCAATTATAATGCAAATTTTCATTGAAACTTAGGTTGCTTTTCTTATTACACTTGAATATAAATAATTTACCCAAATAATTTTCCCTTCAGATAAAACATTTTTAAAATAGCAAAAGTTATTTTTAAGTTAATGCCACTATGTTTCTTTTTCATCCATATATTTCTAAATAATGCTAGACACTCCATTTGGTGCCTGAATGCAAGTCACCAATGAAAAAGAATTATTTTGGAGAACTTTATATAAAGTCAGAAAACGACATATTCCCAATATTAAAACACAGAAATAAAGGATTGGTAAATTTATATAGTTTGACAAAGTCTATGAAGAAATAGATCCAATAAATATTGGCCACATTCTGTAACTACAAATAACCCTATCAGCATTCCTTACTAAGCACTAAATAGGGAAGAAAAAAAGCACCGTAAAATTGTCCAAATTCAAAAACTGTTGTGTGGCATTTTTACCTCCCATTGTCTCCAGAAACTACAGGAAACAAAGCTTTCTAGCGAGAGGTCTCCAACGATGAGAATTTTTTTGACAAAATATATTCAGTTCAGTATGAAAGTCTAGAAATGTCTAAAAACCCTCTTTTCTTCTAGTAAGCAGCACTACAGTTCCATCTTTCTGTGATCTAGTGCCAATTGCAAGGCTTTAATCAGAGAATTGAAGCAAACAGATAAAGAACTAAATAATGCAGAAATAACACTACAAATTATATTCTCACATTTTGATTTTTGAATAGTTTCCACTGGGGATTTTATTACTCTGTTCATCACTAGATGAACTGCCTGCATACAGTTTCAGTACACAGAATCTGAGGAGCAAAATTACTTAGTAGAGAATAGATATGATGCAGGACACGGTGTAACATCAGTGGCCAAGGGCTATTCTATTTTCTTGGCTATTTTCTGTTTCAGCACTATTGGCCAAGATGAAAGAAAAATTCCCTCCTTGTATTAGTTAAAATAATAAGTTAACTGAAGAATTACTCATTGCAAAAGCTGAAACAAAAGCTGAATACTCCCTTCAAAAACATACATCAGCTTGAATCCCATTTTCTCAGTCCAGGGAATTTTTGGTCAGCACAAATGCTATTGTGTTTGCCAGGAAGAGGAAGAAGAAGAGTGTTACATAGAAGTGTATGCACACCCATCTCTTGTGACAACAGTGTACAAAATTTTTTCTTTCATTATTTCTTTTTTACCACTTCTTAGAATAATTATGCCTACATCTGAAGAAGGAATATTTTTATCAAGGCAAAAGTCTGTCATGAATAACACAGCTGTGTTTTGTTTAAGCTAAAAGATAGAACATTTTCTATGAAAAAATACTACCTATAAAATACTACCCCAGTCATTCTTCTTCATTGCCTTTGAATCTTCTCCAACTGGACTAGTCTGTAACGCAGCACTATGTCTTCACTCACTTCCACTTGCCACATCTGAAAATATGTATTTATGTATTTTTAATGTCTTAACTTAAGGAAACAATGATAAATTAAATGCATCCCACTCTTTTTACTTTTTAATGCCACTAATGTCAGGTTTAATGCCACTAGGACTCTCACTCAGGATTTTTTTCTACACTTTAATAATTTGGACATCTTCATAGGGCCATGATGATTTAAAAACTCATCACCACATATTTCTGTATCCAGATGAATAGAATTTTCAGAGATGTTCTTTTAAATGATGGGTTAGATTTATCCAAAATGTTTCAAGAAAGCATCTAGGAAATATTCCTGTAAGAGAATGTCCATCTATGCTTTCCAGCTTTCAAACACATATCCAATCCACCTAGTTTGTGTTGAAACTCATCAAAACTCATTAGTGTCTTGTAAAATAATTTACTCAAGTCATATAGTATTTTTGTAAATAACATTGTGGGCTGCTCCCACTAGACTGTTGTTTTAATTTATGTAGGCCTACATGCACTAAGGTCACTACAAGCACTTTCGAACTGTGCAGAAAACGAAAAGAAATCTAAATGTGTGTACTTGCAGAACCAGTAAAAAATCACAGTGGTCCTTAAGCATAATTCTTTATAGAAGGATATACAAAATTTTCAGCTTCACACAAATAGCAATTAACTCCTTTATTGACGGTATGTTGGATTCTGCCTATAGATTACTATTTCACTGTCTGCTTCTTATGCAAACCAAGGTATGCAATGCTTGGGTTCTCTATTTGCCCAAGATGCCAACAAGAAGGAACTCCAGTACCGTGCAAAAAGCATTGCTAGCTGGAGGTCATGAATGTGCAGCCATAAGGATGACACATTGTACAAGAGGTGCTTTCTCAGGAGCTTTACAAGACTGCTTTCACAGATGCTTCATTCAGCTGGCAGATCATAGTTCTGTAACCTGGCTACCTGACAAGGCTGAAACTCCTCTACGGTTAAACGATGCAAGTGTCACTGCTGCAACAATTTACATTTTTAAGTCTTGGAAAGAAAATTCTTTCTCCTCAGTATCAGGTATAAAAGGATATATATACACGCCCATCAGGGACTTTTGACTGTAATCAGAAACCCCCCCAAGAGTTGCTGGAACAGGTTTTTTTTTCCCTAGGTTAAGGCAGCTTTATTTTAAAGGTATGTGGAAATACCACAGGAATATCTACAGGATATGTAGCTGTGCCAGAGAATTTACCTTGTACAATAGACTAGGTATGTTTCTGTAATGCATACAAAGATCCCCAGATGTGCTGTGAAAGATCCTGTGATAAATCCCAATATTCTGTACTACAAATAGGTATAAATATTCTGTTCACTAAACAGCGACCTCTGTCACTAAACACAAAATGATTGTGTGCTGAGCATATGCCCTCATCTTGATTACCTGGCTTTAGCCAGAAATTTGATCACATGATCCATGGCCTGAGTTAAAGATCCACTCTGTCCTTTCATTATCATTCCAGTGTGTGCTGACACACTAATTAGACATGAAAAAGTAAATAGTAAATACATAAAACATGTATGCATGTAGCCTTTAACCCGATATAGAAATTAAGGTTTCTCTTACCCTTTAATTTGAAACATAGTATGGTTTCAAATGGTTCACAGATAATAACTTCATTATTATAACTTTATTAGAATAGTTAGTAGTTCACTCAGAAACCAAAATTCATCAAAATTAGAAGAAATTTCACCAATTTATAGGGTCTTGAAAAAGGTCTTGCTAGACAACTCATTATGCTATTTCTCCTTACCTCCTCACCTACTCCTTTTTGCAATCCAGCACAGAAGGCTTTTTCTCCTCAACTGCTAGCCACAAGAAGTTTCTTTCTCAAGCAATGTTGAATATGACATGCAAAATGTACTTTAATTTTTCTAGATATTTCACTTATCTAGTAAGAAGAAATACCACAGCATAGTTTTCAAAATCTTTTTCCTTCCCAAATGTTAGGAAAAAAGGCCTACAAAAAGAATAAAATTCTGAATATTCCATTTTGATATTTTCATCCTGACTAGAAGAGAAGATGATGATTACTTATACTCTGATCTCACAGTAACATACACTGTGTAATATAAAAAGATTGAAAGCAATTTATAATGGCAAAAATATGTCCAATGCACTTGAGTGTAATTTTATAAAATTTTTTTTCCTGTAATCTAAAGTCTTTCCTATTCCAGGAGTATTTGGATGAAAATTAATCTAATTTTAATGCAGGCATTATTAATAAGTCCTCTATGCTATAGTAAAAAGATTCCTTTTCCTAGAATTTTTTTTATAAAATAAATGCGCTCAATATTATCTCTTTCTCTTTAGAGATTTTATTGTATTTGCTTTTGCTGCAGCATCATGTTGCTACTCAAATTTTCACCTTTATCGGCAGGCAAAAATGTTTATACAGAGCCTCTGCAAAGACTTCAGAATACCTTCAAAAATATATGTTATTTAAAACGTATAATACAGAAATATTGGTTTTAGGAAACAAAATCCTACAGAAAAGCGTGCACAGCTCGGAACAGACAGCAAGAGGAGGGACCAACAGATCATTCTTCTATTCTGGTTTCTGTGGAAAAGATGTGAAAAAATGCAATTATTTCTTGCTGAAATTTTTCCTACTTATATTTATTGCTGTTTTTTTTTTTCTGGATTTAGATGGACTGCCTCCCAAGTATTTGCATAAAACAAAGGCTCCTAATGAGGTCTTAAGTCTCTTTGTGACACAGCAATTCAGTACAGCCACTAAATCTATGCACACTACAAGCAAATATCACCCTCAGTTATCATATTACTTTCATTTTCCAAAAGATCAGCAATAGCTATATCCTGAGATAGAAATGACCCTGTCAATTAATTTTTCAATATTTATTCAGAATGTGGTGTTTTCTTATGATAACTACTATCATAAGTTATCTAGTTACTGGGCTAAGAAACCCATATCACAGCATCACATAAAAGAAAGGAGTTATGTTTTGAGGAATACATGCAATTTTCATTGCTTATTTTGAATGATTAGTGAAAATATTTTTTTATAATTATTTTATCTAAATTTTAATTGCTGCATGTTGACCAAAGAGAGCGCAAGACAAATTTTAACAGTGCCTTGAATGATCTCTGGTTTTGTCTTTTTTTAGTTCTTGAATCAACTTCTTATGTGTGCCTGATTTCAAAATAAACCCCTTCCTAAAGGAACTTCTGACAAAAAAGAAGTCTTGCATTTCTTTTCACATTCTCTTGATTTTACCATCACTAATGATTTGATTAAAAGAAATTTGGTGGAATTCTTCATATAATAGAGAAATATTTGCCCTATAACTGCTGAAGCCAATCTGAAAGAAAGTGAAGGTTGCCTTATTAGTGCTAAAAAAGAAATAGGTTGGATAGGGAAGCAAATAAATTAGGACTTTGATGGGATTTTTCTATAACTCCTACAAGGAACACGCAAACAACAAGTGACACTAGAAAGTTAAAAACACTTAACCACCAGTAATAGGAGAGCCAAATTTAATAGCAAGGGTTAGGAAATAAGGTGGGAATGTGGTAATAACTTAGAAAACTATTTGTAGACTGATTCTCTTTGCCTCAAAGGTACATCAACGATACCAGATTTAGTATTTCAAACACAGCCTTATCAGAGGGAGTCAACATTGCACAAAACAATGAAAGAAATACATCATATATTCAAATATGAAAGATAACTACAGAAGAGTTTCTCCTAAGTTTTTCAGACTTCTAGAACTCAGCAACATAACAGTACCAGAATCCTTCAGCTCCAATTGGCCAGCCATATCTGTCCAAGCTCCTGGACAAAGTTGAAGAGATGCAGCTTCAAGTACAATTGAGAAGAAGCACCTATGGGAGTCTTCCACTCCAGTTTTCCTTTAGCGTCACCTTACTTTTACACACCAAGAGGATGAGACAACCTCAGTTTTCAGGGTGAATATTTTTAGAACAGTAAACATGTAGAGATCAGCATGACTCAGCTTTCCTCATTTGAAAATTTGGTTAAATTTATTCATTTGAGATCCTCTCATCTTCAGTAAAACCCTGTGTCTGAACTATTCTTTGGAGAGGATTATTCAGTTGCTTCAATAATAATCAGGATTGCAGCACAGATCAATACATTTTAGATTTATGCAAAACTCTAGCTTTCATGCTGGAATACAACTTTCAGCATAAAACTCCTGTGGTGTGTGCTATCAATGTTACTTGTTTTAAGTCTTAATAGCTTTTTGCCATCTTAATGCTCTGCAGTCAGCAGATTGATTCTGTCTTTAGCTGTCATGATACTTTACTAAGTGCCACTACAACCTGTCCAAAAACCTTATGCAAAATATAAAATAAAATTGCTATCAGTTTCCAAAACTGCACAGCATTGTTGACAAACCATTACCAGCAAACTGTGCCTGCTTTCTGGCAGCAGTAATAAATCCAAGCATCCTGCTGCTTGCAGAGCTTTATCTGAATACACAATGCCAGTGCAGGCTGGCAGTCTTCAGGACTATGACAAGTACCTGGAGAGTTTGCAATTAATATTATTATGTACTTTCTGCCAGGAATGCCCTTGAAACTGTGAAATGTTCCCTGCTGTATCTGGGAAGGAGAAAACCACTGAGAGACAACGAAGGCTATCACTTGATAACCAGGGCTGTCTTAAAATGTTAAACTGTGAAGAAGCAAAATCTTTTGAAGGTAATTGAGCTAGTCATTAGCAGTACTTTAACCACAGCCATTTTAGAGATTTGTGACAGGTGTATGAAAAAGCAAATAGCCTTGATATATTCCTCATTCTTCCAGCCTCTTGGATTAGGGGGATGCAATTTGCATTAGGAATTTAATTCTTACTGGAATCTTGTAATTAAAAGTTTGGTACCACGCTATGAACTTGTGAATAGAGAAGCTACATTTTTATATCTTTTGATCTAAGTCAGATCTAAATCCATCTTAAAGAGGACACCCAGTCACCTAACTCAGCTGTGTTATTTCTGGCGACACTGTGAAAAAGCATTCCATGACTATTTGACGTAAAATGCTGGAGACTCTACCAACTGTGCTGCTAATGTCAAATCTTTATATAATGTTTCAATTCAAAGTAAAACAAACCAAAACCAAAAGCAATCAAACAAAAATATCCCAATCCACAAATTGCTACAAATTGTCTTATGTTTCTGCTAGACTGTCCAATTGTATTCAGGGCCTGTCCTTAAAAATTCTTCTTATTTTTGTTGAAGAATAGGCTAAAAGTTAAGTCTAGTCTCCTGTATTAAATTAACTGAAACAAAGCAAATGTAATTATTTAAAAATTACATAAAAACTCAGCTTTTATGAATATTCACTATTTCTTACCAGTGTCAAAAATACTGAGAACAGAGGTAAAACCAGATGGTTCCATATGAAAGCAGTAATTATTGCATCAGAACAATGGTTCATATCCTCACTCAGAGAATAGCCAATACCAGCTGCTTTAATGAAAAGTACAATAAACCCAACAGTAGGCTGTTACTGCTCTTCTTGAATTGAAAACATCACAGAGCCAAGTAATTATTTTTTTCATCAGCGAATTCTCTGTAATAAACACATTCCCAAACTATAATAACTATTTTAAATGGCTGTGCATTTGAGCAAGAAAAAGTAATTATTCTTGAATAATATTTCACACTAGGTTTAGAAATATTCTAGTCATTATTAAGTCGCAGAGAAAATGCACATGAACGAATAAGACACAGTGCCCATATTTTCCACAGGATGCCACAAATTTCTTGGCTGTTCAGTTTTTGTGAGATTATTTCTTTACATGCCTTTAACATATTTGCTGGCTACAAATGAAAGATTAGAAAGGTGGGACAATGCCACATTTTTTTCTATTCACTTCAAGCTAAAGTTCACATCACCACCATTTGAAATTAAACATTTTGATTTAAGTTTCTAAATCAGCAGCATGATCTTCCAAGGTGCTGAGCTAGGGAACCCATCAACTATAGACAGAAAATTGTATCAATTAATTCTGCAACTGGGGCTTAAACCTCCCCCTAAAATAGACAGACAAAGAAATCCATCATCATCTATAACAGAAAACAGAACCATTCTTTGTGTCTACACAGTGTGACCTGCACATGGTCCCACTTCAGATGATCCAGTTCACTAGCCCTCTCCAGCTATTTTTTATGTTATTACATTCTGTTTTTTGAGGTTGGTATCTCTACACCAACAATGTTTTTCACTAAAAGATACACAAGAGGTTTGCTGGGACTATTTGCTCTGCCTGTGAGGACGTGCACATGCACATGTGCATGGCTTGACGCTTTAAGGCTGTTCAGAACCTAATCTGTGCAGGAGCTCAGCTTCCTCATCCTCAAATATTCACTGGCCATACAACAGTCCCACAAAAAACCTATTCAACACCACAGAGCTCCCAGTCTGTAACACCACAAGCTGTGTAACTGCTTTCTCTGCCATAAGTGAATACTCAAGCCAATTTTAACCAAAAGCTGTTTTTTACCAAAATATTAATGATATGGGGTAAACAATAACTTAGCTGATATTTTAGCCCAGCTATATTTAAATATTTTGTTAAAAGAAAGAACAAGTTATACATACATCACATATATATGTCTCTGCATATACACAAATATTTTTACTATAAACCATAGTAGGCTATGCAGTAACTATGCATAGTTATACTATTTTATGTTAACTATGCTGCACTGGGAGCAAATTCTTCCTCCCTGCCCCCAGAACAGAGGCACTCCTGTTTCTGGCATTGCAGGCAAGTATTCTGAATGCAGTATGAATGTGTATCTAACTGTTGCACAGCGCAGGAAAATATCTTCCCAATTTCATTTCACCATTTTCTTTTCTAAATTATACACAATACCTCTTCAAATGGTTACTATCAGTTCAAACTATGTTTCAAGAGTGAAAAGACGCTTACAGATACAAAATGCTTATACGCTGCCCTAAAATGACACCCTATTAGAAAGAAACATGATTTCTCAGAACTTCTGTGAAGTCTTAGCCTTTTTTAGAGCTGTAGAGTTTCACGTCAGGTAAAACTGGTTAAACATCAAGCTTTGAATTCAACTATTGCTTGACTAAACCAACCTTGTACAAGAGTAAAGTTACACACAAATAAATGCAAATAATTGTATGTATTTGACTGACACCATTGATCTAGAAATTCAGGAAAATCTTCTCCACCTTATGATGCAAAGTGATTTTTTTCTCTTCGAGCAAATGAACTCCTTTCAAGTAGAGATGCACATATAGGTCTATCAATAAAATCATGTCCAGAAAGTTTCCTAATAAGGGTCACATGTTTTTTTCTTTGAGAAGTGAAGCTAGGTACTAGCTCTCTAACTTTTTACACATCAACGTCACCTGGTATCTCCCTTGTCTCTCCACCACAACAAGGGTACACACAGATTGATAGTTCCAGATGATTCACTAACCTTTACAATTCTGAATATATTAGCTTTGGCAGATAGACATTTGATGCATAATTCAATATAGAGTGTATAAAATATTAAGCATGACTACTCAATTGAAGTTGCATAAATATTTCCAGTGAAATATTTTGTTATCAGCCACTTATAACTTGCACTTCACAGGCTGTCACATAGACTCTTGGTCTAGGTCACACGTTGACAATTGAAGCAAAATGAATTTGCTCATTTTGCATACAAAGGCGAACACATCCTCAGGCTCCCCCCTGTCTCTGCACATTTTTATGAGAATTGTCACTGCACAGACCTCCCTCCCTGGCAGGCATTTCCCTACTCTTTTAGAGATATGAATAACAAGCACGCAGCATTCAGTATGCTAGAAAGAGCAGGACCTGAGTAGGGGTTACAAGTTTACTGAGGGAAGCTGTAAAAGCCTGAATGAGAGATGTGGGACTCCAGGCGGCTCTTTAAAGGTGCTGTTTATTTTGTAGATTGAAGTCACAGCACTCCTGGGTCGTCGGTGCCAGAGCCAAGCCTATAGCTGTCAGCATCAGCTTATAGGCAACACCTGAAGCCACTTCAGTTCTGGTTAAAATGCATTATGTAGTTTTCTTTGCTGAGCATCCTAATACATAAAAAACCAATCAGCATCATACGCATTTACCTATAGCCTATCACAACTACTATTATTATCATATTATGGTTAGTACTATCCAGTTACAAAAGTTAGTATGTTACAGTTTAAGCTTAAAGTTGTTTTTCTGTTTTCTTGCAGTGAAAAATTCTTAGACCTTTCTTCTACTTGGTAATAACATGTTTTTGTTTGTAGATGACTTATCCTTTGCTCTTAACCATAAAAGTTTTCTTCCAACTCATCTTAACTTTTGTTCAGTAACAACTAACTCAGCAATTCCTAACTTAAACATTTTTATTCTTCTAGATCAAAACTTGCTTTCATTTCCAGTGAACCTTCTGCAAAGCATTCATATCTGTAAGACTTTCCTGTTAAATTTTCATCTTCTCCAACAGGGAGCATCCTCAATGTGGTTGTGTAAAAACCATCACACAAACTGTGCCATTCCCTAGCCAGCACCTCACACACGGGCCATTCTACAGAGCTACACAGACTTCAGTTCTGCTGTTGAGGTTGCATGTTTAATACAGAGTTTGTTGCTCTGGACATGATTTAGTGCCATTTTGAATAGTAGAAGACATATTAAGGAAGTAGATCTCAGGAGAACACAGATTTTTTCCAATGTTATTGTTTCCCTATTATTTTAGTGTTTGTGTTACTGAATATTTAAGGAATTCTCTTGATTATTAAGAAAAACCTTCACATTTGTGTGCTCAAGCACACAGGAAGATATCTTAAAAATCTAGTGATAGCAAGACCAAAAAACTGTCTGGTTCTTAATTATTATTAATGTAAACATAGTAGGTTTCCCCACTGCAATGCATACAAATGGATTGAATCTGTTTAATTCTTTATCAATAAACTGTATGAGGGGATTGAGTGCAGGCTCAGTCAGTTTGCTGATGACACCCAAGGTGGGCAGGAATGTCAAACTGCTTGATGGTTTAAAGACTATACAGGATATTAAAAGTGAACTGCTTTGTAAATAACCAGTAATTCACAGATTTATCTTTGTAGAAATCCAAATTATATAAATTAAATTTTAAAGACTCCCCCTTCACATTGAAGGAAATTGTTTGTATACATACAGTTGGATCGTATAAATGTCTTTATTCCACCTCACAGATCACAATTTCTCATCTTATTTTCAGTTTTCAATTGTCCTTTTGCTGCTCTCCTATATTCTTGAATTTAGGGATTTGTTTCAAAACCTCAACAATTTTTCAGATTTTAAAACCTTCTTCATTCTCATCTTCATTTTACATAATAAATACATGCACAATAGTTGTCTCTGTTCTAAGCTCTAATTAATTACTGCAGCAGACAATTCTTTCTTTCTTTTCTTTTTTTTTTTTTTTTTTTTTCTTTTCTGACTGAACTTCCACTTTCTCATCAAATTTAGCTTCAGGAAAATACCAAACTTGCT
>JBBMKD010000115.1:25736831-25810202 GCA_037834095.1 Argya squamiceps
TTCTTTTCTTTTTTTTTTTTTTTTTTTTTCTTTTCTGACTGACATTCCACTTTCTCATCAAATTTAGCTTCAGGAACATATAAAACTTGCTCCATGCAATTATGTAATCAATCAATTACCCGAAACAATCCTAATGAACTGAATTCTAGCATGGGTTGACTGTTCCTCATTCAGCTTTAAAGCATGAATGCACACTCATACAAAGCTAATACCCGTTCCCCATTTCTTCCCTGTGGCCAGTGCCATTCTACTCTGACAAGTGATTTTGCCCTTTACTAGGACTCAATAACATGAAAACAGAGTAATACAAACCCATGTCCTTGATAAGACACAAGGAGTCTGGCAGGAGGTTTTTTTAGTGGCTTGGTTAAAAGAAGCTGAAGAAAAAATCTTTTCTAAGTGGAATAAGGCTGTTTTTCTGCTTTCTAGAGGAGAAAATTTATTTTATGTTATGTGGTCTTTAACTAATTTAGTTAATATTTTGAAACAGTTTAAAATCTCTTTAAGGATCAAAATTGAATCTAAATATTTTTATTAAGCTTATTCATTCAACTCTTGCTTGTATCCTAAATATCAATTTGTAAAGAACTCACCCTATGCTTTTTTGTCTTTTTTCTTCATATTTCAGCAATTCAGATTATGTTTAAACTTTGGAGAAGACATAACAATTTTTGGTACCCTGACGGTATAAGTTAAGACATATTTAGCAAAATTCTGGCGCACTAGATATGATACACAGGAATAACTATTTTCTCTTCTTGATAATGTATCTGCTTCCTACTGATCTCATTACGAACCTTGTTCATTTCTAAGGGGGTAGTATACTTCTTGCACCAAGAAAGTTTTTCTCCCCCTTACAGAACCTGGTATTTCTCTCAGACTGTGCACTATATAACAAAAAAAAGATAGAAAGGTACAAAACTTTGTTAAATAGCCCTTCCAGCTACCTGGTACCAGTTTATTTAGGGGAAAAACCACAAAAACATAAAAACACAAACACACACCACCAAAACTAGGACATTCCCAGGGGTGTCCAAGATGGACCTTGCTGATACTGCCTGTACATGTTGTAGTTTCACTGGCTGTGTTTACAGAGGGCAGTTACCTATGCTTCACTCTGTCCTCTCAGTCTCTTGGGAGATAGAAGATGTCACCAGTGCAATGGCTAAGCAGTGCTCACTGCACACTTTGATGGCCACCTGCTCATTTTAACAGCTATCATCCACCAAGGGAGCAAAAAGTCCAATATGCTGATGCTCTAATGCAGGATGACTGATGACAGCAATTTGAGTACCAGCCAAGAACAGGAACTTCTTCATGAGGAGGGCAAAGTACCCTTTTGAAGTTTTTGTCTATGCTTATTCCCTTTTGTTCTCCAAAAATATAACAATTACTGAAAACTTATTCAGAGAAAACTCATGTTCTAGTTCCTAAAGAGTTCACTGGTTTGACTCTAGCGTGACAGGGGAATGACACCCCCATTTGCCACAGCAGGGCAATACATAATAACCATTACTGTCTCTAATCACTATTAATTATATGCAGTCATTTTCAGACTTCCAACAAAACATATGCTGATGAATACAGCAGAATTTTACTTCTCCTCAACTTGCCAGTAATAAAAGCATTGCCTGAATTGATCATGTTCTTGTTAGGCAATGAAAAAAACAGTAGCTGTCAGTGAGCAAAGACCCTGGTGTGCTGGAAACCATGTGCCACCTGAGCGTGCTGAAGAACCTAGAGCTATATTTGGCATCGGGTGTGTGAGATACAATATAGGAACCTGACTGGAAATTTTCATGTTTCAAGTCAATATCTGATCAAATAAAATATTTTTGGGACTCCTGGGCTGGGCTGTGCTAGAAGCAGAGGGCATCAAGCACTGTGAAGATAACAGGAGAACGACAAAACACCTCTGGGTTTTCTACACTGTAAGAAACCACTGACTGAGCACACTGGGTCTTCATGTCATGCACCAGCCACATTGCAAGCCAAGCTGAATATCAATAATTCTGTCCCACTTGCATAGTGACAAGAAGTCAAAAGTTTATCCATGGTGGTTTTGGCTGGGATAGAGTTAATTTTCTTCATTCCAGTATGGAATGCTATTGTATCGGGTTTGTGGGAAACAGGGTTGATAACACAGGGATGTTTTTGTTTTTGCTTACAGCAGGGCTTACACAAAGCCAAGGCCTTTGCTGCTCCTCACCCATCTCACCAATGAGGAGGCTGGGGGTGTGCAAGGAGCTGGGAGGGGATCAAGCCAGGACAACGAACCCCAGATGACCCAAGGGGTATCGCCCAACATATGGTGTTCCACTCCACTTATAAAATTGTGAGCAGAAGGAAGGAGGGGACATTCAAAGCTGTCATGTGTTGAAACAGCGTCTCTCTACTAGAACCTTGAAATTCTCTGGAAAGGACAGGGACCTATGGGCAGACAGGTTTTGGACTGACATGCAGTTCTGACCACTCAGAAAATGGAAGGTGACTTTTGTTAATACCCATATAAAAGCTGAAGCTGGGTCGGAGACGCCCTCTTTCTCCCCTGCCTGGCAAGCAGGTAACATGTAGGCTGACTGAGGCGAGCCCGGCTTTAGGGCTTGGCTGCCCTCAGGGTGCCCAGGGCCCGGCCGGGTCTCCGGCAGCTGCTGCCCATAGAGGAGGCAGGGCCGGCCGTGTGTCTGGGGCTGCGGCAGGGATCAGGGCTGGCCTGCGGCAGGGCCGTGCCCTGGCCTTCCTGGCTGCTGGCACCCCTGGCCCAGGAGGAGGGTAGGATCTCTCCCCCCACCCTACGTTGGGCCTTACAGAGCAGCCTTGAGCAGCTCACCCCACCAGATCAAGGGATGGAAGACAAGGTATCCATCAGCCTTCCCCCCCCCCACGACATGGCTTTGAAATATTTGCAGCTGCCGCTGCAGAGATCACCTAACCACTGCAGGCCTGAGCAAGCTTTAACTCTTTCCTCACAGAGATTGAGACTTTCTTAAACTCTAACCCTTCTCGGAGATGAAAGAAAATGCCAAATTGGAGACATGTAAAGGGACAATATGGAGATCTCAAAGTCAGTAAAGGAAGAGTGACTTTTAAGTGGTGAGGATGACGAGTTGCCTTGGTTCTAGGCTGAAAAATCTCCTATGGATTATGGTAACAGGACAATCTTTTAAATCATAGACAATATAAATTGGGGAGATGATTTGTGGATTTGAGCAAAGGTATCTGTGATGACCATAGTGAATATTTTTGTGCCCCCATGAGAGGTTGAACAGAGAGAGATGAGAAGAAGCCCTCTGCCAGTGAAGAAGTGAGAAGACCATCTCTGTTCCCTGAGTTGAAAAAGATCCTTTACTTTTTTGAAACAGCTCATTTTTAAAAGGTACCACCCCAGTTTGTGAATCCACGGCCCATAGGTAGTCATGAGAAAGGCTACATGATATGGGAAGTTCCACAAATGCAGAATCTCCTGGGTGGGCTGCTTTCATGTGAAAGTTACCAAACAACAGGAGTGACTGCTCTCTCTCAAAGACTGAATGAAAGACTGTTTCATAAGTGGTACTGACCTGGAGTTCTGAGTTTAGCCTCTTTATATTGTTTGTAGAAAATAAACAGTTTGTAGTGGGAGAAAGGGTTGGTTTTAGAAATTAATTTGTGGGTTGGTTTTTTTTTTTTCTTATTTTCTTCTCTTGGTGTATGTTAATAAAATCAGGTTGGTTTGTTTTTTTTTTTAACTTCTAAGTTGAGCCTGCTTTTCCCTTTTTCTCCTGAAGTCCTATCTCCCAGCAGCAAACAAATTCGGCAAATGTAAAACATCCACATAAATGGTGCCAAAACCCAGGATAAGCAAATCTAAATCATAACAAAAGTGATGATGTCTGTCTTCCCAAGTAACAGTTGTGCCTGGTGGAGTCCTGCTTTCCTGGACACAGAAACACCTGTCTTTATATTAAAAGTGACAAATTAATTCCTTGTTCTGGTCTGTGCAGCTCTTGCTTTATCTATTAAACTGTTTTTATCTCAATTTATGTGTTTTTTTCACTTTTACTATTCTGAATTTTCCCCCCACCCAACAGAGTAGTTTAAAATGAGTGGCTGTGGGATGCTTATTTACTGGCTGGGTTTAAACTATGGCCTATCCATAGGTAAATATTAAGTGTCTGGAAGAAAAACTTGGTAAAAATAACATAGTGTAACCATAGTGTAGCCTGTAGCACAACACAACATTATGTGGTGAGTTGACCTCAGCTGGATGACGGCTGTCCACCAAGCTCCTCTATCACTCCTTCTGAGCTGGACAGGGAATAGAAAATTAGAAGGAAAACAACTTGTTTTCAACTAAGTTGAAATAAGACAGTTTTACTAAAGCAAAAACAGTAAGTTGTGTGTGCACAAAGAAAAAAAAATATTTTATTCCCATCAGGAAGCAACATCTGGCCACTTCCCAGGAAGCAGGGTTTCAACCACATAGTGGTTACTTTGGGAGGCAAATATCATAAATAATGAACATCTCCCTTTCTTCTTCTTTTCTTAGTTTTTGTATCTGAGCTGATGTCATTTGGTATGTAACATCCCTTTGGTCAAACTGGGTCAGCTGACCTAGTTTTGTCACCTCCCATGATCTTGTCTGCTCCTAGCATACTGATGTGATGCAGAATGATGGAAACAGTGCTGCATTTTTGACACTCTGCCAGTGCTGCTCAGCATTACCCAAAATAAGGGTGTGTTATCAACACCGTTCCAGCTACCAGTGCAGAGCACAGCACTGTGAGAGCTGCTATGGGAAAATGAACTCCATCTCAGCCAGACCCAATATACATTGTCACTTACATACTCCAATTTCTGCCTCTCCTTGTAGACCAGGATCATCATAGTGTCATAAAATTGGTTTGCAAGGGACCTTTAAAGCCCATGTAGCTCCAATTCTTGTCATGTCCAGGGACATCTTTCATTAGACCAGCTTGCTCAGAATCCCACCCAGCCTGGCCTTGAATACTCCCAGGAATGAGGCATCCACAACTTTTCTGGTCAAGCTCTTCCAGTGCCTCACCACCACCACACTAAGGAATTTCTTCCTAGTATCTAATCTAAACCTGCCTCTTTCAGTTTGCATCTGTTCTCCCTTGTGCTGTCAGTACATGCCCTCATAAAAATTTACTTTTTTATTTATTCTTTCTTGGTGGCTGCCTTCAAATACTGAACACCTCCATTTGGTAAATCAGGAGCCTTGTCTCCTCCAGGCTGAACAATCTCAGTTGTCTTAGTCTTTCCTCATAGGAGAAGAGCTCCATGCATTTAATTATCTTGGTGGCCTCCTGTGGACTTGTTCAAAAAAGTCCATGTCCTCCCTGTGCTGAGGACTGAGAACCCCAGAGCTGGATGCAGGGTTACAGGTGGGGGTCTCAGTTGTGCAGAGCAGAGGAGCAGAATCCCCTCCCTCCCCTGCTGCTCACGCTGCTTTGGATGCAGCCCAGGACACGTTTGGATTTCTGGGCGTGAGTGCTCATGGCTGGGTCATGTCCAGCTTCTTGTCAACCAGCTGTACCAGGGCTCTCAATCTGTTCATCCCCCAGCCTGTGCTGATACTGGGGTTGTGTGCCCCATCACAGGTACAACACCTTGCATCTGGCCTTGTGAACCTCATTAATGAAGATATTAATAACACTGGTTCCAACACAGACCCCTGAGGGTCACCACTTGTCACTGATGTACATCAGGACTCCAAACTGTTGGCCACTACCCTGTGGATGTGACCGTCCAACCACTTTTGTATCCATCTAACAGCCCAGATAAGTGACATCTGTAAACCTTCTCAAGTCCACTGATGTAGTCACTACAACATAGAAAGTCACTAGTGTTCCTGCCTGACACTAGGTTGATCAGCCAGGACTTGTCCTTGGTAAAGTCCTGCTGACTGTCCCAAATCACATCCCTGTCCTCCGTGTGCCTTAGCACAGCTTCCAGCAGGATATGTTCCATGATCTTACCAGGCATAGAGGTGAGGTTGACAGATCAGTAGTTCCCAGAATTCACCTTTCTACCCTTTTAAAAGATGGGTACAATGTTATTCCTATTCCAGTCACCTGGGATTTTACTTGACTGCCATGACTTTTCAAATGTCATGGAGAGAGGTTTGGCAACACCAGCCAGTTCCCTCAGAACTCTGGGATTCATCTCCTCAGGTCCCACAGACTAACATACATTGTTTCCTCAGGTCATGAAACCCATCTTTCCATACAGTGGGAAGGACTTTGCTTCCCTTTCCCATCCTGCTGTTCATCAACCCAAGGGGTGTGGGAACCGAGGTTGCCACAGAAGACAGAGGCATAGAAGTTATTGAGTATCTCAGTTTTGTCATTTATTGTTACCAGTTTACTAACACTGGATGCCACAAGACAGTACAAAGCATAAAGCCAAAATGTATTTTTTGTTACCTTTCAAGACAACCATCAGAATAGTATGTGGAAGTTGTTTTTCAAGACAGGAGACCTTTAAATATTTCTATCTAGAAATGCTGTTTGAACATGTAGTTTTATCAAACATGCTATAATGTAATCAATATTAAAATATTGATGCTAAGAATGTCTCATGTTGGCTTCCATAATTTCATTTTCTATTCCCCTAATTACCTGGTAATGTAATTAGAAGTAAGGTACCATGACATTACTTGAAAAGAAATCAAATTATACTTAACACTTATTTATTATAATCACAATATATTTCACTTTCCAAAGAAGCCAAAGTAATTGTTGACAAGGTTAGAAATAGTTTATACCCTCAGTCCAGTGAAGCATGTGAAGCCTGAAATCAAATGTCAAAGCTGAATTTTTCTCCACAATATGCATCTCCAAATGATAATTTCTCAAAAGTACTATTAATGTTTAATCATCTCTAGAAATAGTGCTTCCCAATTTACACTTTAATATGCAAAGTAACTTATCATCCTGCTGATATTTCCTAAGCAAATGCACTGAATACTTCCAGCAAGACTTCAGAATGATACCACTCAGCTAGGAAACTATAGCTGCTCAATATAGAACTCAGTAGTTCTGCTTAGTTATAAAACATTCCTGCAAAATTATTAAGTCTCACTGCTATTTAAATAAGATGGAACCCCCATAATTAAGAATTTCAAGAGCTGAAGTGTATGCCTCACAAGGTTTATGCTGTTCATTTGCAATTTTAGGAAGTCATCTTGCAAACCCATCCTACTAAGAATATTGTTGACTGCCATGATGAAAATCAATTTAAATTTTCTTGTATTGTTGTAGGGATTAATCCTTGTGCCAGGCTGTGACAGTAAAAAACATAGAAAGCATGAGAAAAAGTGATCTTTTTAAACAAAAACAGGGGAGGTCATGATAATTTGCTTTCAAGATAATAAAGTGACTTTTTTAAAAGCTTTTTTGGGGAAACCAGCAATGAAGAATAACATGGGTAATATTCAAAGTTTTATTATAAATTGTTTTGGAGCAGTTAACTGCCTCACTATTCTTTCCCTAGATATTTTTGTCTCTTTTTTTTTAATTTTTATTCTGTTAACAAATTATGTTTGGAAAATAAAGAGGAGGAGGACAAGACTATCTGAAATTTTTAGGAAAAAAAAGCTCTAAATGATACAACAATGAAAAAAGGATGTTATCTTCCACCGCCAAGCTACTTTGCTGATGGTTAGGCACATATCTGTCACAGGTGAAAAATGCTGAGTATCACATTTCCTTCTTTTTTTCTTTGGTGGCATCTGGAATGACAGCAGGTAACAGGAAAGTCCAACACATGGATTTGAGTCTCCTTCTGGAAGAATATGAGGCTCAGTGAACATGGGTCTCTATGAAAGACAGCATGTCTCATGAAAGACAGCATGAGTTTCTGTGCAGTTTAGTTTCAATATGCAATACCAAACTCCCATGAAAGTAGGCCAAAGATAAGTCTTTGTGGGTCTGCCTATTCTGAACCATTTCAGAAGTGAAAGCAGCCCTAATGAAGTTCAGGGAAGACTCTGAAGCTCTTCTAAGTCACAGTAGCAGTTGTGATCTGGCGTGCAATTTTTAACATCCTCTTCTACATCCAAACCCACTTTCTTCATAAGGAGTTACAGAAAAATGTTTGCAAAGATGGTCTGTGGTGATTTTTCAGAAAGTACTAGAATCATTCATTTCCTAGAGGCACTGAAGATGCTAGAATGTTATTCAGACTGTTAAGTCAGTAATTCTTTTTCCGGATATGCTTTATTTCCTGATATTCCCATCCTTGGGAAAATAGATTGTGAGAAGACATAAACCTAACCTATTTTATATATATATATACACTCTCCTTCATCATTCTACTTCATCAGAGGGGATGTCTGGGATACAGTTATGCAATATGGTGTAACAGCCATTGTCTAAAAATGGCCTGTGGGAACAGAGCTGCCAAATGCATAGCTCCTTAGAGATGTATGACAACTGGAAAATGCCACACAGAGATCTCAAAGACACTCACTGCTCTTCTAAAATGGTATGCTTATAAACCCTTTATTCATATAGATAACCATCAGAGGGTTCTGATGATGATTTAGACTGTTGTCCAAGTTTAAAAAAAAAAAAAAAGTCAATACAATCTGTGCAGAAAACAATGGAATCACAGATAAAACTCTGTGTTCTTGCCTCACTCACAAGGAAAATATCTTTACCTGATAACAAATAGGAAGACTCAAACCTTCAGGGATTTGAAAATATTTTTCTGAACAGATGAGCTGCAGATATGATCTCAGGACACAGCTGCTAGTCCTGACTAGCTAACAGTAGCTGCATTGCAGCTTTGGCTTACCTCAAAAGCCTCTCCCACTGAGATAAATGATGCTAACTGATGCCAATAATACCACAGAGTATTGCCAACCACAACTAAACCCCACAGGCCAAAGGCAGTACGTGTCACACACTGACAGTCATTCACTATTTCTTTCTGTAACAACCTTCCCCGCTTCCATCTTGTTTACCTTTGATGCTTTACCCTCTTCAGTGCAGATAATATAGCTGTGCTACGAGGAATTTATATCATCACCTCTCCTTAGAATGCCAACATGCCATCTGGAAACATAAAAATGCTCATGTAAAAGAACACATGTCCTTCCACTTCCCATTCTCCATTTTTAGGGAGTCAGCTATAAAGAAATGGCAGAATTGCAACTAGATCATTGCACCAGGGAGTTAGAAACATGAGAATGAACTCCCTCAAGTGGTAGTTAAAATTTTCTTCAGAAATCTTGATTTCAGGATAGTTGACTTCTGCAGATACTTACAAAATTTTAAGAAGAAATAATTAGCCTCACTTGACATTTTTGTGCTTGGTTTTTATGCTAGAATTAAGTATAGCACATCTGGTGTACTTCAAGCACAGCCCAAGGTAGGCATTTCAGCCTTGTGCAGACTAAATTTATCTAGAATCTCAGGCAGGAGCCTTATGAACATAATAAAGGCTACATGTGAAACAACATATAATTACTATGATCTTATGGTCAGTGTAGGCATGAGAAGGATCATTCATTAGTGCTCCAATAAATCTGAACTGAGTGCTGTGCTCATCAACTGTCTGCTGATTACACCTAATTAGACAATCCACTAAACTGTAATGCCACTGAGGGATGAGCCCACTGAGAAAGAGAATTCTAACTTCTGATATGCCATTTGCCACTGCATGCCTACACCTTTGTTCCAGTTCTTATCCCAAGTAATTGCCTGTGACATGGCACCTGAACTAAGCACTTTTCCAAAGCCTGAGGTTTCATTAAATTATTCTGCCAGACTACAAAGCTCCTGTAAACCACAAAGTATGTAAGATAGCAGGTATCCATGAAGCACACACTTCTCATTGAGTAAGCTATTTCTCCTTACATTAGGTAACAATACTCACTTTCAGTTTTTCTCTGCTTATTTGGTACAAAAATATATGGTGCATGACAATGAGAAAATATATTTAAACAGGTCTTTTAGAAGACCTGTTTAACAGCATATCCACTGAGAAATAATACTTCAGGATCACGTCCAATGCCAGTGTCCAACAGTGAAAGCATCTTTTTGTCCTTTGTGGGCTTTAAGACTAATTTCATTCTTGCTTCCCTGTAAAAGTAAAAAATTGAATGATCTGTTGGAAGTCATAATGGGGAGAAATTATAGCATTCTACAACATTTGCGTGAATCCAGTTTAGAGATCCACAAATGGATCAGATAATAACATCCCACACAGATGGCGAGAAACAGACAAAGACCCCCAAACCAAAACTCACATGAGCCATAGCAGTAACTACTGAGAGAAGGCATTCTGGAAACAAGATTTTGAGATGGAAGAATGCAATCAAGGAGTTGCAGATGTCTTACAAACTACCTGTGAAGATGTTACTTAATAAGACAGTAGAAGTTTCCAGTGATGGGATAGGTTAAAATCTGAATTTGAGGGCAGGAGGGTAGAGAAATTGAAAGAAGCTTGAAAAAATTTTCTACCAGAGACAATGACTGGAGAAGGAGGCAGCATCTACATACAAGAAATGCAGAAGAACAACTACCAACCAGATAAAATGTTGGCATAAAACATGGAATTAAAGATCTTGGAGGAGTAAAGACAAGCCTTGGGGACAGAGCAGCTTAAAATGGCCAAAAAAGACAGGCCATGAAGGCGCTACACTTGCTATAAATTTAAAGACTCTAGACATATCACTCTGACTTGGAAGAAATCACTCAGTTCTCATTTTTTGTATGAGACACAGCATTGCAAATGCATGTGGCTGACACAGCTTGGTTAAAATAGCTCTGAGAAATACTAGGCAGCAGTTGCTGGCCTAAATTTCTAGAAGAAACAGGACAATAGAAGAGAAAGCATAAATGAAAAGTAGCTGTCTGGCAATAATGACCCTCTTGAAGGCTACTCAAAAGAAGTAAGCACAACTCTAAAATAGGTGAGAGGACTAAACATGGAAATGAAGGCAAGCACCAAGAACCATGGGAAGTACTAATGATCAAATCAGTGGAAAGAATGGAAGGAAGCACCAGAAATGCTGGGACTGGTATGTCAGAAGCATGATTTCTAAGAAAAGAGAAAAAAGTTAAAATGGTGAGAAACAAAACAAGGCAAGCTAGAACACAACCAAAAGGATTAACTTAGGAGTGCATGTTAAAAAAGTGAAAGTGGGGCTTCCCTAAAACAGGTAAGCCAGGGAAGCAGTCTGCTGCCTCTTCTAGGATTTCCATGAAGAAAACAGTTTTCAGATACCAATGTACAAAAAAGCAAACAGAAAATGGACAGTGGTGGAGAAATCAACAGAGAAATCTGCTGTCCAGTCCAGTTGCAGACAATCAGACAGACAACTTGAGTGGCTGTAAATCATTACAGCAGCATTAACGTTAATGGGACTTAACATTTTG
The DNA here is from genome assembly GCA_037834095.1 of Argya squamiceps. NCBI lineage: Eukaryota > Metazoa > Chordata > Aves > Passeriformes > Leiothrichidae > Argya > Argya squamiceps. The sequence goes on from JBBMKD010000115.1 coordinate 25,748,222, forward strand.
TGTCATTTAATGAATGGGACAGAGACTTGGGAATGCAGTCACAGATGGCTAGGAGGAAGGCACCCTAAAAGATAACTTCTACAAATAACTGCAAAAATCTAGAAAAAGGTTGGAAAATGCAGAAAACTATTCTCCGTAAAATGGATTTATTGGAGGACTGAAAGTGATACTCCAGCTATAAATTTAGCTCAGATAGAATTTTATGAATCACCTTCAACTCCCAGGAGCTGGACTTTGAAAGTTCTTTTAACTCAAGATATTCTATGATTATATGATAAGAACCTTATTTAGACTTATTTAAGTAAATGTTGCATGGAAAGTACTATGAGTGTTACTTATACTCTGTCTCCAATAGGACAACTTTCTTGTTCATGAAATTTTCTCAGGTAATACAGTTCTTGTACTTTAGAGGTATACGTTACTGAAGCACTGGTGACTGACACCAGACACACTACCCTGATAACAAAAACATTCACCAAATTTAGAAAAGAGATAAATAGCTTGAGAGCTGAGAAGGAGGAATATGTCAAGAGCCAAGTGAAAGAATGTAAACCAAACACCCACCTGCTTGAAAACTTACTCTGAAATGGTTTGCTGAAATTTGGCCTAGCTGTCCACTGTTTAAATAGAGATGAAAAAATATTGTAACTCTAGTCAGAGTTTTGGACAGATAAATTATAAACATCTCAAAAGACAGCTGACATAACAGAAGGTTTTTGATATCATCTAATTCTCACTGAAATCATGGCATTATTACTTATTAATTCTGAAAAAATCCATTGCTTGCTTTGAGCTAAGGAGTCGATTGGCAATTCTAATTGAATGAAGAATTCTAGGGCTTTGATATGCAGCTCAGAAAACTGGAGATGGCTTGAATCACATAAGAGACTGATTTTGAGAGCAGCAACTTGGAAGCCATGCTTATGCTTTTCATCTTTAAAATTAAATAATGCCACTGCAAAGATTGGAATGATAAAAAACATTTAAGCATATGTACAAAAATAGCAGTAGATTTATACAGAAGATTGTTTATTTTAATTGCAAGATTAAATACTTGTAGAAAAGAAAGTCAAATGGAACATTCTTATGTTAACACAGAAGAAAGGAATTCATATTAAAACATTTGCTCAAAATTATATGACAAAGTACTCCCTTTGACATTTCACACAGCTCTCTAAACATGCTTCCTACAACCTTAAAAATTTTTTTGAGGTTCCAAAAGAGTAATTACCTGTATGCTAAGTGTTTCTTAGATGAAGAGAATTAATATGCCATCAAATAATTTCAAAGACAATTTCTGCTTGCATGCTGAGCCCATTTCAAATGTATCAACTATATTTCCACTTTTCCACAGAGGGTTTCTATACAACCTAAGTAAATAAACATGCTGATAGTTAACAGTCAGCTAAAAGTCAACTAAACAGTCAACTAAAAGTCAATTTTATGCAATTTACTGGAAATTATAGTAATCTTTTGTTTAAGTTTTTGTATGCAAAATCAAAAAAAAAAAAGAAAATGGCTCAAAAAATGCATACTTTTTCCCTTTTTCACATTTTTAGGGTATTTTATTATTATTGTAACTCAGTGTCTTGTTATAACAAGCATACTGTATTTAAATAAAGAACAAAGGAATGATGCCAAAATTTTGCGTATAACATATGGTGTGGAATAAATTTTTCATCACTAACTAACAATAAACCAATAATGTACATACTAGGTTATAGAAATGAAAAATAATGCAAAATAAGTGCTCACTGTACTTCCTGGCACAACCACTTATTACAGAGGTGACTGCAAGGTACTTCCATTATAATTTCACTTTTTTTACTCATATTACTTCCCAGGGGGAACTTCTCTGCTTGCTGTTGAACATATTTTTTTTTCCATCTTTCGTCAGAGAAAGAATGTATAAAATCCTTCCTATAAATAAGTGTACTCTTAGCATTCAATGTCTTTCAATAAATCCTGAATAATTACCAAATGTCAATGGGTGATTCCACAAGAGAAAACCAGCATTTACCCTTTTTTGCTCATGATTACATCTGAAGCCAGCAGGCTGTGCTGCTCAGTTAAGGAAGATCCTGACACCCTTCCCAACCCATTGAAACACCATGCCACCCCGATCACACAGGAGTTTTGAGGATGGTGTTGTCAAATGTCTGTGTTTGTACCCATCACTATATAGGGAATGATTTTTAAATTAACATTTTTCCTGGTGAACCCAAATGCGCCAAGGCTGCCTTTCATTTGCCAAATTTGGTGTGGCTTCCAGTCAGCTTTGCTGTGCAGATCAGACCCTCATCTCCCCTCCACCAGATCTTCACACAAGCCTTGACAATCACTCCAAAGTTTGTTCTGAACCAAAGAATAGGCCTAAAATTGTCTTTTATTGGAAAATATTCTAACGGGTTTATGGTGGAAACTTCAGGAATTTTCCTATGCATAGATACCTGAATACCAAAGCAACTATACAAGTTCAAATGTTTTATCTGTGAAACCATTGCATATAATTGCATTCCTAAAAAGCCAAATGTGAAATTCTCTTACAATATATTTGTCTAAGTTTCCCAGTAATTTTCCATGTGACATGACTGAGAAAACAGAGCAAATAGAATAGAAGACCACATGGGCTTGCCAAGAATTGAAGTTTCTACTAAAAAAAATAATAAACCATGCAAAGTAAATGACTAATAAAGGAACATTCTGTGAAAAAACATGATATTTGCCAACCACCAAAATGGAGAACGTGATCAAACTAAGGGTTAAACTCTACTTTAACAAACAGCAGGAGCAAGATATTCAAAAGTTGACCTGGGCTGTGAACAATAGATACTTCCTCTAACTTCCCAGCTCAGTGGGAGCTGGATATCAGAAATATCTTGTCTGGTTGGAAATAAATCTTGCCTCTGTTGGAGATGGGATTGGGCTCCCATCTCCTACTGAGTGAAGATCCAAAACTCCCTGTAAACTAGGCACAACCCAAGAGTTGTGATTTCAGACTCAAGAACTACCAGTTTTTGATGAGCAAAACTTGTCACTAAACCAGTTGTCAAGATTTGTCAAACATCAGTTCCTGATCAAACTTCTCCCATTTGGAAAGCTAACAGGAACTTTGGGTGATGGACAACACAGGATGGACTCTTTAAGGAAGACGCTGGAATGTGTTTTATACAGAGGGGTCTCATAGTACTGTTTGCAATGGCCCACAAATCTGGCATTCTATTCTCATTTGCATGTAGGGAACCAGGAGAATAAGCAGTGTATTTTCAACCCTGGCCTTCTCCAGGTATGTTGACATAGCCATAATGCATGAGTTTGCATGGAAAAGGAGAACTGCATACTTTGCTCATCAGCAAATGAGAGGCGAATTGTGAAATAAAGCCATAAATTATTTTAATAGTTAAATAATTAAATAATTAAAAGCTGAAATGTAATTGTATAATTTAAATGAAGGCAAAATAAATAGTTATGCAATGATTAGATTGATGTGCATCTTAAAATTTCAAAATAACAGAAGGCTGAAATAGTACAGTTCATCAGGAACATTAACAAAAAAAAATCCACTTTGTAAATGTATTTATGTAAACAAAATTTTAGCCATTTCAAAAATTTCAACAGAGAGGCTGTAGCTGACATACTACCTATCAAAAAATTCAGACTAGAAAAAAAAAATAAAGGCATTACTTACATTCCCCTATGAAATGAACTTGCAACTTGATGGTCATAAGAGAGACATGTCTTTAAATGACATAGCGCAATTGGCGAATACATAAGTTATTTTGTGGGAATGCACAAATCCTCATTCTGAAAGTTAATTTGCTTCTTAAGCAATCATATGACAAATTAGACAATATTTTTGTGGATGTTATATTAAGGGACATTATATCCTAACCCAGAACATCTGCTAATCGTTTTGTCTATCAATGTAGATAGTTTCTCTCCAGCAAAATTCTATTTTGTAGTTTCTGTAATAAAAGAACATAGGACAGAGGAAGACTCACAAACACGGATTTCAACATAGAAGAGACTGGCCCAAACTGACACAATGTAGTCTTAGTATAGATTATCTGAAAAACAATTGTCTCTAATCTGTAATTTAGTGACCTGTAGTGCCACAGGTTTTCCCATTACAATTACAGATCTTTGGTAAGCACCTAAGTATGTTTTATTACATCACACAGAATGTGATGTGTCAATGGATACAGCACCAAATAACATTGATTGTGATGACACAGTAAGAAATTAATTTTTGTTTCATTTCTGTAAAGAAATAATAATAAAAATATTACTAAGAGTAATATTTAGTAGGCTGCAATATTTAGTAATATTGTAGTAGGCTATACAAGATATTTTCAGTGTACTTAAAAAAAAGTGCATGACTTCTTTTTGGTTTGATAACCCTAATTCTCTTGTTTAAATGTCTTACATGATATATTTCTTAAAATGTAACTGGGCATTTCTCCCAACACTTTAAATTTCTGATCATATTTCTTAAACTTTTTTTTTATTTTTTTTCCTTTGAAAATTAGCCATACTTGAACAGACATAGAAAAGTCATGATCCAGTTGTGTAAATCAGATTGTAATGTTGTTGGAAATTCACAGAATCCTGAAGGACTCATTGCAGGTATAGTATTCTCTGTCTTGATTATAACCAACTATCTCTACAGCTAGTAGGATGATGGATACTTCTTGAGTTAGAAAGCAGAGTTGCAGACTTGTCTTCTGTATAGTGGAAACACAGCTGCAAAAAAACGTTACCAGCAGAAAACCACTCCCTATGTTTGGTTATATTTTACAAAATTTTGTGTCTTCATGCAGAGTAGGCACAGCCTTTTTTCAAAAATTCTAATCATGAGATGAAAAACATGAAGACTGAATCTCTTCATATTTTCTAAATGTCTGAAAGGACAGAAAAAGCACATATTTTCCATATGTTTCCATAGAAGACTTCTGTGTATGGATTCCTTCTTGCATAAAGTGCAATTTTAAAACGTTAAAAATACATCTGCATTTGGGAGTCACAGTATTGCAGAAAAAGGTAAGACAATTTATTGCTATGTTTACCTGCAAATATTCTTCTATCTGTAAAATACACAGATGCACACTGTATTTTCATGGACCTTCCTTGCCATCTTCCTTGTTTTCATGTGCATGAACAGGAAACACATATCCTAGTGCAGTAGCCTCATAGGAGACCATTTCTGTTCTCTGTCTCTTAGCAGGAGAACAGATGTCATTTCCTGCTGAAACTGTTCCATTCTTCAGAAAAAAAGAAAACTGAATCCACTACAGTCAGTCCAAGGAAATAAAAAAATATCATCCAAAAGCAGTAATGAAGAAGCAAGGATGATTTTCCATTTGTGCTCCAGCAATTGTGTAAGTTCTCTCTGTAATACATGCAATAATCTTCACGGCTGTGACACTATTTGGACATTTTTGAAATAATTTTTCTGCTTCTCACTTTTACATCCAGAAAGAAGGATGGCTGAAGAACCAGACTGGGAAACAGAAATATGCAGAACAAGAATACATATGCTAGTGCATAATCTAGTTCTGAGTAAAGGAAAAGGAGGTGGATGGTTTTAGCTGCATTGACTTCAAAAACAGGTATGTGTTGCTTTATATTTTCTGTAGACTCCATGGTGAAATCAGAACCTGAAGCACATGTGGATGCCCATAAAATCTGAGGTCATAAGGAAACTTCACCATGAGAAATGGAAGTGACCACAAGGATAAGACATGATCATAATTAGGTGGCCATTGGACATGAGATTTGGAGATTGCAGTTTGAGAATGAGGTGACTGAAATGCACATAGGTTTTCCCTTCACACAAATCTCTCTTTAGACTCAAGACAAATCCTTTGGCTTTTAAGAAAATACCACTGTGAAAGAGACAGCAAAGAGATGGCAAAGCCAAAGTTAATACTTCCTTGTTATATGACCAAAACCTCCAGTTTTCCCTCTCCTTGTTTTCTTATTAAATAATAAAATAGTATAGGTATTATCCTTTGATGCATATTAATTCTCCTGTGGAATTTTGCTGTGCAGAAAGCATTCTGTAAAATGTATCGAAAAAGAACCATGAACTGCATTAATAACCATTACTCTACTTAATTACTTTTTTTCTCTGGCATTTCAGAGACTCCATAAAGCTAAGGGCAAAAAAAAGTTTCATTAGAAATGTTATAAAAAGTTAAATTGCACAGACAAAAGCATATTAAAGGAATTTATTTACAATCAGTAAAGTTCAGCTAAGGCAATACCACTGGCAAAGCCTGCTCAAAGGCTACATTACCAACTACAGCTGCAACAGAGAAGGAGTTCAATCCAATCTTCTCTTTACCTTTAGAAGTTGTACTTTATGGGATCTTCTGACCCAGTGTCTATTCCTTGCTGAGGCACACTTACCCGTAATAGATCTCTTTTCATGAGGATCAAGTTTCTCCTTAAAGGTAGAGGTTTCCTTTCTGCACTATGCAAATTAAAGGCATTTTAGAGTCATGGGGACACTGCTGCAAAATCCAGTTGCCATACACGTCAGAGTCATGAAACCCAAAACAAGTTTAAGACTCTGGATATACACTCTCCTGTATATATCTTTCATGGACATCAGTACAAATATGCACCTTCTGCTGGTCATGGGGTTCACGGGGGCATTTCTGCTGTTGCTGCCTACCTGATATATTTGTACTTAAACCTTGCCACGTGGCTGCCTCTGTTTGTCCCCTCCCTGCATGCTTCCTGTGCAGTCTTTTGTCCTCTGTTAACATTTCAGTAAGCCTGGAGCAGTCTGGGTCCACCAACAGACAGAAAAATAAGAAAGCAAACACTAATCACTAACTTTTTCCCGCACTGCGCTTGAAAAGCCATCAACGGTTGTGTGATACTATATATCCAAGGCCTCGTGCATTATCACTGTCAGTTCCTCTGCTTAATAGGAAGACTACTGGCAAAACCTTTCCTATTTTATAAGAAAAAATCAAAAGCTAAATTAATTTTGGATAGGTTAAAAGTACATTTAATCACAGAATGTAGTAAAAATATTCAGTGGAGAAAACTCCAAAGGATAGTCTGGGAGGAGATACAGAGCTGGAAAATACCACAACTAATTGCAAATCCCACTATGTGAAATTTCCACGTGATAAACTGCGAAATAGAATCAAGGTTAGCAACTCAGCTAACTAGAAAAGACCCTGATGGCAAAGTCTTGTGGAAGGACTCCACAACTTGTTACAGTTGTAAAGTAGGTGTGTTTACTCAGCACTGAGGCGCATGGGGGATCGCTCCTTCAAAAGCATGTGAACTGCCAGCTATTTTCTCCCTCCATTTAGAGTCTTACATATACATGAATTTTCAAAATCTGCCTATGCGTATTCATTACCTAACCCCGCCTAGCCCTGCTTCCTATTAAAATGAGCTTCAGAGTCCTGCGCCTGCCCAGTGCTCTCCGGTGGTTGCACAGTGGTTCTCAGCATGAAGTAAGGCGAGTCTTCCTCGGGTTGAACTTTTCACCTTGTCTGCTTGCGCATGCTCCCTGAGCCCTTGGTCACAGTACAAACCACTGATCTGGCTTCTCCCAGTCAAGAGTCCGAGGAGCCTTCTTACCATGAGGGTCCTTGCAGATTTTGCATTCCTTTGTCCTGTTTGGGCAAGCAGTCCTTTCCTTATCACCTAGCTTTGCATTCCTCAGCCTCGTTGTGCAAGCCATGGCCTTACCTGCTTTTACAAGCGTGGTAAATGTAAAGCACAGTAAATGTTAAACAATATATATTGCCCAAACTGCTAGTCCTAATCAATAATCACCCCCTAAATCTTAACCCCCTTGCTTCAGTAACAGTGTTCTCTTTCTTCTTTTCTTTCTTCTTTTTCTTTCTTCTTTTCTGAAGAAAGAGAAAGTTGGATTTAGGATCATGCTTAATCTACAGTGCTTTGAGATCTTGCCTCTAAAAGAAGTCATTAACACATGACCATGGTCATAGTGTAAGTTCCACAACTCACATCAGCCCGTACTGCCCTTTCCATGGTAGAAAGATCTCATGGTTTTTTGAGACTCCTTATGCCTGAAAAGCTACTAGATATGTCTCCTTGTGGCCTTCTTTGTTTGAAAGATGCTTCTATGTCCCAAACTTACGAGACCATAAACAAAATAAGCATACTTCCTTACTAGATGAACATGAAGTAGTATGTCACGAGATGAGAAACACGACTTAGCATTGGACCAGAAAAATTTTCAGATGAAGGAAAGTATTAACCTTTGAGAGAGCTCAAAGCACAAAGCCATAACAATTAACAGAGACCCAGGAATCAATGGCATGAAACTTCAATGAAAATGCTAGGTATTTTACATGTTCAGAAATTGAGTTTCTTTCCACTTTTCTATTTCAAATCTATTCCTTTGTCTCCTCCCACAAAATCCCTACTGACTGAAAATAACATCTGAAATTGCTGATTACCCTAGATGCTTCTTAATTCAGACTTAACAAAAAAATTTCTTCTTGTTTCTTAATCTCCGTCACTCTGCTGAGGGCATTACTGTGCTGTTCCTTATGCAGTCATTTCTATGTATTTTTTAATCTAAAATGAATATGGAACATTATTTATGCATAGACTTAGCATGGTTGGTTAAAATGGAAACCAAATGAGAAGCAATCAAACAAGCAAACAATCAAAGCTTGGTTTTCCCTTCCCTTCCTCTTGCTGCTGCTATTTACACAGTATCTTAAGCTCCTAATAATTAAAAATCATGGTTCAGTTACCTTTCCCCCTGCAAATAATTTATAAGCAAGTATAGTTTCTTTGCTTCTTAGTTACTAAATTTTATGAAAAGATATAGAACATTCTTTATTTCTGTACAATGGCTTTTCAATTACCCTTTTTGGTTTCTTTGTAAGAATGAGTCTGGGGAGGACCTTGATAGCTGGAAGCTAGCCAATTTTTTACAATTTAAAGGAAGAGCAAAAAGGAAGATCTAGAAAACTACAGACCCAGAGTTTAACCTCAGCACCTGGAAAAATAATGAAGATATACTGAATCCTGCTGAAAGGCATCTAAATGATGATGCAATCATCAGCCACAGTCTACATGGGTTCCCACAGGGAAAAAGTTTAATTAATTGATATCCTTGTACATACCTGCCTCATGTATGAAGGGAAGGTGGTGGACATAGCAAGGCTGGATTTTAGTAGAGCTTTTGACACTGTCTCGTACATCATCTTTCTGGGCAAGTTATCCAGCTGTAGCACAAGCAGGTTCATGATGCTGGGTGAAGAACTGGCTGCAGAACAGGCCCAAAGGGTTGTGAAAGGGGCTGCTGCCTGCTCACCAGGGATGCTCCTCAGAGCTCAGTTCTAGGACAAGTTCTGTTCAAGATTTCTATCAATGATCATGATTCAGGAATTGAATGCCCCATTAGCAATTATGCTGATTGTACCGATCTGAGATGTACTGTTGACTCTCTTTAGGGAATAAAGGCCTTGCAGAGTGATGAATGATATAGATAGACTGAGCACTGGGCAATCATCAGTATCGTGAAATTTAACACTGGATTCTACACCTATGATGGAGTAACTCTGGACACAAGTATGAACCAGGACAAAAGTGGCTGGAGATTTGTCCTGCAGTGGGGATCTGGGATTGCTGGTCAGCATCAGGCTCACTGTGAGCTAGCAGTGTGCCCAGGCAGACAAGAGGGCAAACTGCATCCTGGTGGGCATCGAACACAGCACAGCCAGGCAGTCAAAAGAGGTGGTGATCATGCTGTATTCAGCACTGGTGTGGTCTGACTCCTGCGTGCAGTGCTGGGCTACACAACCTATGAGAGGATGCGAAGGTTCTCAAATGTGTCCAACAAAACTGCTGCTCCTGCAAGGAGTGGCTGGGATCTCTGGGTTTGTCTAGTTTGGAGAAAAGGATGCTGAAGGGTCACCTCATTTCTCTCTACAGCCTTCTGAGGAGAAGTGGAGAGGGAGGTTCTAAGTGACAGAAGGCATAGAAACAGCTCAATGCAGGGAAGGTTCAGAGTTGACAGTAGGAGACATTTCTTTACAGAGCGCATGTTCAAACACTGGAACAGACTTCCTACATGCTCAGTGATCCATGTCTGTCAGTGTTTAAGAGGCGTTTGTACAATGACCTTGTTATGAGGCTTTCATGTTTGCTCAGCCCTGAAGAGGTCAGGCAGTTGGATGGGATCATTGTTGTAGGTGCCTTCCCACCAAACTATTTTCCTTTCTTTTCCATTCCCAATGAAAGGCTATGACTAATCACAATTCAGATCCTAGGATCAAGGAAAAATACCAAATCTTTCTACAAATGAGAACTGGGAACAACAAACTGTGAAAAGAAAATTTAAAAATTGACAGAATTGTTTTCTTATTTTAAATAATAGCCAATGTTTAGAACTAATAGCAAGTCTACTGCCTTGAAAGCCAACAACAGCCTCTTACCATAGCCACAGGCCCCAGAACACAGCAGCTGCTGCCAACATTTCAAATACCAGATTTTTAGAAAAGGTCCTTCTTTCATGCCTGAGACCCTCTTTATCACTCTGTACCTCTAAAGGAAAAGAATATATAATATTCTTTATAATAAAATACTGTAGCCTTTTATATGCATTGACACACAAACTCCATTTCTAACTAGAATGCCAACTTAAGAAGAACTGGTATTTACAGCTTATTAAGTCTGGATTTGTATAATGGAAGAGAGAACCTACATATATCATTGTACTTTCCTATGAGCTCAACAGCAGTACTCTTTTTCAATAATTTCATACTTGAACTTGTTTCAAATGCATACCAAATCCATACCATGTCTCTTTCCAGCCATTCACCTTCTTCCCACACACAAGCTAACATGCCCCCTTTTTAATAAAACCTAAATTTGGTTTAGATCAACAACACAGTCTTGGCATGGATTAGAAAAGATCTACACCACACCTACATGGAAAGAGCAGAATTACTCGTCTACAAAATTTTAACACAAAAACTCTCATCCAGGACAAAACAGACACATTTTGCAGTAATGTTCTGACCACAATGCAACAATGCAGCCAAGGAATGCTGGAAAGAAGAAAAAAATCCAGCTAATGGCTTGCCTTGAGATGTAGAAATGTCTGAGAGGAAACAGGAAGCGGTGGTGACAGAAGGTTGAATCCAGAGCTACACTACAATAAACATTTATAGAAGCAATAATCAGGCTGATTGACTATCAGATTGAAGGAGAAAAAATAATTTACAGCCATCCTTGTCTTTCTCAGTGACAAGAGCCCAGCAGAAAATTCAGGCTTGGTGATGTTCATTAATTCTGTCTCTATGTTATCTGCATTATCCTAGAAAAAAAGAATTTTCACTAAGCATTGCATTAATATTTCTCTGCTTTGCAACATATTTAGGGATTGCTCAATTTAAGCAGAACATTTTATAAAACATGACATTTGTGTTTGCAAAGCAATAATTAATAATCAGTGATATTAGTGAATTGTGTCTAAATGCATTCCCATTAAATTTTACTGTGTATACATCATGCATTTACTAATTAACTGAAATCACAATTTTAATCTGAGCAAACAAACATTTTATCTAAAGAAGTTCTTGTGTGATCTACCTTTACTACAGAATTAACTGAGTATGGCTCTGATAATTAAAAATGTTACTCACAAGTGAGACAGCTGGTACAAATATGTCTACTAAAACACAGATCAGGAAAATGCAGGAACAAGATTAAAAAAAACCTCTTCCCCTCTTTGTCCTTTCTATTTTGCTTTAAAAAGTCTTGCTAGAAACTATTGCTTGACATATTATATGTACTAGTTGATGCAAATAACAAATTCCATAAAACATTTTTAAAAATCATTGCTTCATTTATATACAGAAAAAAACTGTTATAGAAAATGCTTGTGAGATAATTGGGCCATAGCACTTAAATTCCTAATTCCTCAGTGCAGAGAAATGCCTTTCAAAATGCTGATAGTTATCAGCTAAACATTGCACAGAAAGATGATCTTACAGCTTTAAAATTACCTGGGACCTTGTCATTTAACAGGTGGAAATTAAGAACTTCAGGTTGTGGTCCCCTTGTGAAGTGATGCACACACATGCCATTCAAGCAGGGTTTTTTGGGAATATGAAGGTGGTGTGGAAAGGGCATTAGCATGTGTCTGTCCTGAGAACAGAAAAATCTGATCTTGGGCAGTCAAAATGTCTTAATACTAATGGAAGTCTTATAGATGCACTATCGACATGCAATGCAGATGATGATTATTAGTTCACAAAACAGGAAAGCGCCAGACACCACTTAAAGACTGCATATGAAATCTCAGCTCTAACACTGGCCAACTATTCTTCTGCAAAAATGTACTTCAGCAACTGCATAATATCTAAGGATTTAATTTTAAACACAGGTTATTCACACAGAATGTTAGAAAATATGTTCAGAGCTTGGCATAAGTAAGCATTACATTTTTATTTTCTCTTGGTGCAATGTTTAATTCATTCTAAATTTGGAAATAATATTTATCTAACGCTGTGAAACAACATAGTTATCTCAAAAGAATCGTTATTATACAATATTTTTGGCCTTACCTTTTGTTTTGTCTTGAAAACACACTTAGTAAATGGGTAAAAAAAAAAAAATCCAAGAAATTTTAAAAAAATCCAATAAGCAAGGAATGATACCACACACATAAAGACCTGCCTTTTGCACAGGTAATGTTCATGAGCTGATGCAGTAGAAGAAAGCACTGACATGAGAAAATAACATTTTAGTGCTATTTTAAGGTCACTAAAATTTTTGAACTGTGTGTTAATCAAATAACATCTATCCACAGAGAATTGTGAAGAAAGAAAGAGTATGCTTACATTTCCAGATTTAAATGCACCACAGTGACTTCTGTCCAATACTTAAGCTTGTAAGTACCCTCTTAAATACTGATAAAATAATTATCAAATTTTAGTATTTTACATATATCACCACTTTGAAAAGAGTATTCTATATTGCAGGACTTCTACACAAATATTTGACACAATACATAATTACTCCATATTTGTTTTATATTCCATCAGATAACTTAATATGTCAATGGCACTTTCAGAATAAAGAAAGAAAATATTCCACATCCAGTACACTACAACACAATACTATGAAAGAAATTATATTGACTACTTAAGAGATCAAAAATTCAGGAGAAAATGTGGATTTCTGATTATGACAATAGAATGAGACTTACAAAATTCAATTTGAATCCACTGTTCTCCTTTAAACCCCTCTTACAACATGATACAATGCATTCATTTATTTTATATGATGGCCTCTTTCTTTCCTTTGAGTTCCTAGACTTTGCTTTGCTAGAAATATTGACAATGAAGACGAAGTGTTTGACTGTGCGACTTCCATATGGCAGAAACTGAAATTTAAAAAATGTATCCTCAACTTGCAGATATATATATGTGCTAAATGGTAGCATCAAGTATCTTGTAGAAGAGGTTGGCATGGGAACTATCTGTTCATCCGAAGCATGTTATATTTTCCATGAGAAACTTTCAGGCTTGCATCTTAACCCTGAACAATAATCATGGCCTTTAAACCTCTTCAACCTAGTACACTGAAACAGATATCATTTTTATGGAGCACTTCATACAGTTCTGGAATCATAAATTTGCTAAGCTAATGCAGCTAGCTTGAGCTTAAAACATGACAAATAAGGTTTTAGGAAAAAGTACCAGCTTAACAGGGGATTGAATCATCTCATTCTTTCAAAGAAACAAACTAAAAACAAACACTCTTTTGGAAGTGGCTATCCATTAAAGTAGTGGAATCACCATTCCTGGAAGTGCTCAAAAATGTGTAGAAGTAGTGTTTGGGGACATGGTTTAGTGAAGGACATGGGAGGTTTAGGTTAATGGTTTGACTCACTGATCATGGAGGCCTTTTCCAACCTTAATGATTCTGTGATTCTCCCTCCAAACAGAACAGATGGGATAATAGCTCTCTGCAAAGTAGTTAATACTTTTTAGAGGGAAGTTGTAGGTTTTGCTGATTTTTATTGTTAGCCTGAAAAACTTGCTGATTGCTTTACGCTATGCTATTGATAGACACTCTTGGAGCTGAGCAGAGAAAAACTTATGGAAGTTCAACCAAGGCAAAGGGAGGATCCCCCATCTGGGGTGGAATAACCCCATGCAGAAGTACAGGCTGGGGGCTGACCTCCTGGGAAGCAGGTCTCTGTGCTGGTGGACAACAGGCTGTCCCTGAGCCAGCACTATGTTCTAGGGGCCAGGCATCCCAATGGTATGCAAGGGAGTATTTGGAAAAGCACTGCCGACAGGTTGCAGGATGTATCTGCTCAACCCTAGAGAGGCTGCACCTGGATTCCTGTATCCAGTTCTGAGCTCCACAGTTGAGGAAAGATAAGAAACTATAGGAAAGGAGTACTACAAGGATGATGAAAAGACCAGAACATCTCCCCTATGAGGAAAGTCTGGGAAACTGGGCCTGTTTACCCTGGAGAAGAGATGTCTGAGAAGAAATCTTAGAAAAGTCAAGAAATGTCTTAAGGGTGGCTGCTAAGAAGATGGTACCTTTTCAGACTCTTTTCAGATGCCCAGTGTGATGCCCATGGATGGTGTAAGGGACAATAGGCACACACTGAAACACAAGAAGTTCTATCTAAATATGAGGAAAAACCTCTTTGAGGGTATCAGAGCATTGGAACAGGGTGCATGGAGAGGTTGTGGAATCTTCTCCTCTGGAAATGTTCAAAACCTGCCTGGATATAATACTGTGGAACCTGCTATAGCTAAACCTGCTATATATACTAGGGGAGTTGGGCCGTGTGTTCTATACTATAGAAGAGCAGTACAGAACACACAACCCAGCCATTCTGTGGGATTCTGTGTTACTTCTGCTGCATTAACATCACTGCAACTATGGCACTTGCCTTTCAACAGATACTGATCTACTGATAACACAAAGGTGGTCAGAGTGGAAATCCTCCTCTGTGCAGGGGCCGGGGGGCTCCTGTCTTTTGTGGGTGTGTCCAGTGGACACATTTTGGAAAGAAATCTCAGAAATTTCAAAATAGTTATCATATTCTTACTCATTACTAAATTAATCTATCTTTTTAAGTCACTGAATGTTATATTTATACAGTTCTGTAGCTACAACACAAATTCTGAAATGTCACCTCCTTATATCATACATAGTAATAAAAGAAAATCAAAGCTTCATTGAATTGGCAAAATATTAGTGTTTGCACTTTATTCAAAACTACAGCTACACTGTAATTTACGAAAATAAGTTATTTCTTTTCATGCTAATAAAGCAGACAAAAGACAATTTTCCTCAGGCTCAAGAATAAGGTGTCATAGAATCAACAGATATATGATATTTAGTTATTAAATTGCAGAAATATGTTATAGAAATTTGGAAAAGTTTTATGACACGAAGGGGGTAATAAAGCAGCATTTAAAAATTGTTTCAGTCAAATTCAGGAGAAATCAGTATTCTGTTTGAATGAATTTTTTGATGGGATGGAATATCACTGCTGTTGTATTTTATGTCTCAACAGAGAGCCTTAGTCTACGACCTCTTGTCTGTCATGGTGGCAAAATTGAGAAAAATTACTTTCGCAGAAACCTACAAAGCTAAAATCTCTTCTATGAAATAGGGAGTTCTCTTTTGGTTTTTTCTGCACTTTCACTTTCAAAATTTAAAAACAAATTCAAAACTTTTACCACATGGTTTCACAATTAAAAATTAAATGCACATTTAATAATTCCACAAAGTAAGGAAATATGTGTCTCCCAAAACAAGGAAGACAAGCAGCAGAGCTCAGTATGGTTCCAACAGAGTCAACCCTCTGAGTCAACCCTCCAAAAGTTTGGGGTTTTTTTCCATGTGAAAATATATACATATAGACCCCATATACAGGATATATGTATGTATGTATACATGTATGTATAGGAGAAAATATATTTTGGTGATAAAATACATTTATTTTAGGAGAACGACATCCATATATAAAAAAGGATACATACTCTTAACAAACATTATGGTCAAAGATTTTACCTGAGTGCTAATAATACATTGGGATTTTTTTTTCAGCTATTTATATTGGGTAAACCTGCCTCCATATTAATTTTGGAACTCATGTTCTTTTCCAGCAATAAAGCCTTGAGTTCCCCAGGACAATTCTTGAACAACAGTTATAGTTTTTTCATCATGGAGCCTTATAGACAACACCCAGCTGAGGATTTCACTCACAATATTAAAACTTACTGTAGATTTCAGTGGGGCTAGGTTGGCATTCTTCTTTTTCAATATCCCTGGATGGATAATTGAAATTAAGACGTCTTATGAAACCAAAAATCCTGACACTTTCTGAAATCTGAGAATAATTTGCCTGGTAAATATTGCAAAATTTATTACCTTTTTAGTACAACAAAGAGTGATTATTACATTTCAATCACAAACATTTACATTAAATTACCCCTTGTGGAACTATTCCTATCAGTCCTAGTTATTTACACATATTACCAAAGTAATGAACTTTATATGAATATATTAAACCATTGCATTAATCAGTACAGCCACATTACCCAGCATAATTTAAAAAACTCCAGGCATAATTGAAAGAATTCCACACCATCTGTCATTGCTGTAATTCTCACAGTTAAATACTCTTAGGTTCTGCAAATTTTGTACACATTTTGATGACTTAAGGATTCTTGCTTTATTGAAAAAGCAAAGGAACAAACTGCTTTTTCCATCATCAACATATTGTACTTCCATTGAGATCTTATAGCAAGTCACATTTCTTTTCAATTCTTGGTTCCAATAAACTTTAGGCACTCTTAAACAGTCTCTAATAAATAATTGGCTTTGAGCCTTGCTAGTTAGGCAAGGCAGCTTAAGTGTTTGCCTTACACATCACAGTGTCAAATACTACAGGACAAATAAAAACCCTGCTCAAATGAACTTAACAGTAATATTCTGAGAGTATTTTATTGCTTACTTTTTATTTTTGTCAGCAGAGTTCTGTGGTTCACACCTTGAAAAACACTGGAGGCAGTGATACTCAGGTGTACATGTCTGCTCTGGCCTTATGACCAGCATGAGTAGCAGATCACTGTGCTACAGCATGCAGATGCAAATTTGGCACAATTTGGCACAATTTGGCTATGTGAATTGTCACATCAGGAAAAAAACAAAAACAAAACCAAACAAAACAAAAACAAAACAAAAAACAAACACCCCCCACAAAACAAACAAAAAAAACCCACCAAAAACCAACCAACCACCCAACCAACAAAAAAACCCCGTAAAAGCAAGCAAACAAACAAAAAAATCTTCTCCACCACATCATTCACACCAAAAAAGTACATGTGCTTGCACCTCCCAGAAGATCCTCTTAACACACAGCTTCTCTTGACTGCAAAAATTCAACACTAGTAACTGCTTAACCATGGTTGGTCTGGAATGACCTCTGAAATTATGTCCTTCCACACAGTTTCAAACAAGACTACTCTACCAGCACTGGTGCCTCAGGTACTATAACTCAGTCTTCCCATTTGCTCATTCTGCCCTCTGTGCTTATTAATCACTACAAGGTGCTTTTTTTGGGCATCTGTCAATACTTTCAATCCCAAGAGTAGTTTTGTAGGTTTGGGCTCTTTTGTTTGCTTTTGAGTTC
Source organism: Argya squamiceps (assembly GCA_037834095.1). Taxonomy (NCBI): domain Eukaryota; kingdom Metazoa; phylum Chordata; class Aves; order Passeriformes; family Leiothrichidae; genus Argya; species Argya squamiceps. Next base: position 25,765,914 of record JBBMKD010000115.1, read on the forward strand.
TGCTTGTTACCTGCAGGCATCTACCCAGTCTTTGGAAGGAACCAGCACAAATGTGGAGGTTTCAGAAAGCTGGTGCAGTCACCCATAAGGAAATCATTGGATGTAAAGAGCAGCATATGAAAGACAAACCATATTGCAGGTTTCCAGTCCAGCACCACTACAGGACTGTGCCATAAAGGAAACTGAATTTTAAAGAAGATCAAAAAGTTGAATTAGAGATTAGGAACTGTTATACTTTTTTGCTCCACCCCACTTTACATGACAGAATAAACACCAAGCAATAATGAAACTGAAATAATGAAATCTGAAGAGAGGAACACAAACTACATATCAAACTACTCCTGTAGTCATGCTTTCATTTCATGACCACAATAAAACCAGCCACAGCAACAGCTTCTGTAAATGTTTTTCAGTGTTAAAACCTAAGAACAGCTAAATAACCTCCTTTATTATGCATGAAACATCCTCCCTCCCTTCTCTCTCTACTCCTCCAAAAAATTAAAGTAGTTTTTAAACCAGCAGTAAGGTATAAGTACAATTTTAATTACAAAATCAACAACAAAAAAGAAGTCACAAACAGTTAGTGGACTGATTTAAGATGTGGGTCTCTTTCATACTGCTTTTCAGCAGGTAGAAGTTTGACTGATGAACAGGCAGTAGAGTCTGTAACTATGCTGAGAATGTTATTTTGTGTAATGGATGCGATTCTTGTTAGAGACACCGCATGCAGGGAACTCAGTGTGTCTGACAAGGATTAAATCACAGTCCATAGGGCTAACGAGATAAATGTACACAGTGGGTCAGGATGAATTTTAAATTCTGAGTTTTTAGCCAGATGTTGACCAGCCTCTGAAAATAAATAAATTAATAAATATATTTATTTCAGAACCTCAGCTTGCCTTGAAGTTGTAGCAGTAGCTGGATTTTTGACTTTCAGCACTGGTAATCTTAGCCTAACCCTTGGAGACTGGCAAGGGGCCGGAGCATAACATGTGTTGCACAAGTAGGAAACAAATAATTTTTAAAATATTTTTTAAATATTATCATATTATTGGGCTGCCATCTTCCTTCAAAGTGCCATTTCCCACCAGAGATTCACAGCCACAATGGATTCCCCGGTGTCCTAATTACATCTGAGTTGAAATCTCCTCCTTCAGTTCCATCAGTATCCATCTAGTAGTTGTTACAGCTGTTTCACTGGGCTCTGGTAGGTGGGACAAAGTCTACCTAAATTCATGTGCCCATATGGCAGCAGCACATCAGGAGGCCCATGCTGTACCCTACCATGTAAGACTGTACCAATGGCAGCCACAATTTAACTTAATTTATCATATATAAAAGCAAGACTGGAGGGAATTCGTTATTTAGAATGATGAGGTAGAGTCTATAGAGTCTGACTTTTAATGACTTGAAAACATTAAGTGATTTCTATGATCAGTCAGAATTACTTGATGCAGCTCAGTTTTGAATATAAAATATGCAGTACTTTAGTGATTACCACGGCTAGAAATCTTTTCTTAAAAAGCAAACTCAGGACAAAGCAAAAAAGAAAGTTGAGGAAAATCATTATCTGAGCAAAGAATCCCACTTCCCCCAATAATTGATTCAATACTATTACACAACAGAAACTAACCTCCATCTTCTCAGCAGAGACAAGAATGGGGGTGACTGCTGGTTTACAGGGGGGGATCATGATACAGCATATGTGGGGACTACACGTGCATTGATGGAACTCACAACAAATTAAAGAGAACATCTCATAACTATCAATTTTTTTAGATCCTCTTTAATAACAATGTTATGACTTATTTCTATTTCATTTATTTTTTACTCTAAAAAAGGGGTGACTAGGACTGGGAATTAAATAGTAAGACTTCATGGCTACAGGAAAAACAAAACTAAATCAAGCCTCAGAAAAGAAGACTTCAGGTTTAAATGTGGTAGTTACACAGGTCTGCATCATGGTTGATGTGCTATAGATTCAGAAATCAAAGGACAAAAGCAGATGGAACATCTTCACTATGGCTCCAGGCTCTTCTCAGTGCTGCTAAGTAACAGGGTAATAGGCAATGGCAGAATCTGATGCTCAGGGAGTTCCACCAGAACATGAGGAAGAGCTTCTTTACTGTGTGGGTGGCACTGGAATGTCCCTCACTGGAGGTACTCAGGAACCATCTGGATGCAGTCCAGAGCAAGGAAAAAGCTGCTTTTCTTTTTTTTTTAACAGAAAATGTTTATGCAAGAACTCCAGGCTTATGGCATACAAATAATTTATTTGCATTAGTGCAAAAACAGTGCACAGAACAGCTGTAAGAAGATGTAAGAAGCTATAAGAAGCTGTAAGAAGAATCCCAACCTGGTAGTGTTGGGATATGTTTCAGTATCTGTCAGTTACCAGATACTAAGCAGATATGAGGATTATACCACAGAAAGCATGAGGCAATTGTTCATGATTACATAAAGTTATTATATAAAATGTATTTTAATGATCCAGAAAACTGAAATTAAAATGGCTAGGAGAGAGTGGCTCAATTAAGTACTGGAAATACTTTGGACCGTATGATATTGTTGGCCTGTTCAAAGCTATCGATGGAAGAAAGCTTATTTGGTCCTCTGCTTCTCACGTAGAAACAATGCATTTCTCAAAAAAATGCATCCTAGTGTTCCCAAAAAGTGATAAATTCACCATATGTGATACCCCAGTGTTGTCTCTGTCCTTCTATTCTTTCTTGCATAAAGAACTTTGAAACTCTGACAGTTTTCAGAAACAAACAAAATCAAATAGCTACATCTACTAGAATGACTAAATTGCTCAGAAGCTTCAAAGTGTTATATTAATACAGGTTTATAGTCCTATTTCACTCCAGAAGGCTTAGATAACCATGTAAAAACTAGCATCTGGAGACCTCTCCTGTTTTGTATTTTGGGTTTTTTTTTTTCCAGACAAAATCATTCATTTTGGGTGAAGAAATAGAGGTAACTCTAAAAGACTTTGATGCATGTGAAATAAGCCAGAAAATGAAGTTATTTTAAACCTGAAGTTTACTAGTGTTATCAACTAAGGGATAATGTGCTGCGAGCTAGTGTAACAGCTTAAAGGGCAGGTCCTGTGTAATCACCCAGGTAAGCATTGCCCTGCCAAGGAACTGTGCATCACAACCTAGAGTAAGTAAACACAAACCAAATAAGAAAACCTGGAAAAACCCTGAACAAACAAAAACCCCAAAACCAACTCAAAACTCACAGCAAGACCTATACCCTCCCCAGAAGAATGTTATGAGAAGCTTGTCATACTTGGACCACAATGTATTCCCAGTTTTGCTCTCAGGTTCCAGCAGACAGTGGAGACCCTATCTTCCAACTCATTCCCACTGATAATTTAACATTAAAAAATCATGAGTGAACTTTGATAAAACATACATAATGTTTGCTGTGTTATTTTGTGATGACAGCAAAAGACAATTATGACATGGAAAATAACTTATTGTTTTCCAGAAAATAAATTCTATTGAAAGGTTGCTTTCCTGAATTTTTAGAGAAATGTTATAATTTTTTTACAAAGTACTATGTAATTTTTCCTACAGAAACAATGTGGGTACAGAAAAGGTCTGAATTTCATGCTAGCAGTCAATTCAAAATTCAAAAACTTATAAGCAAAGAAGGGATAAATAATGAGAGCTGATGACAGAGAGGAGGAATTCAGTTACAGAATGGATGACACTATTGCTTTATAAAAGGCACAGCTATTCCTCTACATTTTATGAAATGCAAAGACCTCAGAAATTTTCCATTCAACTTCCAAAAAGGTAGACCTGAGTCCTCAACTAATTTCACACAGATTAGTCAAAATTTCAGTTAATTTGACATAAGAAGCTTTTAGGGTCCATAGTGTCACCACTGGAGTATCACTATTTTTTTGACCAGAACTTGACTGGTCTGTTTAACATAACTTCTGAAGCTTGTTTAATCCAAGCCCCAGCTCTCAACTGAAGAAAAAACAGTAATCTCTCTCTGAAAAGAACATTAGTGTGCAATATACACGACTGTACCAGATGTCCACTGAGAAAACTGAAGAAGTGCTCTGAAGATAAAAAGAGCTAAATAACGCAACAACTCATGCTAGGTGTGATAGCAGCAATCTGGTGGCAATTTGTTGCTGTATAATGAATGCCCAGAATATACTGCAGGCAATGAATCAGACACTGAATTTATCAGTTGTTGTTTTAGAAAACTAAATCAAAAACTTATATTTTAATTTCAAAAATTGCAAAAGAAACATTAAAAGTGACATTTATAAGTCTATAACTTCCTCTTGAAATAATTAGATCTGTTGCTTATTCTAAATTCTAAATCTTGGTTTGCTTTGCCGTATAAAACCCCCAAAACTTACAAAAAGTAATGCTGACAATTTACATCATTTCACTTACAAGCCAAGTACCTAAGTGCCATACTTATGAAAAGTATTTTAACACAATGAGGTCCATAGAGATCCATAACTTCTCCCAAAAATGTGATAGCTTAACAGTATTTTTGTTGATTTTTGTTTAAATCTTAAACTACCACTTGCATATTTTGATTGTCCTGATGGTACAAATTGTCTCAGGATGCAAACAAGCATTTATCTGTGACAAGAAAGTAATGAAATAACCCTCAAAAATTAGAAAAAAAATATATTAAAAAAAATCTACAAACCATCTCATTAGTCTCTGGTGCCTGGAAATCATGTTCAACAAATTACTTCCAACACCATAAGACTATCAACACCATTCTCAAAAGGTTGGTTCTTTTTTTTTGTCACTCTAACAACCTGTTTTAATGAAAAAATGTACAAACAACAGGTTCTACTCTTGAAAACAACTAGATTATTACCTTTAATTATTCAAGGAAACACTAAAAATCTTTCAAACTGGGCCTGATAATATGCAAAAAGAGATCTCACCAAAGTGATCATAGATCTGACTTATGTTCTAATCAGTGACATTAATTTCCTGATTGTGGAACTCACAGCAATAGGACTTACAGTAAACTCTATGTATTCTCATGGTATCAAAACATGGAAAAAGCCTCATGTAACTAGAGAAGAATGACATCTGGTCTCTGTCACTGTTAAGGCACAAATGTAGCAGCATTATTTTGACAAGAATTATTTTGTTATTTTAGCACACTGAAGACCAGAATTTAGCCCAATTTGCCAGGGATGAACACTTGTCATTAAATCATTCTGCATGAATGTACTGCTATTCACTTTAATTTGTCCCTCAAAATATGAAATCTATTTGGCAAGGTTAAACACCTCACCCATAAACATAGCCCTGAGTGTAAGGCAAGACAGATACCCCAGCCAGTGTCAAATGCAGCATTCACTCTGACTCTTTCAAAGGAATCCATTTAAATATACACAGAATTCAGTTATGCCCTTTATAACCTTGCAGCATTAAACCCAGCTCATTTTCTTCTTTAAAAACCAAGCAGTCAATTTTCAGTTATTGGTTAACATATCAGTTACCCATCTGCAAAGCAAGCCTTAGAAAATTAATAAGCCTGTACTAAACTAAGAGCATGTAATGTCAAAACTATAAAAAATACAACACCTAATGCTACTAAATTATTTACACAATGGAAATATGCAGTATAAATCTGATTAGAATTTTGAGGAGAAATATAAGATAAAACCTGATGGAGAAATGGTCCATGAAGCTTAATCTACAAAAAAGAGTTGTTACTTGAACCACGTTTAGATGACTAGTAAGACTTGGATACTTTGAATACTGCTTGTACTTTTAAAAGTGATCTGAAATACTATAGGTTTGACATTTCCAAACTAACTCTGCATAATCTGAATTTGACTGTTTTGTTTTTTTTTTTTTTCCTCAGGCTCATTTGTCTCATTGATAAATTCAAAATAAAATGACAGAATCACAGAATATCTTAGTTGGAAGGAACCCATCAGGGTCATCAAGTCCAGCTCTGAGCCCTGCCCAGGATGTCCCCAAGAATGACACTCTGTGCTTGAGAGTTTTGCCCAGGCATTCCTTGAACTCTGTCAGGCTTGGTGCTGTGAGGACATCCCTGGGGAGCTTCTTCCAGTGCCCAATCATCCTCTGGGTGAAGAACCTTCTACTTATATCCAACCTAAAACTCCTCTGACACAACTTTGGGCCATTCCCTCAGGTCCTGTCACTGGTCACCACAGAGAAGAGATCAGTGCCTGCCCCTTCTCTTCCTCTCACAAGGAAGCTGTAACTGCAGTGAGGTCTCCCTCAGTCTCCAGGCTCAACAGACCAAGTGACCTCAGCCTCTCCTCATGTGGCTTCCCCTCAAGGCCCTTCTCCCTTATTTTCTTTTCCCTGTTCTTTGGTGATGAGAATTCATGTAACATATGCCTCAGGTACAAGGACAAAATTCCAGTTTTTCTTACACTGGATCATTGTCCAGTGTTCCTGAATAAATTTATGCACCTACATATTTCAAGCACATTATATAGTTATTTATATTGAACTAAGTTTCTTGCTGAACTTTTTGCAAGCTATTTTCTCACTAATTCTCAAATTTCATGAGCAGCATCTTGTCTGTTAAGCTAATGCTCTTGGTGGCCCTCTGAACTCACTCCAAAAGGTCCACATCCTTCTTGTGATGGGGACCCCAGAGTGGGGAGAACAGAGGAGCAGAATCCCCTCCATCACCCTGCTGGCCATGCTGCTTTGGATGCAGCCCAGGATATACAGTGAAGGGGCTTTCTTATCCCTGTTCTCATCTCCCACTCCATCCACTACAGGCAAGTGGGAAGATAGGTCACTATTGAAGATTCAGGCAAAATGTTTGTGCTCTCAGATATTAAAGCTGACAGTGAACTATTTTATTTTTTCATGATTGAGTCTGGATTCTGAGAGGGATGACTATGAACAGATGTCAGTTCACACAAACTTTTTTTGCTTGGCTATTGTCAGCTTTCATAGATGAGAGTTTCTGTTTCTGATACCAGCTAAGAACATGAGGTATTTGTCAGGTAGTGAAAAACACTTTTCTGTTCCTTACGACAAGATATCTGCAAGGGCTAATATTACTTTTTCCAGATATGACATGTTCAAGAATAAGGTTATGGCAAAATATAAAAGGTCACAAGAGGAAAGCAGAAATCAGCAACATGAATTAAAAGTCTGCGACTGATGAGGGAATTTTAATTCACCACAGCACTGAGAATAAGAAGAGGGTCCTCCAAATGGATAAAATAGGATTAGAGGGATGGAACATCTCTCCTATGAGGAAAGGCTAAGAGAATTGGGATTGCTCAGCCTGGAAAACAAAAGGCTTCAGGGTGACCTACCTGCAGCCTTCATGTACCTGAAGGGACCCTGCAAGAGAGGAGGAGCAGGACTTTTTACATGCTCTTATAAAAGAGCACAAAGCAGTGGATCCCCCAGCCCTGTAAGTGTTCCAGCCCAGGCTGGATGGAGTCTGAACAACCTGCTCTAGTGAAGGATGTCCTTGTATATGGCCAGCAGCACTGGGGCTGGATGAACTTTAAGGTCCCTTCCAAACACGTCCATTCTATGATTCTGTGATTAACGTGCCAACTACTATACAATTAAGTACTTCTAATTTTCAGCATTGGTTATACGACCAAAAATAACAAAAGTTTATTGTTGTTCTGAAATTAAAACAAAGTAAAATCTTTTCCTGTCATCAATGACTCCTGGTGTGTAGACAAGTATGTAATCATATTAGATTTGTCAGCAAATGTTAAAGGTAGTATGAGAGAACTGATCTGCATTACATGATTTAGAGTGATTCTGAAAAGGAACTTTTCAAGCTAGGGGAAAGAAATTTTTTTTCAATATCCCTGCTAGAATACTGCTCCTGCCATACCTAATATTTATTCTAAAGACCCACTTACTACTCAAAGAAATGACAAAATATCACCTGAAACCAAAAATTACCAGAACCAAATTTGATTTTCCTGCATTATCAGCAGCAGCTAGCAGGGTCTTGTTAACACATAATTTATTGTATTAAGTTATGTGTTACTTCGGGGATTTTTCTGGCACTTAAGTTGTAAATGCGCAAATTATTTATTCCAACACTTTATTTCTAGTAACTGAAAAAAGAAGAAAAATAAAGGTGTATTTGTAAATTCTGTGTAATTCTCCTACTGTGAGAGATATTTCAAAGGATGTGTGGGAAGCTACCATGTGCCAAAAATGAAAAACACTTTTGTGAAGATTTATTTATAGCCAAATCTCTTTTTAAATGAGAAAAGTACAAAAGTATAATACTTACAAACTCACATAAAAATGAATTTTTTCTCGACAGAATGTATGTTACTGACAGCTCATTTTACTACTAGAAAGCTGTAATAGAGCAGGTATATATGGTATTACAAGATAAATGGAAAGCTGGCAGCTGTTTTGAGCTACCTCATTAGCTAATACATTAACATATTAGATTATTCTTTTTATAAAGTCCTTGCAAAATACCCCTCTTAACAAATCCAAAACTCAACCAAAATCAACCAAAAAACCACCCCAAAAAGCCACAACCCCCCCTCCCCCCCCACTAATCGACCAACCAAGCAAAACAGATCAAACTCTTAATCTATTTTATTTGTTACCTATTAGGACATTACTTTTTCCTTCACTCTGAATAAAACTATGTTTCATTTCAAAGACATTCCAAGAGATTATTGACAAGTGTGGATTAATAGGCCTAGATTCCACTCATTCCAAGTGTCAATGAAGCCCTGGGTTCACTGTCATCATCTAGTATTTTTTTGTTACTTTGATTTTGCTTGTTCTACTGTCAAATTTTCTTAACTATACTGGAAGCATCTTTTCTCAATTACTGTGTTGCTGCCATGATGCTAGCAGCATCTGACATTCTTTTCTACTATAGGGACAATGAAATAAATTGCATTGAGGAGCTCATATTCTTCTCTCTACTTGGAATGCTGTTCCTGGAATGCTCTCCTAGCATTACACTAGGCATTGCAGTTTGGCAGACTCCCTTTCTGCTGCAAGGGAGCCAAAACCAATGGCATGCAAGGATGCAAGGATGGCTAGGAACAGGGTGAATATATGCCAGCCTCGTGGGCAGCTTTATAGTGAGTGTATCAGGCAGCAGTGCAGTCAGACCAGCAGAAGCAAAAGGATATGTGCCAGAAAGCCAGATGAGAATCCAGAAGTAACTGCTGGGAAATAACCCAGCAAAACACCACCACCAAATCATTTTCCGCATTTCTGAGCTTTGTCTCTAGATGACAGGTTTGCCAATTTGTCACTTAAGTTGGTTTGAAATGTCAGCTCATTCATAACATATTGACAAAGCTTAGTTCTCTGATAAACATTAATAAAACATGGCAGAATTAAACTGAAAAAAAGAAACTACATTGATCTACATTATTCAAATCAGATTTTTCTGATTCGCTGTCTGAATATATTAGTATCAGACTAGAATGTTTGTAAAGCAAAAACACCTCTTCAATCACAGCAACTTTTAAAAGTTTTGATGACAGTATTTCTCAAACAATATCTAAAATAGGTTATTTTGGCTTTACTCTACACAGCAATGTATGCTGCAAACACTATAGGACGGATGGAACATTCTTTGAAATCTCACTGACTTCCCAAACACTCTGATTACGTCTGAAAACGTACATTACAAAATACCTTCGTATTTGTAAATAGTGAGCATTTAGAAATAAATTTTCAACAGTAGTGTTGCAATGTCAAAAAGCCTTCAAAGACATAAACTGTCCAAATTAACACTTCTGTCAGAAATATTTTACTTTTTCCACACTAAAACTAGCACTCTTTCAACATAGCACCTGCCTTCAATAACTTAACTAAAATTTTTACTTTTTCTAAATCTACTTCCAATATCAACAAAAATCCGTGAAGACTGCCTTCTTTGATGCCATATTAGAAAGCCTTCTCTTGAGGTAGTGATCCTTGGATAACCATTGAAATAAATACATTTTCTCCCTACTACTTTTCTATTATTCCATATATATTTTCAAACAAGATTCATAATTCAAATAAGATTCCATAAATGCTGCTAAAAGGCTCATTTTTTTCTGTCCTCACTTCAATACATTAAATTTAACCTTTTCCTTTATAAACTGTCTTCTGCAGTGTCAAACTGAGATATTGATGCAAGCTTAGAACGAAAAAAACAGCAAATATGTGCATGTTACTTGTTCATACACATATCTGGATTACTGCAAAGATTCTTTCATTTAAGATAAAGAAAGATTTTTTATAAAAGATGATGGCAATCCAATGTTTGAATCATTATTATAATTACAACATAGCTCTTTCTGGTTTAGAGCTGCACAGTGCCAAAACTACCAGAGAGACTCAGGATTTTCAATGAAAATTCAGTAGCAAAGTCATATTTTTTAAGCAACTAAATAAAATTACTAGAATTTTTACATCTGCTTCTAGCAATCTCTGTACTGGGATTGAATTCTGTTGATGTGAATTCACTTCAGTTGGAGGGTAGAGAATTAGCAGCTGATCTAAAATAAGTCCTTAGGTAATGATCCAAGTCTGTTCTGATCCAGGTGGGTCACCCTACAGTTTCTTGTACAACTGCAGTAAGGTCAGTTAATTTCCTCAGAAGACCAGGAGTTCACACCTACAGATTATGATCTAAAAGTCTGTGGTCATTCAAAATGCTTTATGTTCATTACAGCCAACAAAATAAATCTTGAGCCCAGCTATTCACAACTACTGCACATGTCAAAACCTACAGGTAAGGGATACACCACACAAGCAGTACCAAAACCTCGTAATTTTCCAGACACTAATCACATTAATAAACTTTTATGTGTAGTATATTCAGCTATAATTCCTCTTAATAAGTACATATTTTCTGAAAAAAAATCTCTTAACTTCATAGTATAGTTTCTTTTTTTTTTTTTCAGAGAGTAAACCATTTCTAATTGAATTCCGATCTGTAAAACTATTTATCTTATCACTATATCATTATGGTCTTTCATGGTAATGCTGTGTTAGCATCACAAATTTTTAAAATTTTTCCTTTTTCTAAATGCAGTGTTTTTCACTTCCTAAGTCGCATTCATTTAGGTGTTAAGTTCAATTTGGTGTGTTCATTTTGAAGTCTAACACTATATTGACCTGTTTCCTCAGAAAAAAATCTTTCCCATTTCTTTAAAAAAGAAGGAAAAATATGCTTAACCCTAATGATACTTTTAAAAGTACTTGCATTTAAACTGTCCCAATTAAGCTTCAAAATTTGCACCTGCAAAGATGAGTGGATTGAGTAAAAAAGGGTTTCTCAGTTCAATTATTGCAAGATCAGGTTAAGACATCACTTGCATGCTGATTAGTTTATAGCAATAATGCTTTAGAAAAATTAGGTGGAAATCTGAAACTACCACAAGTTGCTTTTACATAGGAGTCCTGTCTTTCGCTCATACTGGAACATTTGTCTTATCATCATACAATTAAATTTCACATCAAACATGGAGCTTCTAACTATTGCTATGAAATAAATTTGTTTTCTCTCTCACTTTAAATTATCATTTGGATTCATTCTAGATGGCTTTTCTGTGTAGTATTCTGGACGATCTGAGATTTTTTCCAGGAGATCCTATCTGCATTTTGATGGCTTCAGCTTTCAATAACACCTGGTTTTTGTTTCATCTTTTTTGCCCCACCACAAAGTCTATACTATTCCTCCTGCTTGAAATCAGAGGAAGCAATAAATATGGGAGAAAGTTTATTAGTTTTACTACCTTCCAAATAATGTATCTCCTGCACTCATCATGACATTTTAAAAGTTCAATAGGGTGCACACAATCTTTTCCTTCATATTCTTCATTCATTCTCTGAAAAGAGCTTATGGGCATAAAAATTCCAAATATATTTAGGTCAAGCCTGTACTATGGAACCATACCACACAGAGTGCACATAACATATATGAACTATGCAAGTATAGACAGATGTGAGAGAGGTAGAGAGAAAACAAAATAAATATGTCTTGTATATGTCAAATGTGAATGACTCCACTCAAGATATGTTTAATCAAAATCTCCTATTGGTTACAGACCACACTGTATAAGCAGTTTATGGATTAACAATTCTTAGTGGGATTTCATTTTGGACATTAAAATGAACTTATTTTAACCATGTATTTTCTGTGGATTAATTAGTGCTGATTAATGATCAATAGAAAACTGTTTTCCTAGTTCACTGCATCAAAAAATATTTTCATCAACAAAAAGAAGATAAAGAAACATAAGAGATCTCTGTTGCAAAATATTTTACACACATACTCTATGCCAAATACCTATTAAATCGAATTTTTTTTTATTACAAAGTTATCCAAAGTGAAAACAGAATGCTAAAATATTTATGGTATCAGCACAAAAGACTACAGCTTTTTCCATGCTGTCCACAGTGTGTTTTAAGCACAGAATTAATTTGGGTTGTTTTGTCCATGCAATCTCCAGAATGGGAAGACTGAGGGTTTTAGCTCTAAAGGAAGACTCATCAAATTCTGGTCCACAGGAAATAAGCATAACAATATGCCCAAATTATTTGCTCTACAAAAGATAGAAGACTCACTGAAACAAGAATTTCCACACATGTAGGAAGCACATTAAAGGAAAAACACTAAAACCATAAAGGATCATGCGAAATTCAATGTATTCTGCTTTGCTAGTCACACAGAACAAAACTATGCAAAGAAGGCCATGGGTCTCCTTTTAATTTACCTTCAATTTATTTGATTGAAGACATTTATAAAAGGCTTGACTCTAGAGGGTGAACTTTTGTATAAACACAGAGGGCCTGATTTTCACTAAGCTCTCCTTACATTGAATAAAGAAGACTTTTTCTAAAATAGCTGAGCATAGCTGTTCATGCAGCTCCACATGCAAACAGACCTGTTACAAACACTAAACTGTAATATACTGTCAGAACTGCCAGACCAACCTTTCCCATAGGTTTTTACATTTACTTATTTCTTCCGCTACTGAATGTATTTAGATGAACAGAAACAAGCTGCTGAAAGAGATATAATAACTGCCACTCAACAAAAATCATCATATTTGTAATTGTACAAACAAAAGCTGATGATGACACTAATTAGCAATTACCATTAGACAATTAAGTAACTAGGAAAGTAAAACACTAACGCATAATGTTCTTGATGGTGTGCCTGACAATACATACATCACATTTAACAGATGGCAAAAAAGCAGAAACATCAGCTTTCAGAAAAATATTATTTTTTCACAATCTATCAATGCAAGTGTTTCTTAGGACCAAACCAAGATATAAGTATGGATTTCATTCAATACCAAGATATTCTGTACTCAAATGTCACAATGTTTTGAAGGCTTCCTAAAGTGTTTCATACTTGCAATTCAAGCTTAACTGGATAAAATTCATAATGACTCTGACAGTCATTATCCACAGAATTCAGTTGATGCTGCCTATGATGCACTCAGAATTCTTATGACAAATATCAAAATAATAAATAAAAAAAATTCATTCTTTCTCTCAAATTTTAATGCGAAAAAAAAGGGAGTTCAGTCTAATGTCAAACATTTCCTACAAAAGCCATTGGAATTTATAGGATAGGGATATACTCCGGAAATTGGTTCCTCAAAAGGAAACAAACTTCCTCATTATAAGTAAATACTTAAATAAATGAAAAATTGAAAATGCATAAGATTAAATTACTGTCTCAGAAAAAATATATTACATCAAACCCTTTAACATGAGTAGACATTTTTGCTTTTTTCTCTTTTCTCATTTTTTTAAAATTTTTTAAAACCCATTGATATATATTTTTAGATTCATAAAATTTTACAATTAAAAATTATATTAAATCCTCAAATTTGAAAAGCAGTCTAAATGGTCAAAATAATTATAATTTATTTTGTATAGTCCATGAAATAAAGGAAATTCAAACTAACAGAACATAAGTGAAACATAAAAATACCTAAATTAAATCAAGAAGCATGATTTTTTTTCACCACTTTCTTAGATTAATATGAGAATGATTAATCTCTAATAATTAGTATACTCCTGATTTATTTATGAAAACCTCTAAATTCAGTAAAATCTTAAAATACCCTAAACATACCATCAGATCAGGCCCTAGGTACTGACTCAGATTTCAAAGGTTTCTAAAGAGGTTGAGGTATCTAGTGTAAACAAAAGACCTGGCAGCATTTGAGACCTGTATTATTGAAATATAGGCTGACAAGTGACAGGGTGAATTTTTAAAGTGAGAGTAAGCCACTGAAAAATAATGTTACACAACAGTGAAAATACTAAAGCCTAAACTAAGTACAACTCACATTTATTATTCAAAAAGAAGACATTCATAACAAAAAAAGTTAAGGAACAAAGCACCTTAGATCTCTGAAGCAAGAGATTGTTGACCCTAATGCACTACAGTGTTGCCTTCACTTGTACATTTTTCTAATAACATGATCATCCATGTGTTATATATGTCTTGAACTTCAATCATATAGGATAATGTAATAAAGTTAATTTTCTCATTTTCTCATCCTTAACATCAGAATTTGATGCTCTGTCACTAAGCGAGTTAAAAAAATATTTTAAAATAACTTAAGGTGGCAAAGAAAACTTTATGAAGAAATGATAATTGCTACATTGTCCCAAATTATTACAGTGTAATATAATTTATTTTGAGTACTTCTGTATCCTTTATAAATAAAAAAAATAAAAAATGCACCATTACAGACTTTTAAAAAATATGATAAATAATATAACTGAAGATAGTGTACAAATTAGTCAGTAGAAACTGCAAGAGAAGCCCAGCCTTCTAGTATGCAAGTGTCTTCCTGAAAATATAACCATAAGGATTGGCACTTGGGAATAGAAGAATGGGAATATGCTTCACTGTGCATCAAAGTTTTAAACTAGAATTTAGGTGCTCTTCTCAGTTTATTTTGTAATTAAAATCCAACCAGAGAAAGGGGAAAAAAAAAAGTATCTGTGTTCTGGGGTGACTTTTTGATGGTTGTATCCCCAATTGTCTGTTCTGTTTATGCTGTATGTTAAGTCCTGTATCTTTAAGACTAAGTAACCCCTGACAAATAACAGCTGTGTTAATTAACCAATACAGCCTGCCCCTGATGAGTAACAGCTGTATCCAATAAGGATGAATGAGGTAAAAGAGAGGATTGGGTAGAGGAACAACCCTGAGAAGCAGGGATGCATGAAGCAGGATCCTGGAGAGAGAGGATCAGTGCTGTGAGACTGGTTCTGAGAGCAAAGGGGGAGGAAGAAGACTCATGCAGTTTGTTTTGAAAACAGCGTTCACCCCTCTGCATTCCTGCTCCTGGACTGTGCTTGTCTGAGGCATGGACAGGCAGCGGCATGGAGACAAGCTTTGCTCTTAGGTAGTTTTAGCTAGCTGAGGCAGTGAAGCTCTCTGGACTGTTTTTTTATCTTTTCTTAGGACTGTTTAAACCTGCTCCAGACTGAAAAGCCCAGAGGAGAACCAAGGGCCTGCATCTGTGGCCCACCAGGGCCTGGACCTCCGGAGGGACTGATAAGGGGACTGAGCAAGCTGAGCTACTCACAGCAAGGAATTTCTGAATTTACCATCTCAACTCAGAAAAACAAGAAAAAAAAAAAATTAAAAATTTAAATTTTATTGTTTTCTATTATTAATTCCTTATGCTTGTGGGCACTTAGTTTGTTAAATAAATCATTTTTCCCACTTTTCTGTGAGGAAGTTCTTTTCCTGGACTGGTCGGGGGAGGGGCTGTTTGGGTTTGTTTCCCAGAGGGACCCTGTTTGGGGGTTCTTTCACAAATTTGCCACTGTTGGTGGTCTAGACTGTGTTGGAGAACATTTGAGTGTTTTTTTGATCAGAAATTTTACTGTATTTCAATTCTGGGTTGAAGATGTTGTGCTGTCTTTATTTTAACCAAAAAATAGGCCTTGTAGCATCTCGGAAACAATAGTTACCCTCTTAAATATTAAGAAAATAAGTAGTCCAGTTATATGAACAGCAAATTTCTATTATGGTTTTCCTTTTCAGTGGGGGAAAGAAAGCAAATGTAACTTTTAGCCTTAACCCAAACCATGTCAACTACCACCAATTCTTCTTATCTACTTCACTGAAAATGCATTTCTGGAAGAGTAGTCACTGTACAGAACAACCCATAATCAGTCTACAGAGTACTTATTTTGGTCAGACCTGAGAATGAATGAGAGTATGATTCACCATTCAATAAATATGAGAACCCTCCTGTGTCCGACTCAAAAGCCAGTAATCTGTGTGTGTCTCAGCAGGCTCAATGGATTTGGCTACACTTAACACATTCATAGTTGTCTAATGCATCATGCAGAGATATTTTGGCATTCATACTGAAAACAAGGCAGTGGAGTTCTCTGATTTTCCTTATATTCATAAATACATAGTTCAGTTTTCCTAGTGCTTTACCAAAGTTGATTCAAATTATCCTAGGCTTCAATGTCTTCAACCCCATGCATCACTGGAGGAAGAGTGGCTGGAAAGCAGAACAGCAGAAAACGACAAGGGAGTGCTGGTTGCCACATAGCTGAACATGAAGCAGGGTGTGCCCAGGTGGCCAAGAAGGCCAATGCCATCCTGGCCTGTATCAGCAATAGTGTGGCCAGCAGGACCAGGGCACGGATAGTCCCCCTGTATTTGGCACTGGTGAGACAGAACCTTGAGTTCTGTGGCCAGTTCTGGGCCCCTCAATTCAGGAAGGACATTGAGGTGCTGGATCAAGTCCAGAGAAAGGCAATGGAGATGGTGAAGGGTCCAGAGAATAAGTCATATGAGGAACAACTAGGAGAACTGGGGCTCTTTAGCCTGGCAAAAAGGAGACTTGGAGGGCTTTACCGCTCTCTGCAACCACCTCAGAGGAGGTTGTAGATAGGTGGGCCAGCCTCTTTTCCCAAGAAACCTGTGACAGGACAAGAGGAAATAACCTCAAGCCGTACCTGTGGTGGTTCAGGTTGGCCATCAGGAATGATTTCTTCACTGGTGGTCAAGCATTGGAACAGGATGCCCAGGAAAGTGGTGGAGTCACTATCCCTGAAAGTGTTCAAGAAATGATTGGATGTGGCATTTAGTGCTATGGTATAATTGATATAATTCTGTTTGGTCAAGGGTTGGACTTGATGATCTTGGAGGTATTTTCTAATGCAATGTATTGTAACGTAATCTAATCAATCTATTATTCTATTCTATGATTCTATCTCAAAAATTACTGTTCAAATCTTCACAAACAACCTTTTAGCTGAAACCATCTATTCCCATATCTGCTTCTAAAACTCATATTAAATGATCAATTTTTATCTTCCTAAAAAGGCAGTTTTGGTTTTTTGTAAGAGCTGAATTGAATGCAAGCCCCTGACATAACCCTAATGTCATGCTAATTTTCTCTGCAGTGGAATGTAATCTTCACAGCTCAAAAGTGTAAAGAAAAACACCAGAATCTGAATGTTCACATTAGCAATAACCTTTCACCTTTTTCAGTGACTTTCTGGAGTTGATATCACCAGACACAACTATACAGAACAGCTGGCTGTCAGCTGTTGCTTGTAGTCATGTCCTGGTCCTCAAGGCTCCAATGATATAAGACTTAGGCAGAATTGATCAGTCCAAAAATATTCACTTGGTTTATTTCATAGCAGTCTCATTTTAAGAGCATTTTGGGGGTGGGAGAAGGAGTGACTGGAATTGAGTGAAGAAATGATAAATATAACTACTCCTGAGAGCAAGTTTGGCAAGTGTTCAACACTTTAGAGAATCAGGACCACTAGTTACCACCATTTCCTAGAATGAACCAGAGATTCTGTAGTCTGCTGCTGTCACTGCAAATTCATAGCATCATCATGTGAATGGGAAGACTTCTCTGATGCTACCTCAGTAAAAAAAAACCCACAATTGTTTTAGAAAAGAAGAAATGAAGAAAAATATAGCAAAAACACACTGAGAACCAATTGTAAGCATGAAAGACCTGTGGATATTTTAAAGCTTAAAGCAACAATTCTACAAAAAAAAAAATGAATCAATTGTATGGAAATATAAAAGTGAAGAAAAAAGTTTTTAAGCTTTTATTTAAATACACTTTTTTCTCATAATTTTTTGCCTTTATGCTTTGTAAAAAAGAAAAAACCCAGCAAAGAAATCAGTTTGACATCATGAACACTGAAGAACTGAACAATAATTCTGTGTTTCTATACAGGTTAGGCCATCAACTTTAGTGTTTATAAAAATCGAATGTTTCTCTTCTAAATAACTTTATCTTAAAATTGATCTGAATGAAAAAGTTATAAATATTAATGGGACAGAAATTATTTTTAAAAGTTATCAGGGACCTCTAACAATTGTTTTTAAAAGTATATTAAATTGATGAAAATTTGAAAATTGATTTGTTTTCAATCATCCAATTAGGTGATTAAAGCAAATGTTACCATTTTATTTCCTTAGTCTCCCACAATCTACTTGTAGACAAGAAAACACTTGTCATCTAATCAAAGTTAATATGTATGTCAAAATAGGTTATCAAAAGAAAAAAAAAAGTCAAACAACAAAAAACTCCAAACCAAACTAAAATCAACAAACCAACAAACAACAACAACAAAAAAACCCTGAAAAAACCAACAAAAACCAAGCAAACCCACAAAAGATCATAAAATATTAAGCAACAAAGATATATTTCAGGACAAGTTTTGGCTCTACTATTGCTTCCCAAAACCACAACTTCTGGCTATATATCTCTGCAAGAGATCCCCAAGTTTTTTGTCTCCAAGTATAAAGGTTTTCTGTTCCAAGATCCCAAAAGAATACACTTCTGTTCAATCTTCGTGAAATATTAATAAAAATTAATTTTATACATAACCTATATTGCAAAACTTGAATTTAGTCTAATAAATAAAATGCATCATAAAAATCATTACATTTGAATTACAGAGGTAGAATGACAAATATATATATATATATATATATATATGTATATTCTGTAGAAAGTAATAGCCAAAATCAGATCTGGAGTGGTCCATGGTCACAAATGGAGTTGCAGCCAAGAAACTCCAGTTTGGCAAATCCAGGCAGTACACTGAGGACATCAGGAAAGGATCAAAGTACTTCTAGAAATACTCAATGCTTGTTTCTACAAAAAAGGAGGAATTTTCCACATGCACTTCTTAAACCTGAATGCTGATTACATGACTTGATTGGTGTACAGAATGACTGCAGGTTATTTTGCTTGTCTTATAGAACAATTTCTATTGCATAACAGAATGAAGAGACATTTTAACACACTGCTTATGGTATTCCTTTTCAGTACTCTCACATCTCAGAAAGCAAAGCAGTTTTAAACAAAGCAAGTTTATTCATCAAAAGTGCTCCCTTAAAAAGAAAGGCTTTCATTTTGGGAACAGTACATGGATAATTTTTTTTTACAGTAATTATAATCACCCTTAAACTGTTCAATTCTGTGTAGTTGAATTGCAACAGACCAATATGAGAAGCTCACCTTGAACACCTATTATACCAAAATTTAATGGAATGTAAAAATGTTTTAACCTTCTTTGAACTATGTGTCAAAGTCAATTTGACTCAGCTCAGGGAATGAAATGAATCTTGCTATTTTAAAGAGAGCTAGAGAAGCCCTTCTCAGTGTCAAAACATAACCCTTATTACACCTTGCCTTTTTACAGGTGTTTCTTTCCAATAATGTTCTTATAAAGAAATTATTTTCCTGTATATGATAATCTTTAATTTCTAAGTCTAGTTGTTTTCTATTAACAATTTTTGCTATTATCAATTTTCTATTATATCCAGCTGTCCAAATATAAACTTTTCCCAGGGTAACTCCAACATAGCTCAAGTATGAGCAATTTTGTCAACTCCCAATAGTAATGTTAACCCAAGTACAGCTGCATTTCATGGGTGAAACCAAGGTGTAAATGAAGAAATTTTAGAATGTAATTTAAAAAACCACAGGTAATCATTTGCAGAAAGTCTAGCTGTAGGTCATTCTTTACTGCAGAACTCCAGGAGTGTATGTTGAGGACAATACCATTCAATATTTCCATTAACAGCCCGGATGACAGGCAAAGTGCACTCTCAGCATATCTGCTGAGAAATAGAAAACAGGCAGGAGTGATAGATAGGTCAGATGGCTGTACCATACTTCAGGTGAGTGTCAGTGGGAAAGTTAAATGGGTTATGACATTAAGAGTGGGAAGTGCAAAGACCTCTGCCTGGGGAAGAATGACACCAAGAAATAGTTGATGTAGCTGTCTGGAAAGCAAGTCTACTGAGAAGGATCTGAGGGCCCTGCTGGACCACAAATAGAACATTAACCAGCAGTGTGCCTTCAGTCTCCATTAGAAGTGCTGTCAGTAGGTAGAAGCATGTGATCCTTCCCCTCTAACCAGCCCTGGTGAGGTACTCCTGGAGTGTTGTGTCCAGTCTTGGGCTCTTATCTCCAGGAGACATATGGACGTTCTGAAATGAGTGCAGTGAAGAGCACAAAGACAAATAAAGACCAAAGAGTAGAGACTAAGAGAGCTGGGACTGTTCGAAGTGGAGAACTCTCAGGCAGCAATCTCAGCTGCATGGAAAAAATACTTGATGGAAAGGGATCAAGAAAGTAGAGCTAAGATCTCCAGATGCCTAGCAAATCCAGTGACAGGACAGAAGGCAACAGGCACAGACTGAAATGCAAAAATTTGATACAAGTGAAAGTAAAATACTTTTTTAGTATAGGAGTGGCTGAACACTGAATACATTGCTCAGAGTCTTCGGACTCCCCACCCTTGGAGGCAGTCAATGTTGAACTGGACACAGCCTGGACAATTTCCTCTAGGTTAGCATGCTCCGAATCAGGAACTTGGAAGAGCTGACTTTCAGAGGACTGTCTAACATCAGCCTATCTGGGATCCCAAAATACCACTGTGTACACATTAGCAAAGACTATGTATTCAGCACTAACATATTACAGAGGGGAATGACATACAACCAGATGTACAAATGCAAATGTACACTTTCTGTCTTAAACCAAGCAGATGTCTAAGCATCATTTCTACCATCAAAACCACTCTATCCTGTCTTTAAAATTATGAACTTCGAGAGTTTCATGTAAAACAATTTCAGAAAACATTAAAGACATTTGATAATTAATTTATTAGCTGCTACATGTGTCAACATATGCCAAGGGTATACTGAACACAAGGTGTGCACTGGAATGCAGCCTCTTTCATATCTATAAAAGGGAGACCTTAACAATAAACAGCAGTCTTTGACCTGCTGAATAATAGGAGACTGTTTCAAAGAAGTTGCTACCTTTGTTTAAACCTCATAATTTGGAAACAGCACACCTGCATACATATGTCAAAAGTGCAGATGTTTGTTCTGTTACTAAGCTCATGTTGCTTCCCAAGAAGAGGGAACTCTAGAGAAGGAAAACTATTGCATTTTCCTTTAACAAACACGCATCTTATACCATGAAACTTTATTCACCACAGATAGACTAGCCTGGCATTATTATAATATAATTTACAAAAAAAATATTTCCTCTTACCTCTTTTAAACATATGTCCTGGGTGTTAAATCTATACAATGTAAAGAAAACAGTGCTAAAAGAGCAGAAAAATTCTGGAAATTCTTCTGTAGAAACTACCCAAAGAAGAATAGACATGATCTTCTTCTCATATCTTCATGCAGTAAATATTTCTGAATTTTTATATTAGCTAGTATATTTAATCATGTTTAAAAATACTCAAAGTTGATAAAAGAATTTAAGATATAGAAACTAAATGTCATCAAACAGAGAAATTTTCCAATAAACCATTCCTCTTGTGCACAGCCAGAAATAAAGAGCAAATTTAAGTTGCTCAGAACTCTGAATTGCATTACCAATACAGTTATTAAGAAAATTATTATACAGCTATGAATATCTAAATTCTACCAGCAAAGTTAACTAAATACTGCAAAATTACTAGCAGCATATCATCAGGGTTTAGTACACAAGAAATAGTTAGTCCTTCCCTTTCTTCTGCCTCTGCTTCCAATTCTGTGCAGCATTTATGGGAGTCTTTTCACAGCTGCAAGAGTGTCAATAAGGTGTGCTGCAAAATTATTTTATTTCTGTGCATCTATTTCAGAAGTGGATCACTTAAAAAAAGAGAAGCTCACGCCTAAGTTCAAACTTCAGAGTATGTTTTACTGATTTAGGACCGGGGAACTTGAAACAATCAATAGTCATGGTAGGAAGGAAAATAATTAGGGGAAATACTTTATGTGTCTTCAACTTCCCTTCATTCACAAATACATATTCAGAAAACATATGTATGTCAGGGCTGATATGACTATCCCAGTCATATGCTATGTATTACTGCATTTTTTTCTTTCATCTTTATTTTGTATTCCACCCTGTGCAATTCTGTCTAGTAAAGATAGAGCACTAATGTACTTTTGAACCAAACAAAATGCATTGTGTCCTTCACTACTGAGGAAAAAAAAAATTCATTAGGTGCAGAGCCATCCTTGATCTTTTAAAGTCAATGAATTTTCTTTGTGCAATCACTCAGCTATTCGCTGAATGATAGGAGATGTCCAATTCACTCTAGCAAATTCTAACACCAGAAAGAAACTAAGATTTTTCTGGACTATATTCAGCATATACATATGAAAAGCCATCACATAAAATTAAATTGGTAGTGCTGTACATGTCTTCAAATGCATTCACTGTGATTTGCACCTGAAAATTTGTAATTTCTCTCTAATAGAAAACAATTATGTTCTTACACTGTTTTTCTGATTTGCAATATCACCTGCAAAGTGTGCAGAAAAGGGTGATGCAGCACTAGTGCTCTGCCTGCTTCTGGTTGCCTTGTTCTGTGCACACAAATATTCAGCTGTTAGAAGGCAGCACCTTATGCTCTTTTGACACCTCTGAGACAGTCCTTTAAACAAATACTTCCACATGTTCCTTTAGTTAGAGCTTTAGTTCAACAACACCTTAACCAGAAATTTTAACTGAGAATTAATTGTTTGAAATCACTGGAAACTCTTTTTACTTCATTTCTTAATTCCTATATTGAGTTAGAAAACACAGTACATGCATATTTTAATAATACATCTGTAAGAAAAAACTCAACAAAAGCAAGATAAGTACAGGTTCTATTTGCTTTGCCGTGGAAAGGAAGCATTGACACAACCAGTATAATTGGAAGAGAGATAATGCCACACTCACTGTTTCACAGTACAATAATTCAGATATTTCATTCTCCCTATTCTCCCACACACACTGCCTTTCGTCGTCGTTGTTGTTGTAATTTGTAAGTAGCTCATGAACATAATATGACCACAGAAGCTCAGAATATTCCTCAGCAAGACACCTCTCCTTTACCTCAGGACAAAATCAGCTACGCATGTAATTCAGAATCCATCACAAGATATTTGTTCAGCCTGTTTTTACAAATGCAGTGATGGACCAACCACAACCTCTGTAAGCAATATTCAGTCAGCCCTAGCAAATGAATGTATTTTCTAACTAACAGCTTACAGCAGGAGCTTAAGAAAAGCACTCCAATGCAAATGGACTCTACAGATGTAAAATAGCACTTTCTCTTGAATAAAGTGATAAAGAAGTTAACATAACATCTCTTTCTTTATAAATGCTATATAATTAATTTTCTTTGATTATTTCAGTCAGCAGTGTGTATATCCTAGAACTGACTCTCTGCAATTTATTGATGTGCAGAACCTCACGCATTTAAGGAAATGAATACATGAACCTCAATATATAGGGAAATATCTAATGGCATTTTCACATTTTAATTTTCACTTTTTCCTTAAGTATTTGGTTACTATATTCCTAATGTTTAAACTCCCAGTTTCCAGATGCCCATTTTCATTCCAAGTTGACTTTTTAAATGTATATGATGGGGTTGATTGTCATTTTAGGATGGTTTTGAGGATGATTTTAGCAGTAAATGAAAAGTTAATATTGCCACCATAAACAAAAAAACAATCAGACTTTTTCATGCATCTCCATTTACTAATGGAGATGGTATTATTACTAATGTGGCATTACGACAAATATGGCATCCTATTTGCAATATTAACAAAATTCATCTTAAATGTCTGAAGGCAAGTATATGATTCTAAAAAGATAAAACATATGTCCTAACACAACTTGCAAAATTTGTCCCTCTGAAAAGCCTGGCCATTAGCAGCTATTTGAGATAGTGATGATATCAGAATCAAAATCAAATTAAATTTTATATTCTCAGAAGTAAGTTGAGAGGTGACATTTGCTCAGCAAAATCAAAAGCAAACAATAAACTAAAAAAAAGAAATGTAACTATCTCGAGGATATTTTGGAAGATAGAATCCTGTTTAAACTAAAGTTATGATAATTACAAGTGATGATTAGAAACATTTTGCATATCCTAAGGGAATTTTGGTAACATAATATCAGTAATATCAGTAATCAATACCTTGATTTGCCAAGGATCAAATGGGGCATCTCCCAGATTAGTGCAATTTATCTGCTTTTTGTAAAGGAGGGAAAAAAATAGACAAGGAAGCACAGGGAAAGCAGATTAAAATTTAAATTTCACTATCTTTTCTGTTTCTTCTAAAATAATTTCTTTCAACTGTGCACATGTTAGGGTTAATCAAGTAAAAATTTTGAAAGTAGCATATGCGTTATTGTTTTTTAAGTTGAAGAAAGACTGTGTTTTATACAAGCATAAAGTTAAATGTGATCACAATTCAGCACGTTCCTTGAAACAAAGAAACAGAAATGTTCAGGGGTCTCAAAACAGAGACCCAAAGAGCACTGAATTTCCATAGAAAAGAATTAGGCAGCTGAGAAATCAGAGAAGATGCTAAATTTATGAACCACAAGTAGAAGACAAGAAGGTTACTTACTCTGCAGGGTTTTAGAAAATACTTTTTATCTTTTCACTGGTACAACTCCAGTTAATTCCATAGTGTCACCCTGGACGTAAAAACATCAGCCCAATTACAGAAATTACAGGATTCAATTCAATTACAGAAATCAACCATTACAGAAATCAATTATAGAAATCAAAACTTTTCTCAGCAGATGAATGTGAATTTACCACAAATGAGAATGTAACTCCACATTTGAAGCCCAACATTTAGTCACTGATTTTCTTCAACAGCAAGTAATTCCTTCTCTTTTTTATCTGAGAGTGTAATAAAATAATAAAAGCATAATAAAAGCAAAATGTTTTGAAACATTTCTTTCACCATCTGGATTAGCAAAAGAAATATCAATTAACTTCCATTTCTCCAGTTATTTAAGACTAAGTGTTTATTAAAATGTATTTGGCTTTAGTGTTTCAATATCACTTGTATCTTTAATAGTGTACACAAGTGCTGTGTTTCCCCTTTTTTGTGTGGGAACTTCTAACCATGGCCCTTCCTTCTCTGTCTCTCTAGGCTACCAGAGTGTAAATTGCCTGCAGCCCATACAAGAGCCTGGTGAAGAACATGGAGCAGGTGACTATTTCCTGAAGGACATTAGTCCATGGGAGGAACCCCACACTGGAGGGTTGAACCCCACACTGTGAGGTCCTTCTCACACACAGTGAGATGGAGGGTGAAGCCACCATGTGTTCACCTGCCACTGTTGTTATTACTAAACAAACAATGAAAGAAATGGCCATACTTTAAAGGAAAAAATGTAGTTATCTTTTGAAGGTTTCATTTTGAGTCCATCCATACACAGACAGACAACACTAACATTTCGAGTAATAGTGTGTTGTGCACATACACGCAAGAGGCAGAACTGAGAAAATGATAGCAGTTCAGGAGTCAGCTGTTTTGGAGACACTGCTCTAGAAACCATCTCAAAATTCTCTTGACTTTACATGTATTGCTGCTTCTCTTACATATGGCAACTCCCACCATTGTTTTGTTTCTGCAGTCATCCCATGCCTACCAGTACCTGAAGCAAAATTAGCCATGTTATCAAAGCCACATAAGCAATGTAATGCAAGAGAAGTAAGAAAGAGGGATAGCATATACATTCTGTAATGTGTTCCAAATTACAACTATAAATGTAAGGATTTCCTGCCTGCAATTCAGTTTCAAGGAGACAAAAATTGAAACTTACTATTTATTTAGTTGCCCATATATGTATGTTTTTGTAACACTACTAGAAAGCAGAAATGAAAATTTAATTAAACAATTATACTTCAATTTATTGTATGCAGGCTGTTGAAGAACATCAGAAAAGGTTTTGCTTAAGTAAAAAAATCACAATTTTATAGTGCTTATGAATTGTCTCTTTATGAAGTTGTAATATTGACTGATATTTAACCAGATTTTAATAAGTCAGATGAATTAAAAAAGAGACACTCACATATTGATAAATCCTTCTCCACTATATGCTTGTGAGATAATGGTTTCAGTATGTCAAAGTACCTTACGAGACTTTTTATTCTTAAAACTGTATTCCTTGGTGTATCCAAGTAACAGACTTCAACATGAGTCCTGAAGATTATAATGCACAGACCCTAAAAGTTTTGTGTAATCCTTTGTTTCAGACTGATTTAAACTTCAAAATGTACAGTTTACTTCCTAATATCTATATATTGTCATTATAAATATTACCCTAATTTATGAGGAAATAAAAAATCTTTTTATCATTAAAATGTACCTATGTTCCTAGTTTGTGTGCATGCATAATTCAGACAGAAATTAATGCTGAATGTTACTTTACAAAGTTACTACTTAGAATCTGATAATAATAGGAAAACCGTATTAAACTACAACTTTATGTTCCACTTATTGGCTGTACTCTCAAAGAAAAGAAAGAACTTGTGACAACGTCCAGAGTAGGTGGAGGCTACATGTTAGCTGCAGGCTAATGGGTTAGCTTGGTTAAAAATACAGAATCGAAAAATTCTGAGACAGTTTTTTCTACCTGTATAGAGTCAACTGAATACCACAACTTCTTAAATAATAAACTATGCCAGGTTAGGCACAACTGTGCATATGCGGACGACCTATGGTATACACATACACATATAAGTTTTCTCTTGGGATCTTGTTAGTAACACTCCCTGACATTCTGTCTCCCATTTAGAAATGTGATTCAGCAATCACTGGCTTACTGACATGGCAGCATGTAAATCAGACTAGCAAAATATGTATTAGGACTTCACAACTTTCTTCTTATTCAAATGCTTTGTCATCTATGAATAAGAGAGCTCAGAAGAGGCATCTCCTTTGCTACCATAGTCTAAAATAGTTTACTGAGATTCAAAATCTCTTATGCATTTTAGAGATTATTTCTTATTTGATATATATAAATTTTAGATATATGCTATATTTCCTTTTAGGAGGGATAAGGAAATTAGTGTAAGTACTCTGAGATTATGACTTGCTGTCAAGATTTGGCTACTTTGCCGTCCCTGAGAAAACACCTACTGCCCAGGGCTGGAGGTGCCTGAAACTGTCCTGCTCCCTGGTAAGGTGGCTGGACAGTCCTGGCTAATGGGTCCTTCCTTGCTACTGTCATGGGGACAAGATTTTTACGGCTTAAGTATAGCACATGTGGCCTTAACATGTGCTATCAGCAAAATCAAGTTGAGTCAGCTGATTCTGATCAAAATGACAATTTTAGGTGTTGTAGGGCAGTCATCAGAAATTAATTCTGTGCATTGTTCAGATTCAGAAAACCACTCTGAGAAGAAAGAAGGGTGAGTCCTCTCCTAAGAGGGAAGTACAACTCAGGATAAGCTGCAGCTATTTTGGAAGTGTCCCATCAGAAAGGAGGCCCAATTCTCTCATGCATTAAATGGTGGTTCTAAACACAATGGAGGATTCCAGAGTTCCCTGTCTTCAGGATTTGTTGAAGAATAATGCTCACCTCCTCAAAATACTCCTTGAAACTGTAGAAAAGGTACAGAGATTGGGAAGACTAGCATTTTAACAAAGAGTGCTCATCTAATGTTGAATCCCTCAACTACAATTCCCCTCTTTTTTTTTTTTTTTTTTAATTTGAGAATCAGTGGTCTGTTATATACATAATATGTCTGTGTGATATATTGATTAATAATGAAAATGTTAAACAATTGTAAATAGAAATTTAAGTCCTGTAGATAACATTCTTTTTACTCAATATCATGAAGCAGTGATGTTTTGAAATGAGTAAGTTTAAATGACTGCATACAAAGCCCAGGACAGGCAACATTTCAACACTGACATCCATGATGTACAACAGAGCTACATAAATTCTAGGGTTTTTACACTCATAATGGCACTGATTATAATTCTAAGGAGGATATAAGTTACTACTGTAACATTGTGCTTTGCTGCAGAAGGTGTCTAACACCTACACACATTTTACAATTCCCTTGGTAACTGTAAGTTAAGAGCAATATACACCCTGGGTAAAAGGTGGCCTGTACAGTACAAAATTAATAATAAAGTTTGATGAACTAGGATTCTTTTTTTCATATTTGTACCAATAACTTTCAAATTTACAGATTATCAGGAGTGAAGTAATTTCACAATGTAAAATGTACATGGAGGAGTGTAGCACTATACTTTCTTTAAATAACAACAAAAAAAATCTTCATTACCAACCCTAAAACTACCGTGTGCTGTTTTACCTTCAGAACATGTAATGTACCGTACATGTTTGTTTCCTTTAGATTTTAGTGTGACTATGAAAACAAACTATGAGATTGGTGTTAAGAGACACATTGCAGCAAGCATGCTAAGCATTTGCCTTAAGTGATAACAGAGAAGCAGGCACCAGTATACTTGCTTCAATAGGCATCTTTCTGATTTCTCCCTGTCTTTACATCCTGGTACTATTCTGCTTTAACACTTTACATTACCAAGGCAAAAAATTTTCCAAAGCTAACTTTCCAGAATGCTGCCCATCTTGACTCCAGAAAGAGCAGGATCCATCTTTGTCTAATTCACTGCCTCGACTCAGCTCATTCTGATACTCAAAGGGAAGGCTTTCAGCTACCCTGTAAATTGCTGAGGTGTGTCACCCAACCACATCCACATCCACAATCACAGAGATGCAGAAGGACAGTTATACACATGGCTGGAAAATGAGTGAACAGAAAAGCACAGGAAATAAGATGAGACTTGGTCAAATAAAGGGAATTCTGCACTTCCAAGAACATGCAGTAATACTTGTTGTGGTAAATGGCAAGATTGTGTCCAAGATCAGAAAGGTAAATTTGCTTCAGAGAAAAAGATACTATTCAGAACATCTAGAGGTTTCAAAGGAAGACTGGAGATAAAAGCTAAAAAATGGTCCAAGGAGAATGGGTAATGTCTGACACCCTGGAGCATGCAAGTACAGAAAGGCTCCCAAACAGCCCAAGCAGCAACAACAGCATGTCAACTGAAGATGCAGAAGAGATGTTTTGCCAGCTCAAACTCAAGCTTTACACTTAACTATTCCCATGAAAGCTGCACTAATTGAAGTCCACAGAGGATCTTACTGTGACCTCTGAAGCCTTTAAAAGAGACAACATTATGCTCATGAAACACCAACACAGTTTTACAGCTTTGACTTGCAATCCATTACACCTTTCTAGCAGTATATTTTGGTGTACATCTAATATACAGAATGAAACTGTTTTCCTTGTTAGGTTTACCAATTTCAATATTCTTTGAAAATGTCTTAACAAGTAATTTGTTTTCAGAACACCAGCAAGCTTGATATGTCGATCTTGAGAAGGTTTTCATACATATTTCCAGAGGCAAATAATTGTTATTGAATATGACATTTCAAAGTTCTTGTAAGTGAGTTTAAGTAATTTCTGCCTTCTTTCCATGTTCCTTAGAAAAACTGGGGCTGTTAGCATTAGACAGGCAGCTAAATTGTTCAAGTGTTTGTTTATTTTGTCTAAGATCTTGGGGTGCAGTTTCAATTTTTAAGTGAAAGTTATTCAAGGATAGTTGCATATTTTCCTTTCTTTAGCATCAATTTCTAAAGCGGAACCCTTCTTAATAAAAGAATTGCAGAATTTAATCTAATTCATACAGCACTTGTACCCTAGAAGAAGATAGAAGATAGTGTAAATAAAGGATATCAAAACTAATTTTAGATACGGAGCTATCCAGTAATAAAAAAGTCTTCTAAACAAGTCCTTTAATTTTTCAGTGGAAATGTTGCCTTATTTTTTTTTTTAATATATTAATAACCACTATATTATTTGTTTTTAAGTAAGTCTGGTATTTGAACTGGCAACAGGTAACTCTTACAGTTTCTCTATAAATATGTAATATGATGGAGAGGGATTCTTGATGCTTAAAAAAAATTATATCTAATTCACATGAAAAATTTGTTTTGACAAACCACATCTATATAGTGCAAGACATATATTAAGTATTACATTTTTCTGATGGCCAGGTAGATTGTAACAGCTATTTATAGATTTACTTTTTAAGCAATTTTTTAAACTATTTTGAGCATTGATTGAACAGGCTTCAACAACTAAAGTGAATCTGCAATTTATTTAAAAATAAAGTACTTTTCAAATGAAAACAAAGAGCTGCCTATTACAACTACATTGTATAGAAACGCTCTAGGCAATTATTTTCTTTATTATAGTAGAGGCAAGAGAGAAAGAGGCAGCAACTGAAGAGACAGAAATTCATACTACAGTAGCAGACAGGGAGAAAAAAATAGAAACACATATATTAGGATAAACTAAACAATAATCCATGAAGTAAAATAAAGTGTGTGATTAAAGCAATATTATCATGAAAGCAATAATACAAGGTTGAGACTTGAACTATAAATTTAGTTACAAATGAAAATGGACGGTAAGGAATCAACATTACCTAGCAGAATTGACAACAAAAGATCTTTCAAGATTTTGAAAAAAAATACATTCCTTTTCTTACCCTCTGGATACAGGATTCTCTACGAAGAAGGTTAATACTTAAAATGGACAATTGCAATGAAAAACAATGCCAGCCAAGGTAGCTTCAGCTTTGGGTCCTTTCAGATTACTTTTACCACAAGTATATGTCAAAAAAAGTTTTAGCCAAGGATTTGAAAGAATTTGAGTGTATGCCCACAAGTGTTTCCAAAAAAAAGAGGATCATGACAGAATATGTATGGCATTTGTCTCAACAGAGAATAGGCAGGCAGAGTACCTGCAGCAGTGTAAATCTTATTGCACATCTGAAACTTCTTTTGAAAGTTTCTTATCAGTTGTGTAAATTAAATGCCCAAACGAAGGTAGGATTACAGTAATACTTTCCCCATTTCAGTATTTAATAACAAATTATCACTACCACTCATATAAAAGCAGCAATATTTCATCTAAATACATTCATACCTTAAAAGTCACACAGTTATGGACTAGCTGCCATTGTTCTGCATTTATAGCGCTTCCCTGATCTTAATAAGACCACAAAACTCCTTTTAAAATTGTGAAGTCCCTTTCCTTACTCTAGGCTTTCATCTTTAGATCAAGGGCTTTGAACATCATAATAACCTTGAAAAACAATCCAAATTCGAAGCAGTCTATTTTCTTTGTCTTGAGACCAAACAGACTTTTTTACTGATGAATCTTCCTCTTAAAAAAGCCCTATCACATAACTTTGCCTCTGCAAAAAAAATATTGGAAGAAATCATTAGGAAAAATATCTGAAACTCTGCAAGTTCATGCTTTGCTCCTCTTAAAACCGATTTTCACTTCAGGAACATGTTTGGTTTTTACTCCACAATAGAAGACAATTACATCTCCATCCACAACGCAGATCCTCCACCATCTGCAAGGCTCTTAATCTTATTCTTCCTAACTGTGACCCATTGTTCTTTCTACATGTAAGGATGTCCCCTGTAGAATGGGGGGTAGAGCCATTCATACTACATTTGAACAAAAGACCTCTCAATATTACGAAGTTCTACTTTCATCTTCTTTTATGAACTTTTTATACCATCCTGTGTGGGACTTGCAAAACCATCTCAGTCATGCAACCAAATGACTTAACACCTCCAGCGGGAATGCAATTTTTAAAAAAACTTAAGCACAAATATAACATTAGGGAAAAAGAAGGATTTTAACGAAACCAAAAGATGAAGCAAGGAAAAAAACTCTGTGAAAAGATCCTGGCAGAATGCATTCCAGGATTACAGAAAACATGTTTCTAAGGATGGTATGATTGACACTTACAAACATTAGACTGGAAAAAACCTTTCAAGGAGGTGTGTCCCTTTGTTCTCCCTAAAAGACTGGTTATACTCAAGCCCAATGTCAAGAATATAAATGACGTCCCCTGGCAAACTACTACAGTGCTTCCTTAAATCTCTATTCCTTAATGTGCATCTCCCAAAACCAGCATATCACACCCTGAAACCACTTTGTATTTTGAGGAAAGAAACATTACTTACATAACTAGTGGGTTATTTTTCAGCTTATTGATCAGGATAAGCAGAATAAGAATTTATGTTATTAATCTTGTCCAAGTTTATGATCCACTATGGCCCTTTCCTAAAGAATTGGCCACCATTTGTGTTTGTATAGTTGACTCTTTTTGACTAAGTGCAGTACACTGCAGTCATCTCTGTCAAAACTCCCCTTTTATAGCAATTTCTTGAAAGCAGGTGGAAATCTGGTCCCAGCACACCTCAGAATTTCCACCGTCTTGTCATCTACAGATTCAGAAAGTACCAATTTCAGATTGTGAAAATGTTAAAAAAAACTCACACTTGAGAGAGGCTGTGATACTGTTGCCTTAAATTTAAACATGAATAGCTATTTACATTTAACATACAGTAGCACCAAGGTCATTCCTATATCTAGGTCAAAGACCCAAATTGTCATGTTCATCCTTTGATGATTTTTCATAGATTTCTTATGTGCAGTATTATCTACAGGAAAAAAAAATCCTCTTGGTTTTTCTAGTAAATTATTGAATCTCTCCTTTTTTACCATACATAATTCCTTCACTGCTGAGCTGGGCAAAGTTAGTGAAAATGCAATACTAAGTCCAGTCAAAGTTGTATGCTAGAAATGTATGTAAGAAATGAAAGGGCATAGTTTGTACAGAGAAGAGGAGTACTTTATTCTCTGGACTTTGTCCAGAGAATGAAATAACATAATTTCAAGGAATACCAAGTGCAAGGTCTAAAGAAAAAAATATATCTCACTCTTGCCTTATAGGAATGAAAACTAGCCAGATAAAACCTGAAACACATGAAATATCCAACATTTCTTTTTTCCTTTTTTTTTTTTTTTTTCTTAAATCGAATCCTGGGGGCAGAAATCCAAAGAAATAGAAAATGGAACATTAATCACTTGTGCTTCTAGCTCCTGCCTCAAAAATCAACTGCATTTTCATAAACAAAATTGTGAGAGATTTTAAATATTTTTTCTCTGCTGACCAGGCCATATTATGTACAATTCTGTTAAAGAGATCATACTGCCTATTCAAACATTACTAAAAATTATGACACGAGTTCCAGTTTACCTGAGTTCATACACAGGATGATTTTACTTATAGTGGTATTCAATTTTTATCACATATTTGAAATGAGCAAAGTTTGAGGAAAAAAACAATCTCATCTTTTCTACTAGTAGTTAGTACTGCAGGAATCTGGACAAAGAAAATACATCAGCAATGAAATCACTGAGGTAAGATCAAGTGCATTATAATTTTAATCTCTACAGTTATTTGTATTATTCTTAGAACACAATGAAAGAGCTTAGAATTCTTTTGTAAAAATTACAACCTCTTCTCAGGTTGAGTCCCAGACCTGAAATAAATTTTTTTCTTTCAAATTTGTTCTGTCTTTTTAATTCTACTCAGAGACTAAATTATGCAGACACACAAAGAGACATTTCTTTATGTCCTTGTGGGGAACCTCACTCATGTGAATTCTCTTCAAACCAAAGAAAATAGATCTTTAAGTACCTCAAAAGGAAGGCAATACCAGCACTTCATTTTGAGCTCAGAAAATCCATATCTCTTTTCACTAGTTTTCACAAAAAATGGTTTTCTTAAAAAATCATTATTTTTTAAAAATGAGAAAAATTAAGAATAAATAGTCCAAAAAAATTTACACAAAACAGATTTTCAAAGATTCTTGCAAAGCATAGTACATGTTTTCAAATCTACATTTTCATGTCTTGCATCTCTACAAATGTGACAACTTCATGAGTTATCTGTGAATGTTAATATGGTGAATATCAGTAAAAAAGAAGAAATCCTAAAAAGAAGCCATATAAAAAATACATTGATAGAAATAATATTGATAGCAATATTTATTCATTAAAAAAATGTTTAAAGACAATTTAAAACTTTTTCTTTCCCTGGGGCACAGTGGGTTTTTGGTGTTTCCTGTGATGGAGATGATTGCTACTACCAGAAGTCATTATATATTTTTCTTGAAATTCATACCTATTTTTAATGCATCATTGGTATTTTCAATAGCATAGTCTCATGGTACTTCCTCTTAACGCAACAGAGAATTTTAGGAGAATAATAGAAGATAACTTTTCTTGAACTCTTTGTATTCAATAGAGATGACAAATCAGTACATATTAATCTTGGCATCTACTTGGTAGTGGAAAGAAGAATGAAACTATGATGTTCTTCTTTTCTCAAAATTTGGATCAATATTTCAAATGTTACACTTTCAGGGGAAAAAAGAAGAAACACCATGAAAGGCTCAAAAGTCTGCAAGACTTTATAAATGGAATAGATATATTGCAATGCCATCAATATTTCAAAGCTGTGTTTCCAGACATATAAAAATTTTCTATCTTCCTTCTACTTCTTTGCACAGAACAAGCAAGAGACATAGCAAATAAAAATAAAAGATTATTTTAAAACTTATTCTCCAGCATTCCATGGTATACAGTGTAATCGTTCAAAATTTAAAGGCAGAATGAAAAATATATTGGGAAACAGTTCAGCAGAAATCTAGAGTAAAATGAAAGATTGTTAGTTTTATGTTTTGGGCCATAAGAAATCTTAAGCTTTTAAAAAATTACTTCTAACTTTTAATAAGATATACCAGAAATCAGAAGTACTAAAAGCTACTATAAAAAACATCACAAGCTATGTTGCAAAATTAAGTAATTGGGTCTCATTCACTGCAAAATGAAACTGATAGGTTAGGATAAGGAAAGTCAAGTTATATTTCAAAAGAGACTTGAACTTCTGTTTGTGTATTAAAGGAAAGACAACATATACTTGGAGGTGCTTTTGGGGGAGGTTGGTTTTTATTTTCCTTTTGTTGTTTTTTTGGGTTTTTTTCCTTTTGGTTTGGGTTTTTTGTTTCTTTGTTGGCTTTTCTTTCTTCATTTGTTTTGTGTCTTGGTTTGTTGGGTTTTGGAGTTTGTTTTTTAGTGGGTTTTTAGTGATTTGGTTTTGTTTTGTGGGTTTTTTTGTTTGTTTTTGCTTTGTTTTGGTTTTGGTTGGTTTTGTTTTTTAGTTTTGGTTTAGTTTAGTTTGTTTTGGTTTGGGTTTCTTTTCCTGAAAATTTTGGGTATTAATAATTCTGGCTGGAAGAACAACTGCAGCTTAAATGTCAATATATGGGGTAAGTATATTACACCTCTAACCATTGTTCCAGCACTGAAATAAAGGACAACTTCCCCACCCACCCCAAAAACAAGCAAAAAAACCCCAAACAAATAACAAAAACCCTAAACAAGCAAATAAGAAGAACAAAAACCTAACCAGTCAAACAAAAAGATTTAAGAAAAAAATCAACTGAACAGCCTTCTTTTTCTAGAAAACAGAGCCATGATACTGAATCCTGTGCATTACTCCTGAATTAAATTCTAAGAAGGAGGTTTGGAACTAGACGAACTCTAAGGTCCCTTTCAACACAAACCATTTTTTGATTCAATTTCTATGATTCACTTTAACATATTTGAAGTATCACTATTTCCATGCAAATTCATTTTGGAATAAAATGGTAAGGAAAAATTCAGATTTAATCTTGTATCTCACAGTTTTCATATTGTGCAGTTTATTCATTCTATGATTTTCTGGATTACTTTTTAAACAAGGTAAACTATGACTTGTCTGGTTTTCTAATTATCAGATTTATTAATTAAATCAGACTTTATTCCTAGAACAGTCCAAAAGTACTACTAAACAATCAGTTTCATACATAATACAATAAGACAAAAATTTTAAAAGCCCCCAAAACCTACAAGCTACTGTTGGTAAAATGTACCTTAATCCTTTATATATAAATAATGTTTTTAGGACAAAGACTGGACACAAATTCTAAGTTTTTAAAGATTTTTTTTTTAATTATTCGGTTTCCATTTTGACACTAAGCCACTACAGTTCCAGTGTAGTTCTTCACAACATCAGTGGAGGTGTCATGAAAATCCAAAACTACTACTTCAATCTTCTTCAAGCAATTTGTACCACTCTTTCCGCATATTTTTTAAATTTAACCCAGATATTTCTCCACAAAAGATTTTAATCAGGAAACACTGAACCTAGTGCTGATTCGGAACACATGCTTTCAGTCCTCCTTGCCCTTTCTCATCCACTCTCATCACACCTGTTAACTAAATTATGTATTTAGATTTGATTCATGCCTCTTCAGTTCCATCAATTCTCAGAGCCTATTAGAACATGGAAATAAAATAAGGGAGACAGATAATATCAGAAATTCCATGCAAATACCTGTGAGGAAAAACATGAAGAATCTGGGGGAAAACTCATGCTGTTCAGTACATATCAAAATAAAGAAGCCATAGTTTACTGCAGTGTCTGATTTCTACCGTGCAGATCACTAGCAGCAATTAGTGAGAAAATAAGTGATTCCAAGGGAAATCAAACAATATGGGATTGCATTTCCTCATTTTTCTCTTTGCAAAACTGGTTCATTTGTTATATGCTTATATAAAAATGTATGTTTATCATTTCAGTTGTGCTTTCACATAATTTCTGAGTAGAAAACCTGAGGGTCAAGAAGCTGTAATGCACGGCAGTAAATCTTTGTAATAAATTCTTAACATTATATTTGAGTACAATGTGTATGTGTACAATGTGTACAATGTAATTGTACCTTCAGACTTTTCCAACATTATCCATCCCTCAGTTTTGTATTCCAAGTGTTCCATCTCTACTTAGTGACCCTGCTGGAAAACTGGAAGGTCAATCTGGCCACTTTATGTCATTGGGAGATACACTTATTTCAGCTCCTATCTAAATTTGCATCAGAAGTATTTCAAAAGAAACAAAGCTATATGACAGCTTTGTAATTTTAAAACATAAATTATTTTAATACATTATTTTAGGGTATTGTTTGTATTCTAAGTTTACATAATTTTTAGCAATTGTTTTCTTTACTGGGATTCTGGAAAAAAAAAAAAAAAAGGATGTAGATGAGTCTTGCTGTTTTGTAGTAACATGCTTCAGGACTAAAATAAAATACTGACCAAAATTGAAAAAGGAGAGAAGAAAGGAAAAATGGTAACATAAAAAGGAGAATCCAATGAAAATTAATGTTGTTAGGTTTGACAATCATAATTGGTAATCATAATTGGTTTTTTTTCATGGAAAAATAATGCAAGAAAAAAGAAAGAGGGAAAATGTTTTCCTTTTTTTATTGGTTTATTCACATAGTTCTACCACTATTTTAGAAATAATTAAAATTGTTTCATGCAATGCCTAACTCTCAAAAGACCCTGTTTCTCGACACTGCAAAAATTTCCTCATATAGCTGAATCTTATCCCATTTGAGAAGGAATCACTGATTGCATTGTTTGCACTGCCATCCCAAGGATGTAAAATAGAATAAATAACTTTTTCATTGTTTATTTCAGTTACTCTCTTATCAAACGCACATTCAATGCCTAATTAAGAGCACAGTAAGTGGGCAGTGAGGCACAAATATAATCTTAAGGGCTAATTTATCTAGCACTTATTTTGGTACTTCTTTTAAAAATCTTGATTGAATGCCATGGTTTAGAAACCACATATTTAAATGCAGTTTCATCAGTTTAATATCACTGTAAATTGCTTTTGTAAACAAACAATACATAATGATATATTATGTCATGAACCTATCTTGAAATACAGCTCCACAATGCTAGACCTCACCATGACAGGTTAATTATCAAAACATTCTAAGAGATTAAGAATTAGCCAGTTGTCCTTGGTGGACTGGCAAAACAAAATAAGTTATATACACATCAGAATGCACTAATTAAAAAGCAGTATTTCAGTTTCATTTTAATGAGGGGCAAGAGACATTGCATTTTCTTTTTACATGTCCTCTGTTTCAGATAACTGTCAGTCTTAAAGAAATTTAGGCAAACAAGAGATAAAGCAAATGTCTCTAAATTAAGCTTGCAGCTTTCTCTGTTTGAAGCAAGAGGTGAAAAGTAGCTTGAACACTGAACTTATCCTCGATAATATTTAAGTATGGAGATATTTCTACACTCATCTGTATCCTTGGCGAAATAGTGTATCTACAGAAAACTGACAACTAATTAAGAGCTATCCAAATTTTTCCGTTTGTTGGCAATTTATCAATATTTTTTTAAAAGAGAAAATATTAAACCTGTTGGATTATAGGGGTATATAAATTAAATACATTTTTACTAGAACTAATATCTGTTTTACTAGAACTAATTTCCATTTCACCAGTCACTAGCTATTTAGCCAAGGCCCTGGGGTAAATATGAATCCTCAAAATAATTTCAGACATCCGTTACTTGCATGATTAGCCAAGTCAGTTTAGCCACATGAAAAGGGTTTAAAACATACGACTTGTATCATTGGCCAAGCACACAGAAGAACTCCTGGAAATTTGTATTAAATTTATGGGCTTTTTAAGTTGAATTTACAGATTTTGATATGTCCTCTATAACGAACACAGTGTATAATTCACTTCCATAGGCTTATTATTGTCCATGGCTATTTTTCATCTAAAAGAGTGCTGAATCATGTAGTCTTTAACAGTTGTTTTATATATTTATGGGGTTCTGTGTAGGATGAGCTTTGCTGTTCATAGATGAATCATAACTTTCAGTTGAAGGTGGGCAGAGCCCATCTGTCTAACTGAGAGAAAGAAATCTCTATGAGAGAGGAAGCTTTATTTCAGAGACATACCTTTCTTGTTTCCTTAGGACACTTTTAACCCTTTTCTACTAAGCACTAAGACTATTTGCCACTGCAGAATAAAAGAGATTACAAAAAAAGTAATTCTGTTGTATTTCCAGTCTTAAAACACCTTTTTGGCATCAGTGTTACCAAACACAACATTCTATTAAAAAAAAAAAAAAAAAAAAAAGGTAACAAATCAAACAAATCAAAACCAAAACCAACTAAACATCATTTTAAAAGAAAAGAGTTTACAAAAAAAGTAAATTTGCAGATAGTCTGGAAAATGAATGACTTAAGGATGAATTAGTCAATTCTTTGAAGACAGAAGAACTGAATTGCAGCACAGGAGTTACACCTGGTATATTTAACTAAAACACAATGCTACCCCATAGAACCTATCTTGATAAGTTTATGTTTTGGATCAAATACGCTATAAAAATTAATCTCCTAGATCATCAATGTCAGGGTCATTTATAAGCTTTCTGTGACTAGTACACACTGTCTGCCCTACTTTAATGAGCAGTTCAATGAATATGTACAGCAAAATAATCCACACATCCTGTATTTCAGGAAACTACACTTCAGCCTTGGTCTTACATGTCCCAGGAATCTGACTATCTGGAATCCTTAACAGGTCATTCATCTGCCCTGAGAATACTGTGCACAGCAAACAATGAAGCAAAGAATAGCAACTGGAAGCAGCCATAAGGTTTGTTTCAAAAAAAAAAAAAAAATCACACTTCAAATCCAAACAACTGGATCAGGGCAGGAACACCCCATGATGGCAAAAGGTAAAACTAAGTAGTGATAGTCCAAAGAAAAAATCTGGTATAAAGAAACTTAAAGGTCAGATACTTTGCAATAATCAAAGAAACATTTGTTGGAAGGGACGTTACAGATCATCTTGTTCTGATCTCCCCACTGTGGGCATGCACACAAAGACACATTGTCCATAGAAACTAGTCTCTAGCATACATGTGTTAATGAACTGTCACATGGTTTTTAGAACACTGGCAGTAAATGCATTAGTGAAAAATACAGTATTTTGCTTTTGAAAACAAGCTATTAAATAGACCAAATTTATCCAGAGTTTATGAAATACTGAGGTGTGATATTAACTACCTATTACAGCTTCTCCTAAATAGGGAGCTCATTTAAAGATCATATTCCTTAAGAAGAGGAAAAAGGCTGCCAAAACCCTGATATTGCCTCTGTGCAGCACCTGCATTAGTTAGAGAGCTCCATTTGTTCAGAATCATTAGCAGATAAAAATACAACCTTCATGAAATTTGGATTCTGTTCTAGTTCTTTTTGAATGACTTGTAGAAGAAATGTTATTCAGTGTTTTAACAAAAGCTAGGCACTGTGTTTCCATATAAACTACAAACAGGCAATGTGTGTTTATATGCCTTCTGTCACACAGCATAGAGACAGAATGTATCAGTTTCCCATAAAAGCCTTCGTGTCAAAGTATAAATGAGACAAATACAGTACCATTTATAACAGACACATTGACATCCTAGATTTTAACTAGGTCACTTGAGAAAGAATTCTGTAATAAATATTTGGAAAATTATTACTCTGTGGCAGGCTAGAAGGCTTAATTATCAAATAACATTATTTAAATTTTACTTAATTTTATTTTTCTATTTGTATTTTCTAAAAAAACCCATAATTTTTACAATGCTGGAAATGTAGAATAACAAAAAGATATTAATATTCAAGATGGTAAGTCTGCATTGTGTAAGAACTCATATGGACCTGACAGCAAAAACAAAGTATTCTTACTTCAAAGTTCATTTTTATGAAGTATATACATGTCTGCCTGAGCAATACCTGACATATTTTTTTATCTCAATCCTGCATAGAAAGCAGACAGATAATAGAAAGATGTATGATTTTTCATTTTCAAGACATTTGCATTATCTTAACTTAAAAACCAACTTTACAAAAATTATTTTCTTTATCTGTAATTTTAATGTAATGGAAACAAAGTAAATCACAGAAACTGGAAATAACCAAATACAATAAAATCATATAAGAAAGCAAATTAAGGAAGTATTATATCACCAAGGTAAAATGAGAAAATCTATTTTAATGATGAAAGAAAGTGAATAATCTGGTTGTTCTCCACACCCAAGTATTTGTAATTAGGATCAAGAGATGAATATTAACTTTAAAAGCTGGCAGATAAAGACCTTGAATAAGGCTAAAAATGTATTAAAACCAAATCTCATTTTCTGCAAGGTTTTCTGTCAATGTTTCATGTAAAATCACTAGATCAGTCTACCTTACACATCAAGAAACAAAATTTCATCTTGTACAACGTATGCAGTAGAATGACTATTTCTTCACTACAGGAAGTTGAAGAAAAAGGATAAATTATCATAGCAAGACTGCCAGAGTTCTTATATTTTATTTTCTATTTTAACTCTAATTTCATATTCAGATCAAGGTACAGTGATGTTGGCTGTAACAATGATGATCACCTGTAACACAGTAGGTGAGTGCATAAATTGACATAGTTCTAAGTTGGTTTTAAGTCAAAACTAACAAAATAATCTTTTAATGTTTATATCATTTCAAGATAGCAAATTTCCCTAGGATAGAGTTAAACGATAGATCAGAAAAAAATCATAAAAGCTCTTCTGAAAGATCACTGCCAGTCACTAAAACATACTCCTTCAGCTGGTTAAGTATGCTCTACTTTTGAAACACAGGACAGTTATTTACCTGAGTTTAGTTTAGACTAATGCAATTACACTAAAAGTTAATGTTTTGTTACAGAAATCTTTCACCAGAGTGTCACTCCAATAACAGAGTGAAAAGTTAGCACTTGTATGTGCTGTGTCTAAAATTATCAGTGAAACTACATCTAAAAGAAATGCTCAGCAGAGTTT
Organism: Argya squamiceps; assembly: GCA_037834095.1. Lineage (NCBI taxonomy): Eukaryota > Metazoa > Chordata > Aves > Passeriformes > Leiothrichidae > Argya > Argya squamiceps. The sequence continues at coordinate 25,807,928 of JBBMKD010000115.1, forward strand.
GGCACTGCTTCCATAATACTCCTTTTAGTTGCTAATGCATGCAAATTGTCCTTAAAACATTTTAAAATACTATTTATACAGAGAGCAACATTATGACAGTCAAGAAATATACCATTTCTTCTGTGGGTCCAGAAAGAAAAACCATAAAGAAAAATAGTAACTGTGTGCAGAATAGTATCTATGTTTACCAAGTCTCAAATCAATAATAAGAAAAATATTCCAGCTAGGTGCTTATGATTTTTTTCCCAAACAGTGGGATTTCACACACAGAAACAAACAAAACAAAATAAAATAAACAACCAACCAAAAAATACAAAGACTAACTATGACACTCACTTAATTACCTTGGTTTATTGGAGTAAATGTCATCTTATGAAAAGGAAAACAAGCACCTCTTGCCAGTCCTACATTTAAAGACTGTATGAAAAGCAGAAGAATTCTCATAATAATGCAAATCAAACTATAATTTTTGCACCAAATTGACATATTCTAGAGAAAGGTTAAGCCACATGACATAACCAGCACACCCAGATGCTCAATGCCATTTTTCACCATTCATGTTTTAATGACTTAGACACTTAAATATACAGTTATGGTCAGTTTAGCTTTTAAATGAGCCTTTTGGGTAGGTAACCTACCTACTGACTTCTCCTGAATTTTTGTATAACACTGAAATTGGAAGTTAGAATATGTATGTTAGGATCAAATATTCCTCATCATAAAAACAATTAAAATTACTATAACACATCTAAATAAAAACTATGCAAGTTTATAGACTGTGGGCTGTTGTGCCACATCACAAAGTCCAGTGATGGAATTGCAATCTACAGTTCCTAAGTCATCCCTTTTGGATCAACCTAGTCTGTTTCCAAAGAGCTAACAAATTAGCCAGTAAATATTCTGGATTTTTCTCTCTGTTGTTTGTAGGGAATGGGAAAAGCAGAATTCATTACATCACATACATTATTTTTTTAATTGATGTATTCTTTGCAAAGAAGGTTTATCCTTGTACAAAAATACCCCCACACAAAATTTAGAAATATGTTTCAATTCACTTTTTTCTGGCTGAACAATAGACTATGTTGTATTAAGGTATTTTTAATTATTCTGAAAGCATTAAAGGTTTGAATTTTTTTGTCATCATTGCCTGTATACGCATTCTAAATTTGTAAATTTCTACCTAAAAGTACATTCCTGGTTTTTTGACTTTGTATTTTGTATTAATTTATGCCAAATTTGCACAGTCAGATTCTGACTATGCCTATGTACATTTTAAGGGAACGCTGTTTAGCACAGCAGGCATAGAAAATAAATTTACAAAAGAAAAGTACTGCAGTTTTAGCTGTACACATTCCCCAGTGGTGTTAATCTTTTTGAAAGGTAAAAAAACAAGCAATTTCTATAGTGTGTACTGTGTTTAATGTCTATAGAACATCATAAATTACTTAAATTTTTCAAATAAAAATTCTCTGTCTGTTTTGGAAATTAAAAATAGCTTAGAAGTTCACAGTATTAGGACTACATATATTAGCAATGCATATAGAATCAGTCTGAAAGGAAATCATGGTCTTCATGGTTTCCAGTTATACTTAACATATAACAGTATTATTGGCCAGTTGCTTAGTCTTCACACTCAGATTTGGAACTCACTGTGTTAAACACAAGCCACATATTACACCCTAAACCCATAAATTTCTAAAGCATTTTTAACAAAAAACATTTATAAAACCAATTCAACATTGAAGAAAGGTTTTAATTAATTGGCTTCCTATAAATATAGGAAATTCCTATGTAGTTTTGCATTAGAGGCGTAGTAATAGAATAAATTTAAATAGTAGACTAATAAATTTAGATCAAGTTAAAAATTATAATTGAATTTTAACAGAGAACTGATAGAGACTTCCATCATAACTGGAGAAATTCATGCAAAATCTGGGGCTTAGAGGTGGGGCTGGGTTTGGTTTGGGGGACCAAGGCAGCTGAGATTGCTGTTTCTTCTCAAAAAAATAGCAAAAACATGGTGGAAATCATTTTGTGCAAAAGAATATGAAAGAGAAGCAAAACTTAGCATCACATTCAATGATATATTGATTAGAAAATGACTCCATAAAAATATAATGAAGATATTCCAACTGTAAATCTTTTTTTTGAGCTTGCTTGCTTTTCTTTCTCTTTCTTTTTCCCTCTCCCTCTCTCTTTCTCTCCCTTCCCTTCCCTTCCCTTCCCTTCCCTTCCCAGAACTTCCCTTCCCTTCCCAGAACTTCCCTTCCCTTCC
>JBBMKD010000115.1:25810302-25835022 GCA_037834095.1 Argya squamiceps
CCTTCCCTTCCCTTCCCTTCCCTTCCCAGAACTTCCCAGAACTTCCCAGAACTTCCCAGAACTTCCCAGAACTTCCCTTCCCTTCCCCTTCCCCTTTCCCTTTCCCTTCCCCTTTCCCTTCCCCTTTCCCTTCCCCTTCCCCTTCCCCTTCATTCTTTCTCTTCTTGAATGTCCTGTCAAAGAACTTACAGCCTTCCCTGTGGTAATTATCCAATGATGCTGAGAAATCACTGTTTTGCCTGGAAACCTTGTCAAATAAGTTGAGATTCTGATCAGGCAACAGTTGAATAAAATTCAGCTGTAGACGTTAATTAATACTGCAAAGAGAGCAAACAGCTGCAATTTATAAATTTATAAATTTACAAATTGGGACATGCCTATTCTATTTTTTAAGAGATGGGAAATGCCATTTCATGTATTCCAGTGAAACAAGAGACATTATCTGTCTCTGAATGTCTTTGAAAGGAGAGCCACACCTTCATAAATTAGAAGAGTCATCTGTGAGTTCTCATAGAAAAAAATGTTTTTGCTAAAACAGCATGTCCTTATTAAATATATTAGCTGTGCAAACTACCTTGTACTGCTAAAAAATGAAGGTTTTACTAATTTATTTGGCAAAAAAAGGACCCAAAGAAAGATCTCAAAATCCTTTGTGCATCTGGGCACTAGTCTTGGAAATCAAGATCTCCAACAGATAATATAATAGAACCATAACATTTTCTGTATTTGTTATTCCCCTGTAATAATAAACACCTGTGTTTAATGCAAGCCTTTTGTTATAGTGAGTCCATAACTGGTTTCATATCCTGTCAGATTAGAATATAAAAAAAAAAAAATTCAGAATATTTTGAATTGAATTATGGTGGTCCTTTAGTTAGAAACAGGAGTTTTTCATCATTTTTCCTGGATCTACAGACAAGGGAATGACAAGAACAACAGAACACAACTGAAACACCATTGCAGTTTGAATGAACTACTGAGTTCCATTTATGCTAAAATTATTTGAAAGCTATTCAATTCTGCTTCTCTCAAGTAAATAATCCATTAATGCTTATAGATTTAACTCTGCCTCCTCCAGTATCTGAGGGTATGTAATTTGGAAGTCATAGTTTATCTGTGATGATGTGCCAATAAATGGGCCGTAACATTTCACTTTGAGGCATAATTTAATTTTTAATTATTGCCTTTTGACCTGTTGTCTTTCTTCCAGAGCTACCTAATACATATGCTTGAATGTATCAATTAGCATTAGTTAATAGTACTAATAGTAGAGAAAACACTGAAATTAAGAGAACTGCTGGACTGAGAATTTAAAGGAAAACTTGCATACACTTAACAAGCACTCTACTCATTAGTGGGCAGTCATGGAACAGGACAACATTAAGTCCATTGCCACAGGGGTGACTACTCTGCTGTGTCATGTAGCAAGTCGAAGACTATACCAGGTATCATTTTATTCGCGCTAATAAAACTTGACAAATGAATTCTCAGCTATTCAGTTGGTAGCATTACTTTCAGGGAAGCAGAATGCTTGATGTTTCAATCAGCAAAGACAGTGAACTAATACCCCTGAGCTCTGCCAAGCAATGATCCAAATACAGGGACAATGACTGCTGAAACTTCTGCTCTTTTTAAGCTGTGTCATTTTCTACCTCCTTAATTTCTTGCTGTGCCTTGCAGACCATGGCACTGAGAAACAGAAAGACTATGAAGGAAAGAGTAACAGCAGGAAATGCAATAAAAGATGTTGACACTGGTAATTCATCTGATAAGATATGAAAAAGTGATTTAGGAAAAAATAACTGTAAATTAACAGGAAAGTATTGAACAGTTTTCACGTGATTATCTAAAATACTGTCTCACTAGAATCCAGAATAAATTTTCTCCCTCTCAGGTCATTTTTTTGCACAGATATTAAGTGTAAAGTAGAGACTGAAGGAGTGGAAAGGAGAACTGATACTGCATGTTATTACTTGCAAAAAAATCTTGTATGGTCAGCAAAATATTTGATCGGAATATGTAGAAACTATTCTAAGAGATTAATATGTTTAAGCATAGGAAACCATCAGCCTAGAGCATAAAAGTCTTCTATTACCTAGTATCTGTTTGAATTATATGAAAAGATAATCAAAAATCAACAAGGTTGATTTTTTTGCTCTCTTTGGACACACCTCTTCCCTTCTGTGTTCATCTTCCTTTTGACCTTTTTCTGGCCATGTCAAAGACTTTCAACCTCTGCACTAAATTTTCTGAGATACCGATATGCCATTTTTCTCTGCTGTTATGAGAGCTTGAACAGCATTAACACAAAGGGTTATTCACAGATCTTGGAAGAAAAATTCCCCCACAGTCTCTCTTTTACTAAACTTCTTGTAATTTTTAAAAATTTCAATTTAGTGTAGAAATGGAGTCCATCTCTACAAGCAGGTCACATGTAAATAGCTGTTTTTTGTAGTGCATGATCCAGAAAATTCTTACATGTGTCCATTGATTCATAAGATTACATACAAGATGTTTAAAACCTATTTTTTAATCAAAATGGGAGGTCTCTTTTTTTTAAATAATAAATTTTTTCCAATGCACAGAATAGGTAGCATAGAACCAAATTGAGGAATTAATATATTACTTTGTTTTGTTTAGTTGTAGGATTTTATGGATATTGTTAAATAAATTTTCGCCAAAAGGTTAATTTTATTCATGTGATTTATTCTTTATCTTTGAGGGTGGAGCAGATAGTTAACAGCTTATTCACCTCATTAATTTTATTAATGCTCCTATGTTCTTTATAATGATTCAGCTAGTGTCTGAAGTGGGTGAGCTCTGCGCCAGAGGCAATGCTGACCAAACAACACAGAAGCCAACTAATCAATTTGTAGAAAATAGTTAAAATTCCGAAATATTTGACACCCAAAACCCAAAGGAAAAGAATTCTCCCTTAAAGATAAAAACCTATAGACTTAAAAAGTAAAATGGGAAATTTAAACAGAGAATAATCAGTTATGTTTTGTCAGGTGTAGGTGTACTGGTTTTGCCTGCAATAGCATTAGATTTCTCCACAGCAGTTCTCAGGGTGTCATGTTTTGGATTTGTGACAAAAACAGTGGTGGTAACACACCCATGCTGCAGCTATTGCTGAAAAATATATAATGTCTGCACAACATCAAAGCCATTTCTGTTTCTCACACTGTCCCAAAAGCAAGTAGGGCTGGGGATGCAAAGCACAACCTGGGAGGAGACACACATGACCTCAACTGACCCCCAATGTATCCCACACCACACAGCATCATGCTCAACAAAAGATAGGAAGTGGGAGGAAGAAGGAGCATTTGGATTTTGGAATTTTTCTCCCCAAGTAAACATGAAACATGGTGGAGCCCAGCTTTTCCATAGAAGCCTGAACACCTGCCTTTTCAAGGAAGAAGTGAATGAATTCTTTGTTTGGCTTTGCATTACCTGGTAGCTGTCCTAATCTTAACATACAAGTTTTTCCATTTTTGCCCTCCTGATTCTCTCCCCCATCCCACTAGGGGGAAGTGAGTGAGCAGTTGTGTGAGACTTTGTTGCTACTTGGAGTTAAACCACAACAATATGGAAGATTCTTTTAAGAGATCAAATGACATAAATTCATGATAAAAAGGTGTAATGAGAAGCAACTTATCCTGAGTCAGAGAACAAGCCTTTTATTTTCAAAAAAAAAAAAAAAAAAACAACCAAAAATCATAGTCAACAGAAATGGGGCTTTAAGTGATTATTACAGACCAGAGACAAATAATGATTCTCCTAGTGACCAATAAAAAAGGAACTTACATTAAAAAAATAATTTAGGTAAAATGTAATCCTGATGGAACACAACTTTATAGAAAATGGAGTGATATTACTAACAGAGAAGACATAAAATCAACCTCCTGTACTTTGTGGTCTATGACTGCTGGAGAAAATTATGAGCACGGTAGAGAAACTGGAAAGACTGAAGCAGAGCAGGGACTATGCCAGGAAATTGCAAGTAACTAGGACCCTTTTCTAAGGAAACCTTGGAATGAAGACAGGCCAAGAAGTGAGTTAGACAGGCACAGGCGTCTTCCAGCTCAAGTTATTCTGTGGCAGAACCAACTATAAAGAACACACACATTGAAGGAATTGTAACAAGGACAAAATTATGGTACACCAATCTTTGAAAAAGAAATGTTCCTGGATCAGAGACTTATGAAGGAATGTCCATTTGGACTGATGGTATATGGGCATGGCTAGCAATCCATGTTCAGAACCGAAGTAAACTCTACCTAAGTTTTTTTAAATTAGGAAATTAATCAACAGTTGTATACAAAACAGAGACATGAAATTGTTTTATCACAGTAATTGTTTAAGAATTGGCAAAACAGCAGACCTCTGCATGAAAACACTGCAATTCAGAATTAGCAAAGAAGCAAAAGGTTGACAAAAAATTCATCTATTGTAGCTAGAACTGGATGGGAGTATTTGTGAAACTGTATCCACTAATTCAGTAGCAATAAGCCACAATTTCACTTCAAACAATGAATAGGGAGCATTTCAAAATGTCACCTTCCTTATAGCTTTCATAGTCAGGTAGAGAAGTAAGTCTTCAGTATATTTCTAAAAAGCCTCTGCCTGGAAATCAGTGGATAATTTTGACAGTGGGTAAGAACAAGTAAGGAGGTGATGGTCTACTATGAGAGCATTGATTTTATACTAATGCCAGGAAAAAGAAGGATGACCAATTTCCCAATTTTGTTTTCTTGTTACCTCTGAGGCAACCACTTCTAAATGAAAATACTGAGCATTTTATTTCCCCTCCAAAAAAAGGGGAATATTGTACAAATTAAAACAACTAGTACAAAGTGAGACCCCAAAAAACACCCTAAATTGCCAATTTAAAGATTCTGCAAAAACTGCTGCTAATTGTAGAACAATAATGAAGAATTTCCACATATTGAGCAGAAATTAGAGCTGCATAGTGCACATACATCCAAAGGTGAATATCATTTACAATAGTAGAGTAGGTAACAGAAAGCTTCCTTTCATGTCTTCATATTTATCCTGCTCAATGAAATTTTTGATCTGACTTTCTAAGAAATTAATGCAGAATAGAAAGAAAAAATATTTTCAGATCTTGTATCTGAATTTGCCGTGCTTTTTCACCCTATAGGTTTAATTGTTGCAAGTCAAACCGTTATTTCTTGTCACATATGTGCCTAATACTAACAAGTCTTGGCTTTCTGAACTCATTTTAGGACCTATAACTATAGCTGAAATAATATACTCCACCCATAAACAGTAACATGCTCAGAGATGTGAATTTAATACAATAGAAAAATTAATGCTCATTTTAAGATGTCCTTTATCTGCTGTACAAGTTTTCTCTATACCATAAGCCATGTTTATCTGCAGAAACCTCAAGAACAGTAATTTATCTGCTGATGAAGAGGATCTGCACATTTACTTGTCTAGATTTGTCCCTCAAAATCAGCCTGTGCACCAAATTAGTCATGCACCATACATGATTTAGCTACTTTTAAGTGGCTAAGATGATACCCATAAGATTCAGTGACCCAAGAACAGATATACTCAAAGATGTTATGGTCATAACATGCAATACTGATCTCATTGCCTCTCTGCAAACAGGTGAGCCACATAGCTGTGCAAATTTTAAAGAATTAAAAGCAGCTATTCTTACTTTTAGAACCTGAGGCCCAAACCTGCTCACAGAAAGTGACAACTAGCTATAGAATGTTTCAAATTAGTTATTTTATCTTCTCCACATCAAAGGAACACCATGTTACAGCAGTCTAAAACTTTTCAACAAAAAGAATAAATACAAGCATTCTTTAAGAAACAGCATATACACAGACAATCCTTGATTAAAAAAAAAAAAAAAAAAGAACGACAAAACAAAAGAAAAAAATCCACAAAACCAAAGTCTACTAAAACAAATACTGTATAAAGTGCTCACAAAGCATATTTCCTGACTGGTGTCATTACCATTATACATTTCTATGTATAGCAAACTCTCCCAGTGCAAAATACTGTAAAAAACCACTGAGCCTTCAGCTTGACTGATCACTGAAGTCTCATTTATGCCGTAGACAATGATGTACAGATGTATGTGAGAGTAGAGTTTTGTTCCATGTTGAATCTCAGGGAACTTTTTAATTTTCCTTATTTATTATGAGACCATTTTTCCACAATTCCCCTCCCCACCCAGCCCCACCCCCTCTCCCCCACCCATTCTAACATATTGATTTTCTTTTCAAATGTTTTGGACATTTTTATATACCTCTGACATAAAACATGACAGACTTGAAGTAAAAAAAAAAAGGAAACAAGAAAAAATACTCCAAGATGAGCTCCAACTATATTCCATCACATATACTCCATCACAAGATACATTTGTTAGAATCCAGTTTTCAGTTAGAAGGTTCACCTTGGAGATAAAAAGAAAATATGTTCTGACAATGTCAAAATTATTCTGCTTCCAGATTACATCTCCTTTCAAAATCTGTTTATATTAATATATATTTAAATGATACATGAAAGCATGAAGATGAAATAGAAACAAAAGACAACACAAAATATTTCAGATCAACTGTAACTGATTCATTTCTAGTTGTCCCCTAGAAAATAACAAATTGAGAATAACTGGATTTATCTGGAAGAAAACTAATTCTCTAAATTTAAAATCATAAAATAGAAATATAGTCTTGGAGCATTACTGGATGGTACAGCCAAATGCAAAAGCAAAGAGCTAGTATTACGTCTCCCAGAGCACACTCTTTCATTCAGTACAAAAAAACCCATGTCTAGCAAGAAGCAGCAACAGATCTCACCTTCCAAATGTCTATGCAAACTAGGATTTACATCTTTGAGTCTGCTTTGATGTTCTCTTCTTAAGGAAAGAAGCCATGAAACATTATAATTTAAGACTGCAAGTCTTAAAAAAAAAAAAAAGTCTTCCTCTTCCACTGCATGCACGTTACTGCAAATCATATTTCAGAATACGATCTTCAGCTTCATATTCCCAACATGGAATACAAAATAACCCAAGTGACTTTAATTGCAAAAATTAATAACTATCTACTTTCCATAATTAAAAAACAAAGGTGTGTCAGCTTATTTCAGAAGCCAGAACAGTGTATCTCCTCTATCCATTATTATTATTTATTCCTTAGTCTGTTTATATGGACAATAACAAACATTGGTAAAGATGGCAAATCATTTTAAATCTCAAGTCAAAGTCTCACACACCTGCTTTTTTTTAAAGGTACAAATTCTCTTCTTATTGCTTTATTTTCTAAATCAGGTTCTCTCTGCTTTTTGGCTTTGTTTTTTTCTTTTTTTTTTAAACAGGTCATCTAGAGAAAATATTATGTTATGTCCATTCATCATAAATTTTGGGTTTCCATTTAAATAATGCAGTTGTAATCTTCAGAAGAAAGTAAAACTGAAACTAAACACTTACATGCATAGTAATATGCAAAAGAAACTTAATTTCAGAATTAAGATACAAGGTTCAACACCTTTCAGAGACAAAAGATCATCCAATACCTGTGAAACTGTGTGCTGTTCTTGGAAATGGTATTATCTTGCAGCCAGTTACAAGTGTACTTACAGTTCATTTGCCTTCAAGAATCTGAGATTATCTTTCTCAGCAGATAATGTACACTCACGATCAACTCTGTCAATGTCTCCCACCCTGCACATAGTGGAAAAATCACACCATTCTCATTTGCTTCCACTGTAAAAAAGCTTGAGGGCATAGTTTTATAATGATTTGTTCATCTTTAATTGTGCAAATAAATCTTAGTATTACCTTAGTAACATCTGGCTGTCTGATCCGCCACAAATCTGGGCAAAATCTATGGTCAGATCTGTCATCCTCTTTTTTCCAAAGGCTGTTCCTTCCTTCCTGGCCCATCTTCTTTCCACATTTTCAACCTTGACATCTTCAACTAAATATATTAGGCTTTCCAAGGCTTACTGCTCCATCACAGATGATAAAAAAGAAGAAAAAATATTCTAAAATATAATTGATTATCTAAATTCAGAAATTTTTTGACTTGCAGATATAGTAATTTTAAGTGTTAACAAATATTTACAATATTTCAGGGCTACTGGGGTACTGGGGTTTTGGTTTTGATGAGTTTTTGTGTAATTTTTTTTGTATCTACCAGGTCCACTCAAGATTTGCTGTCTGCACTGGGTGATCCAGTGCAGGAATATTGTCAATGTCATTTACTTGAATTATGAGAAGAAACAGAAAATGGAAACTATAAAATAAGCCCAACAAACCAACCAACCAACAAACAACAACAAAACAAACCAACAAAGCTTTACAAAGGAAAAGCATATAGCTCTAGGCACACAAAACACCATTAGCAAATATCAGTTCTGAATGCTAAGTTTTGTCCACAGCTTTCAGGGCTCCAAGATCATCTTTCCCAGTCTGGTTTAAGTCAATCCAGCTCTGTAATGTATCTTAATGATACAGCACCTCATTTGCATCTACAACAATGCTCACACACAATGCTCATGATCAACAAGACCAAACACTTGGCCTACTTGCAAAATAAATCAATTTAAACAAAAACTCTTATCTTTTTCATTCAGATCAATCCAGCTTGGGTTGATCAGAAAAGTATGCCCTAAGGGCTATTTACAGGAGAAGTGAATCAGAATATTTACGTACACTGGGTCAATTCACTCAAGGTGAATGTAATGTGAGTGCATTTAAACTTTCTCCTCTAATTTCTTGTGCTTTGAAAAAGCAAAACTATTTAGTTGCTGGAAGTAGCATGGTAACTCTAAGGAAAGGGATGCTTACTACAAATCACTGTATATTTGACAGCTAAGTAAATCTTTGAGAGGCAGAACTGGTACTTAATCTCTCAGGAAAGTCCTCTTACAAGAGGAGATGTGTTAAAATCTTTGTTTCCGTTCTGGTGTCTGGAATAAGAAATCTTATTTCTGCTACTACACATTACACAAATACAGGGAAGTAGGTACCAAAGTGACAAGTCAGAGATTTCAGGAATCAAAGTTAAATGAAGAACAGCACTTTAACAATTTCAATTTCAAAGAAGGAAAATGTTTTTGGTCCCTTTGTCAGTAAAAGGGTAATTACTGGTCAAATATCTCTCTTGGAGGAAATGGCCTCAAGATGCCTCAGGTAAGGTATAGATGGGATATTAGGAAAAGTTTCTTCCCTGAAAGGGTTTTGTGGACCAGGCTCCTCATGGAAGTGTTTGAGTCCCTGGAGGTATTTAACAGCAGTGTAGATGTGGCACTTCAGACATGGTTTAGTGGTGGACTTGGCACTGCTCAGTTAATGGCTGGACTCAATGATCTTAAGAGGCTTTTTCCCCACTAAAAGATTCAATGTCTCTTCTACACTGACATGTTGAAGTAACATGTCGATCATAGTTTAAACATCCAACACTGAAAAGTCCTGGTATCCATTTCCGATATGACAAAGGTGTTATTTAGCATGTACTTAGAACAGTTCATAGCAGTCTTCAAGATCCAAATACCCATAAACCAGATATTTATCTGCCTTCTATATAACTCAGACTCATGATTTGTGACTTAGAAACTTCTGCACTCAAATACTGACAGTCTTTGTGACCACTTCCTAACCTATCCATATGAAATAGGCTGGAAATAAGTTGAAACAGCAGATGATATATAAACAGAAGCAAAGACGGTAACTGTGACAGAAAGACCGATAGAAGTAAGATTTTCTATCAAGAATACTGTCCAGTCTATATCATGTGAAAGAAACCACAGGATTACCTTCAAATATATGTCATTCTGATACAAGTCTGTTGGATCTTGTATGCAGAGTAAGAGCTTAGAACAAACTTACTGGCTTTTCATGAATTCCACTACGTCCATTATTGATTTCAACTGCATTTATGTGGCAGCCACATCTCTTCCTCAGTACCCAGAATCTAATGATAACACTATACTCAGCACCCCTTAAGATATTTGAGTAGTCCACCACCATCACAGAGATGCTATCTTAATGGCAAGGAGGAGATAAAGATTTATCTCTTCACCTGGATGTTATGTTGAAACTGCCTTTTGTATTTCAGTTCCTTTGATTTCCAAGAGAAAATACTGATTAGTTCTGGAGCATCCTTGAATGACTTTTATGACTAACCTTAACCACTGATGACCTCCACTTGTAAAAATCTTTGAGCATATTTTTATTTGTTTCCTGATGGGCTTATTAAAATCTACTTTAAGTGAAACAAATTTAATTTCAAAATCTATTTTTAATGACAAAAGACAGTGTATTATTTGAATAGAATTCAAGCAAAATGCTGGGGCTGTTTGTATACAAATTCAAAACCATCAGCTCAACTTAACACAATCTGTATTTGAAGCAAGTAACTAATTTTTTCTGAGAATTTTTATTCAAATAGGAGATAACAGGCAGTGGCACATAATGAGCCCAGGAAATACACTTATATATGATTCTTACATAGAGCAAATGAACATTGATCAAATGTTCATGATATCAATTAAAGGTTATCACTTTTAAGCAAATTTTTCCTCCCTCATGGAAATTACATCATCATCATCTACAGCAAAATTCTAGACAAAGATAAGTAATTTCCCATTACAAATGTGTAGGTTCCAGCCCTTTTTATTTTTTCATTTGTTTGTTTGTTTTAACCTGAAACACATTTTGTTCCCTTGGGCAAAAGTAACAGTGACTCAGTCACTTTCACCAGATGGCATGCTTCTTACTGAATTGAAAACTGTGCTGAAGAAAGAATCTAATCTTATTGGCATGACAGTTTTCAAACCAGTCCCTCTTGCAGAGATCTAGAGAAAGATATGTCTTTCAAAATCAGTCTTTTGTGGTAACAAAAAGTTACAGAACTTTCTGCTCAGTAATTCTATTGAAAAATAAAAAAATGTAGTTCAAACAACATATTGGAAAAAAATGCTTTGAAACAAGAGGCTGAGCAGACATAATTTCATTATGTTTACTAGTAATAAGAACCAATCTTTAAATTTTGTTACATATTAGCCTTGCTACTTGTATGATGAATACCTACATTCCTCCTGAAAAAGAATAGCACTGCTTTACGAAAACTCACCCCAGAAACATTTGTAACCATTACATAATTTGGGTAACTTCAGGACAAAAAGGAGTAAATTGAAGCAAAAACACTGAGGCTTAAATGGAAGCAAAAGACAAAACCAAAAAATCATCAGTGACTTAAAGTTCAGAAAATAGCTAAAAAGTATGTGTAATGCCTTTTTTTAATAAATGAGCTTTTTTTTTTAAGTTAAATTCTGCATGGCTTTTCCAGTAAAAATATGAACAAGCCCTCATGCTAAATCAAAGGAAGAATGCTATTAAACAATTGAGTAAATCTTGAACTGGTTTACAAGACTGTTTTAATACAACAGCTTGTACCACTTGAATGGCTGTGAAAGTCCAACTGAAACACAGTGGCATTTTAATACAAAGCCTGTTTAACTGTAGTAAAATAAAAACATGGCAGCATTACTTAGAAAATCCTTTTTGAGCAGAGGGTAGGAGAGGAGAATTAATTCAACCACCACTTGAAAAGTTCAGTAATACTTACACTTCTATTTACGTATTTATCTACTCATATAAAATACTGGTCTACCTCCTTCAAAGGACTTCCTTCATCAATCATTAGGCAATAGATATCTTTCAGCTAGAAGTGCTTTGTGAAATCCTTTTCATTGTGCCTATTTAGAAAATCTGCAAAAATATTTTTCAGTCCAATATATCATTGTACTACTAATTGTTAAAAGGCAAATAACTAAAAGATAACCATTGTTATAGCTATTGTTCAACACAAGTTTTTATTTCCATGTAAGGCATATCCATTTTTCTTTCTTAGTGACAGAAGCTACAACGAACTTGTTATGACAGCAGTAAAAAATTCTTCATGTTCCTAAAATAAAAATCAAGCTTTTCCAAAAAATCTTAAATTCCTTGACAAAAATAAGAGAATGTTCTCTGTGAATATGTATGCATGTGCTTGTTAAAAACTCTAAACTTCTGTTGTACCATATTCAAGTAGTGCTTAAGGAGGGATAGATTATTCACGTATAATTAAGATAATGGTGTCTTATTTTAACCTAAAAGAGAAAGAAAATCCCACCTTACTTAGAGCCCTCTGTACTTGTTTCCTTGTAACTCAACCTGTTAAGTTTACATACCCACTATTCCACAGTTGTTTTACACATGTTTATTCAGAGAAGAAGACCCACAGATGGATAATCTGGTGAAATCTGGCTGTTCCCTTGAAAAAAGGAAGAATATCCTTTTCCTAAAATATCTATAGAGACATTTCATAGGTCTCATTTTTATCTAGTTTCTGAGGTCTTTGAGACCAGCATGTTGGGTCCTAGGAAAGACCTGTACTGTTACCTCTTACTGTTTAAAAAAATACTCCGACAAAGCAGCAAAAGACAGACATCCACCCTGTAACACATGCCTTTTCATAAATGGGTACAGTAAATACTCCTCCTCTCAAATTTACTGTCAATTGATCCTACTGATTTTACTGTTAAAGATATAACATTGATAAAGCATCTGTGGAGATAAGTTCACTAAATTATAACTACAACAAAAAAGCTACCATGTTGTACAACACAAAACCAATGAGCTTATTCAGTACAATTTAGATTACTCATTTGAGACAATTCAGTTAAGCCCCTGAGACTTATACAAAACAGAGCCTCATTAGATGGATTAACTCATGTGATATTGTAAGCATAAATTAATCATATTTGAAATTCTAGGTTATTGTGCAATGTACTAAGTACAGCCTACTGGAAAGCTCATCAGATATCTCTAAGGCTTCTTCAAGGGCTCTTGTAGTGTACAAAGCTATATTCTATTTCATACAACTCGCCATTAGAAGTATTTATATTTAGCATTTATAACAAAACTTCAGTGTATTCTATAGCTTCTTGACATGCTATGTTCTATAAAGAATTAACTGTCCATGATAACAGATTTGATAAGTGCATTTGTTAAGGTATCTAGCTGTAATCACTGTGCATACAAAACTGTAAATATTTTTAGATTGACTGCAGTCAGGGGATGCAGTGTAGCAGAATGCTCTGCCTCAGTAGGAGTAAAAGGTAAAACAGTTCACGCTTCACCGTATTTTGCAAAAATTATCTGTGGTGCACAGAAGAAGGAGAGTCACACTGCTTTCAGTATTGAAGAATGCTGAGACCACACTGACTCTTCAAAGCCAAATATTCTGAGGATGGGAAGAACAATGTCTTTCTTGAAGGAAACTGGCACCAGTCAATGTATGGCAAATTTTTTGGTAAGAGAACAAACAAGTGATAGCAGTTATGACTTATGTAAAGCTGCTGAGCTGACACAGCTGGTGTGGAGAAACGACTGATAGTCAATCACTTTATTCTGGAGAAGCCCCATCCCACTTTTTAACAGCAGGGTCTTCTAATATACATCCCTTTTTTGGAGTGTGTGTGAAGGTTTCTTCCCTGAGTCAGGACACTTCTCAAGGCTGAGTGAAAAAGATTTCCCCATAGTCATTGATATGGGTGAGCAATGTCAATCCCTCTTAATTATTTTGCTAGTTTTAATATTACTGCCGCAATATAGTGAACATATTACACTATAATAGTTATAACTACCTATATTTTGTAGTTAAAAATTCAGAATTTAATCTAATCATTAACATGATTATCATCTATTTAAATAAATTATTTAGTTTATCTTTATAAATATATTTGGGTGGCCATCTTTAATCATACGAAGGACATAGTTTTAAAATGCTCAATTGCACCTATATAATCCTTTAGACCTGACCAAGTCTGACTAGGATTAGCTCCAGATACACTTAGATGTCTCTCTGAGAAGGTGTTAAGAAAGGTAAGTGGTCCTTCCTGAACCCCTCATGACTCAATGGCAGGATATCTCTGACAAATGTTTTTTGAAGCTCCATTTCCACTCACAACACTTATAAAGAAGCTGGATTTTTTAATATATTTTATATATATAAAATATTCAAAGAAAATCAGTATTTTATATATGAATACATTCTCTACCCTCACAAATAGAATAGCCCTAAATTATTGCTTGCTACTATCATTCAAACTAATAGTTTCATGACTGTGCATATGTTCAGAAGTGAATCAGAACTTTTTTTTTTTTTAATCTTAATACCAATTATGAAGCACAGTGGCCAGTTTTAAGTAACTGAAATAAAAATGAGGAGATATCTAAAACTTCCACAGTTTTAAAAGAGGGTCCTTATCATTAAGTTTTCTACAAGGAAGCAAAGACAGAAATGTGGCAGCCTCATTCTCCTGCCAAACAGCGTATAAAATGTCTGTTTGGTTTTTATGGCTTTAACTGAAAGCAAGGCAGCAAGGGGAGTAGGGGAAGAGAATTTTATTTTGACTCGAGTCAAGTAAGACAGAACAGCCTTAGGCACAGCAATGCTGTCCTGTGTTACTAAAATCACTTTACTAGCAGTATAAGAAAGCGAGTAATTTTAAGACATTTCTGTTGTAACAGTGCAGTCTATATGATATTTCTTGTATAATTCAGTCACACTTCATCCAATCTCTTTTAAGACATTCACCAATTCAGTGAACTGTACTCTGAAATTAATACAGAATGAGTTTCAGATTCCAACCACTGGTGAAAAGTACTCATGAACAGGACTGCTTACTCAGGTCCTGGTGAAGAGACAATTTCCTCACTGCAACATTGGCAAAGCCCACAAATGTCATTCTTTAAAATGAAACAGCAAACAGGAAATCAGACACAAGCATATTGTTATAAAAACCAGCAGGTGATAAAAGTCCCTAAGAATTCTTGTACTGATATGCCTATCTCAAACACGTGGTTGCAGAATGGAGATACCAACAACAGCCTCACTATCTAGGACAAATAATTCTTCAGCCTAGATTTTTCCAATTCAAAACTAGCATCCCTACTGTCTCATCCTCCATTCTACTTTAATCCAAAAATGCTAATTAATATCATATCTAAACTGACACCCTCTTGAGCAGAGTATTACCATGCCAACACTGAACTCAGGCCCCCGGAATCTTCACATCAAAACTGATGGATTATGAAATAAACCAGATTTTATTGATTTATTTGGCAATCCTTCATGAAATTCCAAAATTATTAATGGCTAACTTCTGCAAAATTTATTTTTATCTAGCTCACTCTAAGGCAAATGACCATCACCAAAGCCAAAAGTGCAGATTAGTTAAAATTATAATTTCACAAGAGTAACCAGATTAAGTAAATGCAGAATGAAATTTACATCTTCATTTTTGGAAGTAATTTAAGAAAAATAATTTAATTTCTTTTTTGTTCTTTAAAAAAGCCAATTGTTAAAAGCAGTTCATGAAAGAACACTTTCTGTCAAAGTATCTATAGTTTTGTCTTTGAAAAATATTTTCTGAAAGTCTCAAGCTAAATACTGTTGCCTTTTTGTGAGTGCGTTTCTGGAAGGATAGCCACTACATTTTAAGCACTAAAAATTACCAAGCTGAAAAAAAGTCTTTCACTTAAAGCTTCACATGCACAGGTCCAACTATCATCTTAATTCCAAAGGGTAGAATTCTTTGCAAATGACAAGCTCAAAAATTAGTGTCTGACTCTTTAATCTTTCAAAATTAGACAACAGAGAATGCCTACTGGCTGTCATTACTGACAGTATTGGCACTTATTCTTGAAAGAATTCCACAATGAGTTTGATATTAAGAGAATCTCAGCCACTTTCTGGTTAAAAAATGCCTTGCAGTTCTTCCAGCCAGAACTGAAAACACTCCTGAGACAGCTTTACTGAAGATCAAAAGAAATTCCATTTATGTAGCCATTAGACACATGTACTCTCTTATACTCTTCTTCAAATAATTAAGGAACCACACAGGCCTGGAGCCACAGTGCGCCAGAGTGCCACGATGAAAAAACCAACAAAATACTGGAGTAAAACAGACCAATGCATGACTACTTTTAAGGCACTCCCCTCTCTAGAAGTCCTACAAAACTTGTTACCACTTCATATTTAACTTTAGTAACAGAGGCAGTGATGGTACCCTAAACTTTGAAAAGACACCACACACAAAAAACAGCTCCTGCTGCCTTTTCTTGACAGAGGGCTGCTGCTGATGGTTTCAGGTCTGCGAGACCCATTAATTTTTTAGTTGCTGTCTAGTAACAGTGTTGTTGCAGTGGTGACATCCTAAGTACATTCTTGACCTGGAGGTAGAGTTGTTAGAGCAGTCCATTCTCAGAGGTGTGCTGAACTAATAGCATCCCCCATACACTGTGCTAACACTCCAGTGACAGAAGGGATTGTACTGTCTCCTACCTCATTGTTCCTTATGCTTTTGGCTAAAGACTGCATGGACTGCATTGACAACTGAGCAACTGAAGATTAGAAAAGCTAGAATTGCCAGCTAGCAAGTTCAGGATTACACAATCACCCTCCTGCCAAGAAGTAAAAGATACACCTAACGTGCTGATTTACAACTGGCAAAGACACCAACAAACACAGAAATTGAAGAAAGTTCTCATTGTGGCTTTTTTCTGACAGTTTTCATTTTTACTAGTCCTGGAACAGAGATTAGGAAACAGCATGCTTTTCCTCATGCCAAACACTTCATTAAAACATCATGTTCAGGGATTTAACATTCCTGAAAAATTCATTTATCCAAATTTTTTGTCATTTGCCATAAATCCCAGATAAATAATACCACAAAACCAGGAATAATTCATTATTCCATATATCACAGAAGAAAAATATTATTTTGAGAAAAGGAAAATGTAACATCTTAAAAAGACCATAGAGCAGTGCCATCTAGTGATTGCCACCATAAATAAAAAAAAAAGTTTGCATTAATATGTGATACAAACAGAGTATTATCAATAACTGAGCTTGATTCTTTTTTCAGGCAAAATTGTTGTGGAACAAGCTGCAAGGGTAATAATGAGTTATATCAGAGGTCATGCACTTACCACTTCAAGGGAGCTCAGCATTTGCCTTTCAAAGTAAAAATGCTACTGGTAGCAGATTCAAAGGAAGAATCTACCATCACCCCTCACAGTACAGTTTTAGGAAAGAAGTTAATATTTTCAGTGCTCTACAAATAACACAGAATAAGTATTAGTGAGCAGCAGCTCTGTCGTTATCTTTGAAGGATGTACTGGTAATTATTAACTGGAATTAAACTACGGGAGAAAGAGAAAACTACACAGTTCATACACAGGTCTAAATGATTTTCCTTACAGCTGCAGAAAATCTAAGTGAACCCTGACCATAAGTTTTCTTAAATATTTAATTGCTAGTATGATTATGTAAGAATCCCAGCAAAGGAGATACGGAAAAAAAAAGTAGAAATATTGATTATTTTTCAGTTTGTGATATATTTTCTTATTAGCAGCTATTCTTAAAAAAAAAATTAGTATGCTTTCTCATAGGGTATCAACATAACAACCACAATTCACTGAAATATTTTTTGGAACTCAGACTTCAAATTTGGATGAAAATGTATGCAAAAATATGCACTAAACTTTTAAATGGACATCAGTTTGTCCTATGAGAAGAGTAACAGGTCATTCCTGCATGTGTGAACATAGACTGGTGGAGCAGAAGTTTCAAAAGAACTTGAAGTTATGCTGCTTACTGTAAATTTCAGTGAGCCTTAGTAGTGTAAATCCTTCTGGCGAGTTTAAAATGTAATTGCTTTAATTTAGGTCTCAACAGAAAGGCCCACACTATTATGTATATATTACAGGATTACTTTCTGCAGTTGTTTGTTTCAGAAATACTGAACAAACAGTAAATTATAAAGTTTTTTTAGCTGGACAGCCTATATCAAACAGAATGTACTGGTAACCTGCCATGGGCCCAAAGCTCATTACCTAATTTTCAGAGTTATTCACAATTTCAAATCAGAGATATGATGATATTGCCTACAACAAAATGTTGCAGCAGAACATCTTCTGTTTTGACAGCTGCTGAAGAAAGCATATCCATGATATACTCCAAACTGACTCCACATGTCTGACACCACACTTGAAGAAGTTTTAGGAATTTATAACTATGTCAGCTTTCAGTATCTCTTTTTTCTCCTTTTTTACCTCTGTGCTGATCCAAGGAGATGTCCAGAGTGAAAGTACTTGAAGACAGCAAGTCTTCAAGTAATTATATCTCTTCCAACCAAAAGCAGAATTTTTTAAAAATGTACCAGTTATCTGCATGTTCTCTTCTCTACCATTCTGGCATAGTATTTTTTTCATGTGTCCAGAAAGCATACAAAATGTACCAACAGAATACAGTTAGGATGGATGTAATTAAAGCGGAAAGCAAAGTTCTTGATACATTACAGGCACTCATTTAGTATCCTTCCATATACTAATAATACTGTGCTAGAATGTGAATAAAATAAAACTGTGACCTTGATTACATATTTAAATATAAATTCTAGCAGCCATGGACATGATACAGATTCCTCATACAGAACATCTACAATGATGAAGATTGATTCTTCTATATTAAACATTTCCTTTACTTCCAGTAAAACTCCTTTTCCCAGCTAACCAACAGTGTCTCTGAACTGCAGACTAAGCAATAGCTTCATTACTTTATAAAAGGCAACAGTGAAAAAAAGCCATTATCTTTAGACGCACCAAATATTCAGTACTGTTACCCCAAGTGAATGAGGAATGGACTGTTTGAGCCTGCTAGCTGTTAAATCTAACCATAATCTCTTTTCTGCAACTCTCACCTGACATATGTTCAAATGAAAGACAAAATCTCAAATACTTATAACAAGCTGGTTTAAGGTAAAATCAATTAATATTAAGCAGAAGTGAAAACTCAAATTTGGTTGTGGTACAATCTAGTATCAAGATGGTGTATTGCTATAACACAATACATGATCATAACAAGGTGTTGATGTAAGTATTTGAAGGCAACTGTCTGCTCACACTGCAAAGAGAACTGCTTTTAAGCAAGACTATGAAGAGTTGCATGCCCTGGTCAAACAGCCATGTAAATCAAGTTGGTTAGTGGTGCTGTACCCAATGAAACAGCAGTTAAATTGATGATCCCTACTCTCCAGTACCCTTCCTTTTGAGCAATGTAGTAAATAGCTTCAGCCGAACAGTTAAAGCCCCACAGGAAAAGATAAACCTCCCAAACTGAGGGAAGCAATCGTGTAGCATGGTGTAGAGCAAAAGATTTCGTTATGATATTCAGAGTATGCGCTCATTTTTTTTGTTTGTTTGTTTTAATCTTGTTTTGTTCTTCTATTGATGTTTAAAAAAAATTGCCTGGATTTAATACCTCCATAGTTTTGGGAAAAAATTCTGAAATTCTTATTTCAAAACTGGTTGGTTATTGACTAATAATTTTAAAATAGTTAGTAATTCAAATTTCTTTACCCATCACATGACTTTTTCTTTGTTTAGTGGGGAAAAATCATAGAAACTAGAATATTTATTATTATATACTTTCATCATATCTCTACTTTTTCAATTTCAAAGTTTTAGCATATTAATCTTAAAGCACATGTAGGGTTTTAATTATTTACATATCACAGTGGCTTTTTTCTTTTTTACCTTAGTCTGTTTTCAAAACTACAAAAACTGTTCACAGAGGGAAAGTACAAAATAATTACTGAATAGATCTAAGTCAGATTTTTCTATCCTTCTTAATATATTTTTTTTATTTTCATGTATAAAACTTTTTAATTTGTCTTTCCACATTAATTGTTTGACAGGAGTAATTTGATTACTTATTTTGCAGTCCCCAATGCATAACACTGGCCACTATTTAATTACTTCTATGTCAAAGTACAAATTATATCTACTTCTTACAAGAACTAGTTTTTTTCAAAGTCCCAAATGACTTCTGTTCTGAAAACTCTATCCCTAAAAGAATAGGAAAGACCTAATGGCTCAACACAACTTCCATTTTCAGAATATGGTCTTAGAAAAACAGAGAAGCACCTGTTGCAAAGAATAAAAAACCAAATTGTTTGCAATCTTTTTCCTTTCTTAAGAACACACATGCAATTTTGTTCCTTTAATCAAGCTTTTTATAACAATATATGAATAGCTTGAAGAAATACGTTATCAAAAAGAAAAGCGTTTTCTAATAAGAATGTAACTGTATGTTCACTTTATGCCATGCTGGCAATGCGAATGAAGCTGGACAGGACTGTTTTCACGTAGATTTGTATACTTGTCTCCTTAAAGTGAGCAGAAATCATTTCTTTCTGATACATTCATCTAGATGTTTTGAGATATTGACTTCATTTATTTTTCTGAATTACTTCCTTGGGGTTTGATGACTACTTAGTAATTCCTGACATAATTTTTCTTCCTAATAAGTGACTATCCTCCAGATCAGACATAGCACTTAAAAATAAATTATAGATTCAGAAGTCACTCAGGTGCTCAGCTATGCATTTCCTTCAGAAATCTAGGAAGAAAGCTATTGCAAGTTTATGATTTACTGGAGTTTAATTTCCACAATTGTTCCACTCCCTCTTGTCTTGATATTTTTCACTACCTTTGTAAGAACTCTAAGATAATTACTTCCTCCTCTTTGTCTAGGGAGACAACAGAAACAAGAATTTATTGGGGTTTAAGCTTATATGATCTACTTATCTACTTTATAAGCTGTTCTAGCAAACTCAATCCATTCCCAGTTGGAATGAATTCTTGTTTGCACTAGGGTCTGTTTATGTTGTGAACACAGAAAAATTTTATCTCAAATTTAACAGGTCCTCTCACTCTTTGAAGGCTTTCACTATCCAGACTACAATAAATGAATATATTATGCTTTCACATGTTGCCTATAGTCCAAAAAAAGAGGGGAAAAAAAATAAGACAAATAAGACAATCAAAAGGACTATAAAGGCATTGGCTAATGTAGAATTTTGCATATTCTTCCCGACTCTCTCATGTACTGCCAAAAACACAACCCATTTCCGCAATAGTTCCTCCCCACATCCATTATTAACATTGATTTTTTCCTGAATTTCAAATAAAAAATCTATTCCTGCTACTAATGGTCAAAGTAATACTTTCTATTTAATAGAATGGTAAGTCTTATCTTTTCTTCTGTATAATTGTTCTGGTACTGATAGTTACATACAGCATTGGAGGAATTCAGAGGAACATCTATAGCAAGTCTTGTACTCACATGGGGCCATTGAAGATGAGTGGTTTTCTGAATCTCAAAACTTTCTGACACTCATGAAAGGAATAGCAACAGAGTCTCTTCTTTCAGGACAATTATTGCTATGCCTGGAAAATTGAATCACAGTGTTTAAGCATAAGTGTGGTTGGCTACTTCTGAGACCAGCCAGGCAAATTGATGCTAAGAGGCCAAAAGCTTGTCCAGCTCTCTCATTCGCAGCCCCAGCCTACCATTCCAGCTTCAGTCCTCCCTGGTCCTTTCCACTTCAGAAACATGTAATTTTGTCACAAACAGCCACAAACTACCTCTTCTTTACTAGGGCTGACAGTGTTATCTATCCCAACTAATGGTCTGCAGAGTTGTAAAATCTCACAATCTTGAAATCTGTCCTTCCTTTTTATTCTCCAGGACCTAAAGGGAAGCAAAATTTCTTCTTCCCAAGGAGCTGATTTCTCTTGTCTCTCTTGCAGTTATCTCAGCCTCTATAACCAGGAAAAAACATAGTTGGGTCTTTGCATGTGTCCTCTGCATAACAGATGTTTTCCAAATATGTTGGAGTTGTGTTGATTTCAATTGAGTTTGGTACATGTTGGCCTGCAAAGGTGTAGGGCAGCCATGGGAAAATATCAGTGCTGAGGCTCATGTGTGCTGTGAATGGGAATCTACTTGGTGACTTCTTACAGAGGAACACAAACCTACCTGCATTAAAGAAAACAGAATCCTGAAGATGCCAAGCCGAGCATTTCCTCAAGAAATCTTCTCCTATGAAACTCTTTACAGCCAGCATCTATTTGTGCTATTCCACAAATATTTCACCAAAACACAAGTTGAAATGCAGTTTATGAATTGCAGCAATTGAGAAATAAATACCATTTTAACAAAACTTTGTGTTTTCTCAGAAACAAGATAAAGTGAAGGAAATAATAGGATGATAGGGTAATCTGCAAGTTGGAAAGTGAACAGAGGATGACAATCTAAGTAGCTGTCCTGTTCTTAGACCAGCCTATTTGGTTTCTCTAGTGATGTGATTCCCTATATTATATTCTTAGTTACACAAAAAATGCCAAAGAGGGGAATCCAGTGAAATCCCAGTCTTCCCTTAGAGATGGAGATCTGCATTTGTACAGCTCCAAGATGGCCTTTGGCCTGCCTCAGTAAATGCCACTTTATTATGGCTCTTATAAATATTCAACTCTGAAGACAGGTGTACTTAAAATTATCAGGGACTGAGGGACAGGGAGAAGTGAGGGGTGTGGAGTGCTATTAAGATCCTACAATCTTAACTAGTGACCACTGGTTGCGCCTAGGCATTAAACATGAATATCAGAAAAAAAGCAACTTTCTAAAGTATAACTTCAAATATTAAAAAATATTAAGACTCCTGACCTATAGCTTTACAGGATATATATGGTTTACTTACCGTTTAAAATAACCTATTTTCACCTGAAGAGTAATGGCTTTAAGAAGCCATTCAAATTTTATTTAAAAAAAAAAAAAAAAGTAGAAATAAAACATGCGTTCATTAAAAAATATAAAATATTCATCATGGTACTGTTGTATAAATAATAGCCAAATAAAAAGAAATAGTATTGTAGAATAATTATTCTTCTTTAATCTGACCAAAGGACAGACATTTTACAGTTAATCAAAAAAACCCCACAATAAGGAAATTTTTTTATAGAGAAAAGTATTTCTGCTGAAGATGATTCAGTTTACTCCATTCAAATACATTATAGTTTTATTTTCAAAGATGAAAAAAGTTTGCAAATACTCTTTTCTTTCATTATAACTTTAATTTTGAGATTCACAGCTAATAAGCCATATCACTTTATTTGTCCTACTAAAACCAAATTTTCTCAGTTCTCTTTGTTTCTAGGAAATGCAATAGAACCATTAGATGAAAATCCAGATATCCATTTCCTTCAGACACATTTATTCTTCTGAATATTTTTTTTAAGATTCACCTACTTTGACTATGCCATTTAAAATACACCAACACAGGTATGATTATGGCATTTCATTGCAAACCTTGCTACTATGAAAGGAATAAGAAAACTATTAGCAGAAGTGCAAGTCAGTAGTAAGAAGTAGTTTAAAATATTTCCACCTTCAATAAACTATTAATTGTAATGTACTCTTATTTCTATTTTCATGCAATTAGGAGTATTTCTGGAAGATGGGTTAAATGGTCCACTAATTCCACCACACAGAAGAGATGTTCCCTAAATACCCACACAGACGTAATAGGACTTTTCTAATAATAATTGATCTGAAAACATTAACAATATATCAATATATAACAAGCCTTGCCTACAATCTGCTGATACAAATATCTACTTCCAGTTTCAAAGGGAATGAGAGATTAGACTTTAATCAAATAACAACTGTGATCGGTATGTAAATAAAAAATCTTGTGAACTACTGCTTCATAGAATAGTCACCGAAAGGAAAAAAAAAAAAACACCCACAAGATTTGCATTTTATCAACAGAAAATGGGCCACCAAAATATCATTATACAACAGTGATGACAGTCTATTTTCTGTGTTTCTTCCCTCCACAGGTTTTCATCATTAAGAAATGAAATGGTCCCCAGGAATCAAAAGGCTTATGAGATGGGAAGCAGCTCAAATACAAATTCTACTCTGCATATCTCATGGGAATAATATTGATATCTCAGCACAGAAAACATTGATTGGTATATTGCATATCTTGAAGACCAATGTCTACAAATTTCAAATATTTCAATTGCATTCTTTACAGAGTTATCTCATCTATTTTAATGTTTTTCTAAGGTAACAAAAAGGCCACACTCTCCAGAAAAGAGGAAAAATATTAATTTTATGCTTTCAAATCAGGTGAAAAAAGTGAGCGTCTGGTTGAAAATATACAAGATGAAAACATTTTGGAAAACCAACAGTTAAACTAGTCACTGTACTAATTAGAAATAAGCCATAATTTATAAAGATTCATAATTAGACACAGCTTAGCCAAATTAGCTTATGACAGAGGCATGTCAATCAGTGACTAATTAGAAATAGAATTTTCTTAAATTTCCTGAATATCTGTACAAAAAATGAAGAGAAAGCACAGAGAATGAGAATGTACTCAGCATAATGTATCATAGTACTAGTAACCAAATAATCTCCTTTGCAATAGGAGAATGCAGCAATATACACACCTAGTATCATATAAATTTACTGACATTGATCCACTTATCCCACCACTTGTCCAACATCTGGATTTTTAATTACCAACAACAGCTATAAGGAAATCCACCTTCCTGCAAAGAATGAACCAATGAACCAACAGACAGCTGCATACAGCACCTTCAGAACTCCTTAACCTTTTCCCCCCTGCTTTATTCACTAGGGTTTAGACAGCCAAAAGGTATACAAAAAAAAAAAAAAAAAAAAAAAACCCCCAATCTTCCCTTCTCATTGAAATGCTAGCAATTGAAGTGTCGACGTCATTTTTCTAACTGAATTTTTAAAT
>JBBMKD010000115.1:25838321-25861153 GCA_037834095.1 Argya squamiceps
TGTTTGATTTATGATTGTATTGTATTCTTGGAGTCTATTGATTAGTCAGAATACATAAACAGTCCTCATGATTTATCAGCTCCTTAAATCCAGCTTCTGTTAATCGAGGGAAGTTTATCTATCTTACCTCAGCAATATCTAGTTTAACTAAAGTCCTTAATTCTTCAAAATTAATGTCTCAACATATCTCCAGGAAAATGCCTAAATTTCAGGAATCATTACAGTTTGAAAGCTAGTGTTGCCCTCCCTGGGATGACTTACAGAGCCACTGATTTGTGTGCATCCTTC
This sequence comes from Argya squamiceps, assembly GCA_037834095.1. Taxonomy (NCBI): domain Eukaryota; kingdom Metazoa; phylum Chordata; class Aves; order Passeriformes; family Leiothrichidae; genus Argya; species Argya squamiceps. The sequence goes on from JBBMKD010000115.1 coordinate 25,838,610, forward strand.
TTGTATCAGGACCCACTCAAAACTGCTTTTGATTCATGGTTTGAAGTAGGAGGAAAGGATGGGTGAACAGTCATCTCATTTCATTGCAGTGTGAGTAAGGCCTGAGACACAGCAGACTTCCAAAGAGCCAGATGGTATTTTTTAATTTGTAGCAGGTAAGGTTTTTCCTATTAAGAAATTCTACAACTTACAAATATTCTTGTAAGCATAACATAAAGCTTCATTCAAGTAGAAAGTACGACCTCCCAGGCTGATATTAATAGCATGATACATTCCCTCAAAATAATATATCTGAAAATATACCAACAAACATTTAATAGGCATACCAGTTTTTTATGTAACAGTTCATATATTTACGTTGAACTTAAACATCATGTTTTTTTGAGTAAAATTTGGCTTTTTTTGAGTTAAAATGATTTTACTCTTTAATTATTTATGTCTTACATATAGTATACAAATAAAAGTTTTGGGTGTTTAAACGTGTGGCACAAATGCTGTATAAATCTCATGCTTCCCTCTTGATGCAGCTACACTAGTAGAGCAAAGCTGATTTTCAAAGTTGATTTACATTAAATTTAACAATATAAATTTCAATGTTCAGTTTCAAATGCAAAAATCTTAAGCCTATTGTCTTCACTTCCTCAGACAACCACTGAATTTGTATTAGCTGTATACGGGCTTTAATTAAAATTGAAAGACATGGATCTAGATGGGGACGTGGCTGAATTCCAAATGTCTTTCCTCAGTCTGGGACAAGCTAGTGATAGGGTCACTTTTACAACCAAGTAACACAGGCTCAGAAGTGATCCACGTCAGTCCTTCATGCAGTGGCTCAGATATCAAGACACAATCTAACACTCAAACCATTGCAGTAGAATATGGGGTCAACTTTTGCCTGTTGATCAGCTGCACCGCCACTTTTCCATCATGCAATGCAAAATTCCCCAGACTCAAATGAAACAGCCTTTATTACTGCTTCCTGCTGCTTTCAGGGCAGTTTCCTTTTCTTTATATATACGGTACCCTGTTTCCTCTTTTGTTTTTTTTTTTTGAGAACTATGGTGCTATATAAGAATGAAAAAATGGGAAGGACTATACCACTCTTGGAATTCTGAAATTTTTAGTACTAAATTGCTTTTCTATCTGCAAGGCACATAATCATAGAAATAAATACCATGTGCTGGTAATGCAATTGTATAGTCCCTGAAAACGCTGTTGAAAAGTTGCCCTCAAAATAGTTCTGTCATGGTGTTCTTGCATGCATTAACTGTGTAGGCAGTTGCTCAGAGCTTATATTTGCTGGTGAACATTTCATGTTCAGAAAATGCATCAGAGTAGCATATATGGGTGTCAGCGTCTTTCAGACACACTGATTATTGCAAATCACTGAAAGCCAGTAATATAACTTTTTTATCTTTACTTGGTAATGGGAGGGAAAGAAGCTTCTGTTGCTTTGGTGTCAGGTATTTATCGGCTGGGACATTAAATATTTTTATGTATTATTATACCTTTCCATGCATGCGTTCTCCCTTGAGCCAAGCAGCAATATGTCCAATTAACTCCTCCAAAGGAAACTCTAAAGGCTCTCCCAGTTTCTCAAAAGCCTGTTGTCCCAAATTCACTATACAGTCCTGTGCACTGCCTTCACAGATAGTGTTTAAGAAAGTCAACTGACTCTTCAGATCTTGCATAGCATTACCCATGGCCTGACTTATGGAGATGCTGAGCATTCAAAATATGAGGATGTTAAGAAAAGAAAAAAACTTCAGGAAAAAAAGATCTTTAAAAACAGGCCTTTGGTATCCGTGGATCATTTAGATAGTATTTGAAGTACTGGAGATCTGTAACCACACTTGAAAGCTCTTACGTGTGAGAGGGTAACAAGAATTTTTTCCCTTACACCAGCAAGAGGAACAAGCAAAAGGCAAGAAACACACCCAAATAATCTGGAGCATTTTATACAAGCATGCTTATCAAAATCACTCTTCTGTCTTACTGCTTAAATAAATTTCTGATTAAATATGTGTGCCTTCTGCCAGCTTACCTGGCAAACTGACTTTGAGGAAAAGGATCCAGTCATCTTCAAAGTAAATGAATATTTGCCTGTCCAAGATTGGTGTGTCCATGTGTTTCTGGTGTACGGGCTCTTGCGCAAAGGAAGGAGTAAACTCAAGGATGAATCTTTTTGGTGAAGTGAAGCAGAACAAAACTTGGAGTAGTTCCTGCAGATTTGCTCATTTCTGTAGCATCTCTGCTTGGTTTGGCAGAAACCTTTGTTCTTCTTAATGTCTGCTATGTAGCCAAGCTTGACTGTGTACTTTGTCTCTTATGACTATTTTTCTGATTGTAGCTGTATGAAAAATTAAAGAACTTATTCATCTGTGTACGTCCTACCAACTATTTTCACATGGCTAGTCCAGTTAATTGATCCAGTAAGAATGCACTGTCATGCCTGAAGCAGTCCAGGCTTTAACAGATGCCTTGAACCTCAGTTTTTCCTCTGCTGGCCTTGGATTATTTGCGTATTTGTCATACGAAATATTAAGCAATTTTTTTCTTTTTTTTTTCTTTTTCCCTGAGGTCTAAGGTAATATAAAAAAGTGCTTAAAAACATCTAGCTTTCTGGAATTAGAAGAGCTCCCAGATCTCTGGGAACACATATCAATGTGGGAAAAAAAGTGTAAGAGCAATTCTGCCAATGCTCTCTGTAAATATTATATATTTTTGGTTTTTTTCCTGAGCTCCGAATACTCAGGTTAGTCCCACAGAATAAGAATTGCTGAAGAGCTCAGCAGCCAGGGTAGCAGTCAGGTTTCCAAAACAGTTCATTTCTCATTTTAGACATCAAAATAATGGCAGCCTCATTCATAAAATTGTACAGCATGCTTTAGTCAAGATGTTTTGAAAATGAACTCTCTGTGTTCTATCTATATGACAAATTGGAGTTGAATTTTTTGTTGTTGTTTTTAAAAGGAAAGACTGAAGAAGTAAAAGTAAATAAACACCTGAAAAAAACAGCTCTTCGGTCTCTGGAAAATCTTGTCTTCAATGGTAACAGTGGGCCTTTCTAATAGTAGAGCATGAACAAATTCTCATTCTTAGGTTATTCTACTTTCCTACAAATTCAAGTGCACCTTTCATCTTAAATCATTTCCATGTCATATCCATTATTAGTGCTTGCTTCTGTGGTCTGCTGAATTCAGCCTTTGGAGATGGGTCACTCTCAGAAATGTCAAGAAAGCTAAACAAAATGTAGACAATTGAACCCAGAGTTTGAGGCAAATATTTTTTCAGATAAAAATAGCTGTTGTATCCTCCAATAAAGACAGAAGAGGAAAAATGTACTATCACTGCTAGCCATGACTTTTTTTTTAATCATATACGGTTAGTCTTTCAAGAGAGTATGCAATAGCTAAATAGTAGATACACAACTCTGCCTAAATACTTAAGCAGTTCTATTCCTGTGCCACAATATCCCTGGCATATCTTTGCTTTTGGTAGTGGAAACTGGGTAATATTATTTTATAATCACAGCATCACAAGAATTTCTAAAACTAGAGCTTCAAACTCAGACATGAGTCATTATCTACAGAAGAACCAGTATCAATAGTATTATCAGAACCACATATCCTTGCCCAGTATTCTCAAGACTTCAGTGATCTGCCAGATTATTGGTCACCTAAGTTGTGGACCCAGGCACTTCAAATTCCTCTGTCCTCTTTTGTCATAACACTACTGCTCAGCATCTGTCTGAAAATGTGTACTCTGCTCTTACTTGGTGAAAGATTTTCTTTTGGAAACAGTTATACGTAATAGCTACAAAACCCAAATCCACCCCTCTAAATCCTGGCCCTCTCCATCTGAACAGAAATGTAGCTGCGAGGTTTGTGTGTCTGGGTGTGTAATAAAAAAAAACAAACTTGAAATTATATATATTCTGTGGGAGTGCATTTTTTAATTTTAGGTTTAATTCATAAGTTAATGTTCTTCTGTAAAATGGTTTGTTCTCTGTAGCCCAATTTCTGTTACCCACGTTTGGTTTCTCCCTGAGTTTTCCCCGCCGAAGACAGTTAACTGTCCATCACTTCACAGACAGCCACCTGTTGCTGTCTGTCATTTTGGGGTCGCTCCCCATTTCTGGAAAATTCTGAGAGAGACACCGAGTGATTGGACAGAACCCTGATTGTCACCTTCTAATGTTCGCTGTATGGTTGTTTTGTATGTTTGTTTATAATTTGAGCCACCTCCCTGTAAAACCTCATTGGTCCCCTTTTCTGCGTAACACTCCCAGTTATAAGGTCTCACCCAAGAGCTACCGGGGTCTTTGGGCACGCTGGCTCTTGAGGTGAGGACCTCACACCGGGGTTCCAATAAACTCGTTGTAATCCAGCCGTTCCGGAATCCCCCCTTTCATTCCTTCAGCCATCGCCACGCAGGAGCAGCCCGAGCGAAAAAGAGCCCACTGAAAAGATAGATTGTTACCTGTGCCGAGGCTAGCCAGCTTGAAAAACAAGCACAGCAACAATATTCCTAGTTTTCCTCTCACTTATGAGTACACATGTTCCAGCTGTTGCACCATCAACCTGAAAAAATAGTAAAATATTGCTATTGTTAGCTTAACCCAAAATTTTCCTTTGAGCAGAAACAGCATGATTACCTAATTGATAGGATGGTCCCCTTGTTTCAGGAGTATAAAATGGTCATCTTATCAGGGTTCTGTGAGCACTTACAAGCCTTAGTGAATCTCATCAGCTTCCCATGGAACCTTCTACCAACCCAGGGCCAGGAGCCCCATTTCTGCACCCTCAGAACTACATGTTGGGGAGCAGCTGTCACTGGGATTGCCATAGGTCCTGGCTCTCTGTGCCTGAGGAAGCACAGCTCCTACTGCTATTGTACAATACCTTGCCTGATTCATGGTGTTTGAGTTTCTTTCTTCAGAATTAGCATGGAGTTTCACTCACTTCTTTAGAAGAAATGTGAAATTATTACCTAGAAACTGAGTAAAATAGCATCAAGCTCTCTTAATGGAGCATCAAAATGTCAAGTTTTCAGATAATAATTAGATGCACCACAGTTTTGGAACTTCTGAGCACATTATGTGTGTATATATAAACCCTCGCCTGGAGACTTGTGGGATTTCATTTGTATGTAAATGGGGATAACAGGTCATTATATTCTGGAGAATGGCTGTAAACTCTTGCTATATGGAGAAGCAGAGAAGAAGTAAAGCAATGTAAATTTACTTTCTTCTCTTATTCAGAGAACCACTAGTGTTAACATAGTTTTGCTGGATTTTACAAAGAAAGGGAAAAATCTTTTAAAAAATCATCCAAGAATGCTGAAGAACAGCATCTTCTTTCTTTTAAGATTAGGAACATGACTTTCCCCTGAGGAATATTGCTGCAGTTGTACCAGAGCCAACTACAGTACATTAATTTATAATAGCAGGTTATTCATGATGCTCTGCAAACAAATGAAAATGCAGACATTCCATTTATATGAGGCTCTTGCTGTATTGTTCCTTACAGACATATATTCAGATTCAACAGAGCCACAGAGAACATGTTTGAACGAGAGGTCAGACAAATTTATGGAAAGGTATGAAAATTTTGTTATTACTTATGCAGTGCCACATGTATTCTTAGAGACTTTCTGTCAGTGAAGAATAAATTATGAAAACAGAAAACAATGTCCTTTGGCTCAAAGACTTTCGTGCTTCAAAGTGCTAGAGTATTACATGCTGGACATACAGCTAATGCAGATTTGGGAGTGGTTTTGTGAATAGATTAAAAAAATACTGTGAAAAAAATAATGTTCAAATTATCTAAAACCCAGAGGTGAACTCATGTTTTCTGTAGTGAATTTTCCAGAGCAGATTTAAAAGTTTTTAAACATTTTTGACATAGCCGTCGCAGAGACAACAGGCATGTCAGCTTGGTCAAATGCAAAATCTTTATTCACAGTCCTTCCTCTACCCCCTTAGCCCTCCATTGCAGATTTATTCTTTCAGGGTTCATTGGAATTCCTCCACCTTCCTAAGTGGGAGTAATGTTTGTCCAGTCATTTCTAGTAATCAGGAAGGTTTTACATGCTTTTCAAAAGCCTGGCTTCTCCCAGTGTTTCACAGACGTTATTGAAAAAAAGGGTTATTTCCCTTGTTGGATCCAGCTCTGTGGGCCACCAATTTCTCTGCTGGGCAGACTCATGCCAAAGAGCACACTCTGGCCAGAGGGTGTACTTGACCTTCTCCTCCTCCAAGAGTTTCACCCAAACAAATAACCTGGTAGGTCAAGTGTTCATTGTCTAGCGGACGCAACTATATGCTCAGGAAGTCTCCTTTCCTTACTTTCCTGGTAATTGTTACTATGTTGTCAGGGCAAATCCTGATACTTCTGTGTCTGAACAAGAGTAGAGGCAAGGGAAGTTCTATAAGGAGAAGATATACTGACTTGGATAGGGATTGTTTTAGTCTTATCCCAGTTCAAGGGTTAATAATAATAAATTTTGTTTTTCATAATGAGAGTATGTATGTGCCGCATGTAAAATTTCCATGCCTGTTCTTTTTTTTGTTGTTGTTGTGGTATATGGCAAGACAAGCCATACACTAGTTCATAACTGATCCAGAAACTGAAATGAGTTGTAATCAGAAATAACACTCTGTAGCTTTAAAATTACTGAACTTACAACTTGGTCTTGAATTCACATGTGATTAGCCCAAAAAAATTTAATGGACTATATCTTTAAAAATTATAAATCATATCCCTTTATGATCATTCAGTGTACAAAAGAGTTATCACCTTTTGTTTTGCAAAACATGACAAAAATTCTTCAAATCAGTTGCATGCTGCTCCAGCAGAAGGTGGACTTGAAGTTTCTGAGAAAGATGGGCAATCTTCAAAACATCTGAAGTACTAGACAAAAGTTAAACATTTTTTCTTAAGTTAGGAAGATTAAAGTTCTGATCTGTGCAACAGTCATTAAATGACTGAGGCCTTATAGGATTTGAGTAAGGTCTTTGGTGTACAAATTGTGTAATCCTTCAAAAAATGCAATATCCATCATATTTATCATTTATGTTATTGATCTCAATATGATTTAAAAGCATTTTTTCTCTATTTTCACATCTATACATGTTCCAGTATATATTCCCCTGAAGAGAGATAATTCCTGCATCAGTAAGTCCTACAAGTAACATAAAAACAGCAAGAATCACAATATTGGAGATTTAGGGCAACATCATTCACATGAGTGATAACTAGGATCAACTAATTTCAGCTTGTCATTATATTTTACTAATAGAAGTAATGGACTAATAATTAGCATCTAAAACCAAGACTCTTGTTAGCACCTTCTAGATTTTTGTGTCCTTGTCAAAAGCAATACCTGAATTGCTGGGAAAAATTCAGGGTTGTTTCTTTTCTTGTAGGAGTATTAAGTGGAGAAGCATGAGCAGTAGAAGATTTCATCCCAATTTGTTGTCCAAGATTCAAATTCTAAAGGAATTTGAGAATACAGATACAGAAAGGAAAGAAAGATAGACATTATTTAGAAGCTGGAACCAAAAGCTAAAATCTAGGAAAAAAATATTATTGATAGTGGCATACACAGTATTAAACACAGAATATTTTATCTAATGCCTTAAATTTGGCAGAAGCTAAGGACCTCATGGCTCTCTTTCAGGGTTTGAGTGCAAGCTTCTCTGTCTTAGCAGGTTTTAGCCTAATTTTTTGGGGTTTTTTTAAGTTTTATAGTAAAAGATGTGAGGTCACAGAAAATCATGTAATATCATAGGTTCTGAAGAGCTAAGAAAACAGTATCTGATGTATTTTTTGCTAACTTTCCATGTCTTTCTCTGTTTTCTTAACTAAAGTTTTCTGGGGAGTGGGAGGGAATAATTATTTGCTTCAAGTAGGGACATTTTAGAAACCACTATCATCTAGTATTTCCTATCAGATAAAGATGTTCTTATTTGCTGCTGTCTGACTTCTCTTCAACATTACTTGAATGATGCTTCTGACTTTCCTGTAGCAGCAGATTTGCAAAATGCAAGGAAGAACCACATATGTCATGGAACCAGTCAGCACCAACTTTGGAAGAAGGTTCTGGACAAGAAGAAGGAGGATATTTTACCTCTTGCCACAGTCTGTAGCAATGAGCTATTTGCAAGTAGTTCAGAGCTTTCCAGGCAGGCACATGTTAGGAGACATTAGGCGATCAACCTTGCCTTCCGTTCATGGGAAACAGGTTGTTGCATAAGAGCTCTTGAAAAAGGCAGCACTAGAGAGAGCCTGGTAGAAAAGCATGTTTTATCTGTGTCTACTGAATTCAATATCAAAATCAAGGTGACAGCTTCTCGTAGCAAGACTTCATTTTCCAAAGAGCTTGAAACAAAGAGAGACTACAGTTAAAATTCTTTACATCACTCTAACACTGTCAGGCAAAATGAAAAGCTAATGGGAAAAAAATGTGGGCTTTCCAAGTATTTCTTTTACAGCATTTCTGTTCTGTGGCAGACACTCAAAAGATGTCTGATTTGTTACACACCTCACATGAGGCTTCAGGGCAAGCTCGTAATGAACCAATTAATATCTGTGGCAGAGAATAGTACCATAGGTCTCACAACAAGGACACCCATGTTAGTGCAGGCAGAGTTTAAAAAGTCAGCTTTTTAACAGACCTGATTAACTTGCAGAGCATACTGCCACAGTGCTGCTTCATGTTCTTGGACCACATAAGAAACACCTAGAGCATCTTTGTAAAACAGCATTCACAGATTTGAATTTTAGAGATGATTGGAAAGGGGGTCAAGATAAAAGTGAAAAAAAAAAAAAGGATAATTTTAACAAACACCAGCATTTAGAAAGACAAGGAAGCAAGAATATAAACAGTATAGGATCCTAGCTTCAGGAGCCACTGCAGCTGTCTCCTAAATGGTGTTATTTGCCAATGAGATTGATAATGCATGAATTTTCAGTGTTCTGCATTCAGCTCCATGATCTTGATTTTGTTGTGCCCTGAACTCTAGGTTCATATTGCACTGTGCCTTCTTCTTAGCCACATTTTTCCTGCAAATTAAGATTGTTTTAAGTGCTTTAATGTGGTGCAAGGCTGTAAATTCAGAGTATAAACTATTGCACACTGACTTCTTCAAATTGGCTAGACTTGAGATTTCTGGACAAATAATTGACTATCACACTGGGTATTTTGAAACTTCTTTAAGTAGGGTTTGAAAGCTTAAAAATCAAACTCAAAAAATAATACTTGATAGATAAGAGAGCATAGGTTTCGTTTTAACTTTCCTGAGATATGGAAACAGTTTGAAGTATTTTAGATTGGCACTTGAACATTAATATTTTGCCTGTAATTGTCAGAGGTTGCAAGGTCTCAATATTTAAAAGATATTTTGACCATCAATTTGACCACTCCAAAAACATCTTCTCCTTGAGTGGCTTGGTTCTACTTGGTTACCAGTGAGCTTAGTAACCATTGCATACACCCCCTCTTTTTGGACTTAAGATCTGCACACCAGGACTTGTACTCATCTCTCTCAATAAGCACAGATAGTACAATAATCTGCAATAAGGCCATTCTGCTTGCTGTTGATCTTTTGGTAGGGTTTTTGTGTTTAAAATCCAGTTTAATTTTATATTATAAAAATACATGCCAGGCATAGTGAGTGGCCAGTCCCTGGAAAGCTAACTTGGGAATCTGTCAAGTGCCATACTCCCATACGGGACCAGGCACTTCTGCTGTGCTGTGTAGTTGAGAGAACGTGAAATTTGTTCCTAGCTGCATCTAGACTAATAAAGAATAAGTATTAGTTCAGGATATCATCTCTTCTTCAAACGCATCTACAGGAAGTTCTGGAAAAAAAAGAGCTGAAGTGATGTGCATTGGCAAATGTGTCCATCAGATGCTTGTGGACTTCCCCCTGCACAGACATACACTGATAGCCATACAGAACCTTTTGCTGTGCAGTAGCAGTTTGGCTCTATGCTTGCATATTTCTCAAATACAGGGTGAAACATCATTTTGGCATTCTCATCATAGCAGAAATACATAGAGAAGATAATGTAGGGGCTAGACAATCTGCTCTCTGGCCACAAGAGAATTTCAGTATTGCAGAAACTATAGTAACTATGCTATTTCATTAACATTCAGAGAAGCCATAGACAAGTGAGGACATTTGTGTACAGGTAGACACTGAGTCCTTGAGAAAGTCCTTCACCTACATTACAGTAGTATTATTAATTTGGAGATTTTAAATTAATGTAATTTATTTTAATGTGGAACTTGCTGCAAAGATCATGTAAATATAAAACCAAACTATGTTGCCAGAGCAATATTTTCAAATAATTTCAAACTGGTAAAATCTGGGTACTAAAACATGTTATTGTGTTTTCTTTTGAAGGATGCAACACTTTTATGAGATGTTAATACCTGGGTCTTTTCCTCTGGGAAAAAAACCCTTATCTTTTCTTAAAGTGCTCTAATTCTGAAAATTTTTTGATTAACTTACATTATTTTGTAATTAAGACACATCTTTAATGAGAGAAAATACATAATATAAAATTTCAATATTTGAACTCCTTTTTTTCCTCAAATATGATTTAAGTTTACAAAAGGACATTCTTATTCACTAAACTGCCTTTGAATGTCACTAGATAAAATTTCAACCATTTTCTTTGCTTTTTCCATATTTTATCAAAAGAAAATCTCCTTGGGCTTTTTCTGCCCAAAAACTGTAATGATTCAGCTCAGTCAAGGGATGACCAAGCAAGTTAAATAGCTGTGCACTCATTATTATGCATACTTTTCTTTACAGAGGTGCTATGTGTTCCTGCTCATTTGCCAAGAGACCAGTAATTTATAACCATGAGTTTAAATTACCATACTATCTTACTGTTCACATTCACTGCAAAACAATTGGGCAGCAACAGGCTTTTAACACACATGTGTTTACAGCATGAATAGGAACACTGGGCACTGGATATGTGGATGAATACTTTACCAAGAAGTTGCCAAATCATAGGTCTTCTGACAACCTCAAAGAATCTCAGCTGAATGCAGTATTACTTTCAAAAGATGAGAACCAGGAAATTTTGTTAAATAAAATGTGTAGTAAACACCACAGAAAGCAAAATCAAGGCAGCAAGTAATCCTACTTGGCAAGTTAGCCTTTAACAGATTTTGACAGAAATTTACATTCTTTATGCCTGACAGACAGACTGAATAAACTAATATCAGTCTGCATGGGATGAAAGAAGACTGCACAAAATGAGAGGGAATGGTTGTGGGGCCAAATCCTGCACCTGAAAATGTTTTGAATAAAACAGACAGTATTTGTCATGTCACTTACTGAGAAAACACACCCAAGCCACCAAACCAAAATATCAGAATCACAAGCTCCATGTTATCAAAAATTTCTTTTGAGGAACACTGGAGAACATAACATCTAGCATGACTGACTTAGCACTGAAAAGTCGTCTATCACAGCAAATCATAGAAATCACTCAAACATGTTTTTACTTCTATTCTGTGACTTGAAGAAGAGCTTCACAGGAGATCCTCTAGAGCAATGATTTATATTGGCTCTATGAGCTCTAGAACTGTGCAGCTTATATCTTACAACAGCATTGTGTAGGTAAAAAACTGTACATTTTGCAGATTTACTTTGCTACTTTTTTTCAGTGACACATCAAGTTAATGAAATGTATAAAAAAAGCTGTATTATTAAAAAAATAATTGTAAGAGAAAAGCTAAGTTAAAATAGATTTTCAGTATAGAAAGAGCAGTTAATAATAACTAATAACGGTGAAAGAAATACAAGCACATTGAGCTTCATGTTAGAACTGCAGTATAGAGAAGCACACATCATAAAGAAAGTTATCGATAGAAGAGACAGAACTCAAGTGTGCTGAAGTTTTGCATGCGGCCTTTTTTTTGTATCTGTTGCATGCAACATTACACACAGGAGGCTCTAGATGGCTAAGAAGCAAGGCAGCACAGCAATACTTTGCATTAAGTCATGTTTATTTCCCTGACACAAGCAAATTCAAACTATTTCTGTGCAAGATTTTAAGAGCAGAGTCTTGGGAGACATATTAGACTACGCTGTGGATACACATCAACAATTACATTACCTTAGTAACAGCCACAAAAATCCATGCTGTGGATGGTGATGTTTGAACTAGAATTCATTTTCCTAACTTTGCAATGTTGGTAGCTACAGAAATCCTAAATTTGGTGCTACTCTGAAAATTTTCTGTGCCTGTGACTTGTATTTTAAAGCAAAATGGAAGTGAGCCAACATGCCATTGTATGGTATATTATATTTTAGAGGCTGCATTTCAATAACCTAAGGTCACTTATCCATTGAACAAACATAAATACAAAAAAAAGCCAATCTAAAATGTAGAAATCACAGAGTCTCAGTGTGGGTTTTTTTTGAATTCTACATTATTGTTTCAATATGTCAATGAACACTGTTTTTTTACTCCTTTGCAATTTTGAGGTCTAGCCTGAGTCTGAGGACACTGAGGGAAAGGGTGAGTTATGCCTCCATCCCCATCTACAAATGTGAGAATAAAGGTAGAATTGAAGAGCATCATTCATCCTTTCCAGTTGAAGGTTCATAAGACATGTTCATGTACATGTAGAGAGGAGGCTGTCTATCTGGATCAGCCTGGATTTAATTTCAGCTAAAATAGTTGAATATTATAAAATTAAAAGATGGAATTTTGAACGGTTTAAGGATTTTTTTGGACCATTTTACTTTCAGTTTGGTATAAATAGCCTAAATGCAGGGAGCATTTCTTGACCTCCTGCAGAACTCTGAGCAGATTTTATTCAGTTTTCATTTCATTAAAGGATACACTTACAGGTGTTTTAGCTAGATGACCCATGTAATGAATTCAGTGTAGCTTCCCTCTGAATAGGGATAGAATTATTTTATACATGGGTACTGTGATATCAAGGAAATAATCATGATAGTCAAGGCAACACATGAAGTGTAGATTAGTTTTTTACAATGTTTTCTCCAGCCTTCTGCATCATGCACTAAATTTACTAGTTCATAATTTACATCTGTGCTTTGACTATACAAACAGACTTGTGAATTAAAGATAGACTTCTAGAACACAGAGAACAAAGCATCATAAGTTATGTGTAATAGTTTCATATTTAGGAAGCCAGTTTTCTCTCGGTTCCATACTGAAGCACTGAGTTTCAATGTTGCTACATAAATTTACTCAAATTCAGGATTGGGAACCGTAAAACTGTTCAGTCTCTTTGCTCAATTTGCATATTCTGCAGACAAATAGTCACAAATTGATCACAGGATTAAGTTTTCACAAGAAATCAATATCCAAACAAAACCAGACAGACATCTTTAAGTCAATGTAAGAAGATTTCTGAAATGTAAATAGCATATAAGCATGTGCACAAGGCCACAGTCTAGACTTTGGTAACATTTGAGCCCACGGACTGCATTCTAGCAATGCAGAATTTTTACCTCACATTCCTGGCCTTCTTCCTTCCCTAAAGTAATTGAAGACCAAATTATTATAAAATATTGTTAATTTGGAAGCATCTATAGATGCAGATATATCATCATTCCGTAAGTGCTAAGATTTTGCTTCCAGCTGTAAGATAAAAGGTGGGCCAGCTGAATAATGCTGTGGTAGAAATTAATTTAGACTGAGTATTTCATAACTGCCTTAGGAGACTAGTGTGATCCAGGCATTTTGGCACTCTGACATGCTTATACCCCAGTAAAAAATGTCTTAAATTATCTCACCATAAAAGTTTTCAACTTCACAGAAATAATAGACTTAATCAAAGCAAAGATACAAAAAATTACAGGACAGTATTAGGGAAAAAATATAGTAATCATTAACTCCACAACTCTGATAACATCCATGTTATAGTAACCCCTTTTTCTTGATTCAGTATGCATTACCTTTAATGCATAAAGACACAATAGTCATGTTTTTTTAACCATAGTTTTCCAAAACTAATTTCTATGTGCAAGGATGCCAAAATCCCCCTTTTTCTTGGCTTAATTTTGTCATTTCAAGTTTCTGCCAGGCACAGATTCTAATTTTTACTTCTGTCTCTTTACAAGATTTCATAATACATTCCGTGTTCTTAACTGAGGTTCATTGTAAGATTTCTGTTTTAATGCTTCAGTACACCTTTAAATATAAAACATGTTAAGAAATACAGGCATAGAACATCTCTGGAAGATGGTTACTGAATTAGGCTTTTAAATGCAGTAAACAGCATATTTTCTGAGTCATTAATGATTAATTAATTAATGAGTAATGATTAAGTGTAATACAAGAGATTCTCTAGAGAAAAAATAACCTCTAATGGAAAAATATTTGTGCACCATTTTCTAAGATGATCACATGATATCAAATATACTTTTTAATGATAAAAACATTTTCCCCTCTCTTTCAGTTTAAAGCATGGAAGAGACTCATGGCTCTCAAGATTATGACAAATAGACTTGAATTTTGAAATAGTATTTTTTGTGCAAGCCTGCAGCCTCAGTTAACTGTTCATATGAATATTCCCATAACGTAGTAGTATTAAAAGCAGGGTTTTTGTATGAATAAAGCAACTGATATTTTATAGAAAGCTTGAAAAAAACTACACCTCACAATGTGCACTGCTGCAAATTAATTAGATTATCACATTCCATCAGCAATATCCCTAGAGAAGCAGCATATAAAAGTACTATCTTTCTTTTGCAGATAAGAAAGTGGAGATTTTACTTTCTTCTTTTCTCCACAAGCTGCAAATTATGGAAGTGCACATATCGGAATCCCTGGGCTAATTGTACTTTTGATCCATTCAGATTGCCAGAGGCTGTATTTCCACATCAATACCAGTCCAATTGTGTGGCCTCACTGCACTACTTCTCCTTCAGGAGCAACCACTGCAATAGACAAATGCAAAATCCTCTTAAAGCACAACATGATTTAACCAGACCTAAAGAATCACAGAGAGAGGAGGTACCCAAAGTAAAAAGAAGTAGGCTATGTAAATATATAAGCTTATTGAAAATGTGATCTTTTTCTATATGACAACTCTCATAGATAAAGCTTTCCTTCCAATACGTACATCATCCTGAAAAAGTTTATTTTGCTTTTCCATTACCAATTTTCCTTCAACTCAAACACTCAGTAACATGATGACTAAATTTACACATGATCTTGTCAGCTGCATCACACTGCTATTCTATAATAATGCCTGACAAAACTGTTAACAGGAACACCCATTTAAGTTTTGGGTTTGCCAGTTTCTCAACTAGGGATGAGAATCTCTTCATTTATTGAATTGCACTGTCTGTGATTGAGCTGGTAATACAGCTGAGATATGTTTTAATTAGACAATATGTTCTTACTGGATGTTTATCCTTTTGGTTTTCAGTAGTACTCTAGATTTCAATTGGAATTTAAACTTTTAGCAAATACAATACACAAATACACATATGCTTTCTGTGTAATTTCATGACACACGAGGAAGAAATAAAGCTTAAAAGGGCACAATTTACTTAAAAAATAAATTTAAAATCAAATAGACATGACCTGATTTTCTGATACAGAGGAATCTAAACCCAGACACGGACTAGCAAATAAGCAGTTTTATATAAAGTAGCTAGTTTAAAAAAAAGAATAGTGCTATTGACATTGAGGAATGATTATCAAATAAACACTTCAGAAAGAACTTCTTTATGCGAGGTGTAGTTATCATCACAAGGTATTTTGTAGCTACAGCAAGATTTTAGTGGATGCTTTCCAGTCTCCAGTGACAGTAGAAGAGCAGTCTGAGTGATAAATTTGTATGCCACGTAGTGATGCAGAAGGTGGCCATCCTGGTAGAACTGCTCAGAGAATATGACTCGATATGAGATTAGGTCAGATGAATTAATTGTGCCCTGCTACTTCTGCAGAGATTCATTCTAATTACTAGAATCAGTAGAGATTTGTCACTGATCACCAGGTGAACGGAACATAATAACCCAACACCTACACCTGCCAGGCACAATAATGGGGGCTTAAAGGACAATTTTCATGGTTGTCAGTTCTGTAGCAAATATTTTATGGAAAATATTTTCAATTTGTACAGGAGTAGCAAAGGAAGACATCACTAAGCAGTACTATAATTCAAATATAATCACTTATCAATGGTACTGCATCTAAGACAACTCTTTAAAAGATGAAACACCTGTCATGATATCAGTGTACGCAGAGAGACTTGAAAGGTAGTCTATTTTAAATGGGGATTTAGAAAATTAAAACCTTAAATGGTGATTGAGATATTTTTAGGATATTTTTCCAAGAGAATATTTTTAGCTTATACTTTACTCAATCTAAATGTAGATATGTGTACGTCTTGTATGTTGTAGTTTTTCATCTTGCAGTTTGAAGTTCATAAAAGCATGTTTGAAGAGAAGCATTGCACACCCACATGTGGATTAACACAGCAGTGTTAAACAGATCTAGTTTCCTTCTTCCATTTTAGGTTCATGATAACTACTCAGGCTCAAGGCTTGTTATTATTAAAATGCATATCTCGCAGAAATTTAAACTTATAATTTGAATTCTATTTAAACCTACATTTGAATTGTGGAAAACTACTTTCTATAGAATGAAGAGTAAAAGCTTTGGTTTAAAAGAAGAAAGTTCACAGAACTAATAGATTATGTAACTCCACTCCCTGTTTCAGAAAATAGCTTCCTTAGACGAGGATCAAATATGTACCTTAAGCTAATTCAGAAAGGAATGATGTGTAAACTTGAATGGTATATCACAAAAGGTTACCTGGTTTACTGCAAAAGCTTCTTACTTGAAGCATTTGAGTGATGTGATTTTTTCCTACTGCAAATTTGTAAAGTATTACTTTGAAACTTCCTCAAGGCACAGTCTTGATTCTGTTGAAAACTTTAGGAGTATGATTCCTTTTCAATTATTGTTCTTATTAATGTGCATAAAAATAGTTCTTCTATAGACAACAAAAGTTTCTTCTGTAGTTCATAGTCATGAAACTTGTACAAGGTAAGAGAAAACCCTTGGCAACAGCATTTCTTCAACCGTTTGAAATATAATGTATTAAAACCTGAGAGAAATACACATAATATAGGCAATGAAGAAGAAAGTATAAAAAAATGGAGCTAAGAGCGGCAGACAGAAATAAATAATAAATAAATCCAGAACTATGGATTTATATCCATTCCTGCGTTTAAGAATGATCCTTTGCAGGAAAGCTGACAAAACAATTTCTGTACCTGTGATGGTTTTATTAAAGTTTTATGGACTTCTGAAGGTCACACATTGGCCTCTTTAGGAGCCTGGTTAGCAGAGTTCTCTGGCAGTCTGTCCTGAAGGTCAGTGGAGTCCAGAAAGTCTGGACATTCTTAAAGAAAGGTTCCTTATAAGCACAGGAGCAGGTTGTCCCCATGTGCTGAAAGATGAGCTGATGAGGAAAAAGACTAACCTGGCTAAACAGAGAACTTTGGCAGGAATGCAGGGACAAAAGGAGAATTTATGACCTTTGGAAGAAGGGATAGACAACCCAGGAGGATTATAGTGATGTGAAGTTATTCACAGAGAAAGTTATAAGGGCCAAAGTCCAGCTAGAATTCAATCTGACTGTGGTCATAAAAGAAAATAAGAAATGTTTATATAAATATATTAAGAATAAAAGGAAAGTTAGGAGAATCTCCATCCAGTATTGGATGCAGAGGGAAACATAGTGGCAAAAAATAAGGAAAATTAAGAGGTAGTTAAGGCCTTCTTTGCTTCAATCTTTAATAATAAGGCCTATTGTTCTGGGGCTGCCCAGTCCCCTGAGCTGGAAGACAGAGACAGGAGGCAGAATGGACACACCATGCTTTGTCTGACAGCTACAAAATATTCTGAAGGGACAGACAAAGAAGGAGAGTTGGACAAGCTGCTCTTTGTGTCAAAAATGGGGCTGATTGCACAGAGCTGTCTTCAAAGGGAAGCAATCCAATGCACAGGTTGAGAACTGATGGGTGAAAATTAGAGACCAAGAAAGCAAGGGTAATTTTCAGGCAGGTGCCCAGTAAAGACCCCCTGATCAGGATGAGGAGAGATGAAAAGACCTTTCTTCAGCTGCAGATAGCACCATGGTCACAGGTTCTGATCCTGATAGGGGTCTTCAGCCACCAAGACATCCGCTAGAAACAAGTAACATCAAACAGTCCAAGAAAATAGAGTGCATTAAGGAAAACTTCCTAGTACAAGTGATTGAAAATCAAACCAGAGGAGAGGCACAGCTGAACCTATTATTCAGTAGAAAAAACATTGCAGAAGAACTTATCAGAGATGTGGGGTTAGAAGTAGAAGAAAAAGCCTGGCAGGGAAGGCAGGAGGAGGTCAGTATGGCTAAGTCAAGAACTCTTAGCCAAACCAAAACACAAAAAAAACGGAAAGCACTGGAGACAGGGATATGCTTCCTGGACAGATGATAGGGATGTGGCCTGAGAGCCAAGGAGAGGATCAGAAAATTCAAGGCAGAGGTGGAATTGAACTTGCTTAGGGATGTGAAATACAAGAATGATTTTTTCAGGCACTTAGAGTAACAGAAAAGGATGAAGGTGAAATGGAGGATACAGCTACAACTGACATGGAGAAAGGTGAGGTATTCAAAATTTTTTTTGCCTCAGTCTTCAGTAGCAGAAAACCTAGCCACACAGCCCAATTCACAATATCCAAAGGAAGGGACGGGGATAAGATCAAATTCAAACCATCTTGGAAACATCAGTATACTCAAATCTATGGCATTGATTGATGCACTTGATTAGGTCCATCTGAGGCTTCTGAAGGAATTGGCGCTAAGCCCTTGTCCATGATACCAGTGTGACATTCTGGTGAACTTTCCAGTGATTGAAAGATGTGTTCCCTGTTTTGAAAAAAAGAGAAAGGAAAACTTGAGAAATTACAGGCCAATGAATACTAAATCTGTGCCTGGAAAGATCATGGAGCAGATCTTTCTGGTAAGTGTTATGGCACATAGAAAACAGAAAGATGATTGGTGACAGCCAATGTGGCTTCACATAGGACAAATCATGCCTCACAAATTTTATCTTGTTCAGTGGTATATTACACCATTTGCGGAAAAGGAGAGAGTGACTGATGTCATCTGCCTGTACTCATTCAGTGTATTTGATACTGTCCTATGCAATCTTCTAACCTCTAAATTGAAGAAGAATGGATTTAATGGATGCATGACTTGGCCAAAAACAAATGAGCCGGATGATTTCATTTACAGAGTGTGCATGCAGCAGATACAGGTAAATTACGGTATCAGGTTCAGTCAGCAGATGTTTAGGAAAGGCTGGGTACAGCTTGATCAACCTGATCTCCTTCCACAAGAAGGTGGTCTGTTTAGTGGATGAGGGAGAAGCTGTGTGGATGTTTTTTACCTGGACTTTTGTAAAGTCTTTGTCACTATTTCCTTCAGCATTTTACCAGAGAATTATCCTCATACCTGATCAGACTCAAAACTTTAGTTCTCTTGGTACTATACAAACAATGGAAAGACCTAACAGGAGTGCCTGTCATTGTTGAGCAGGCCAATTGCATCATATCCACTAAAAAAAGAAAGTAAAACAGTTGTGGTGACAGAAGGAAACTTAAATCATTCATAGAAATCCAGCCCCAAAAAACTATTCAAACTTAAGAAAGAGTGCACTCTATTTACTTAACAGGATTGATAATTCTTTTATGCTTAAAGCGCATATTTTCTGAAATTATTTTCCTATCTGGAGCAGTAAGTGCTACTTCCCTAAAAGAAGAGGAAGAAGTCGAAGAATAAGAAGGAGAAGGAGAAGGAGAAGGAGAAGGAGAAGGAGAAGGAGAAGGAGAAGGAGAAGGAGAAGGAGAAGGAGAAGAAGAAGGAGAAGGAGAAGAAACAGAAGCAGAAGAAGAAGAAGAAGAAGAAGAAGAAGAAGAAGAAGAAGAAGGAGAACAAGAAGAAGAAGGAGAAGACCTGCAGACATTTTTGCTGGTTCAACACTCACACCCTTAAGTGTAGAAATAAACTTCTTATGAGTAGAACTTGTAAATATTGTGCAGGAAGGTGTATTGACAAGTCATGAGCTAATTTAGGCTTTTCAAAAGACATAATACAAAAAACATTTCCTAATTCTTCATAGGTCAACTTCCATTTATTTAAATGGAAGTTTATTTTATTTATTTTAAACTTCCATGTTATTTTAAATTTAAAATACAACATAGGTATTACTAGTCAAGGATGAAAAAAAAAATCTAGACAAGCAGGAAGAACTAGAAGCCATGGTGCAACAGCAGAGCTATGATGTAGTCACCATCATGGAAACATGGTGGGATGACTCACATGACTGGAGCACTGCATTGGATGGCTACAAGCTCTTCAGGAGACAGGAAAGGGAGGAGGGGTGGAGGGGTGGCCCTTTATATTAGGAAGGCTTTTGATACCATAGGTATTGAAAATAATGATGATGGAGTTGAATGCCTATGGGTAAGAATTAAGAGGAAGGCCAACAAGGGTGATGTCCTACTGCGAGTTTGTTATTGTCCACCCAACCAGGAAGAAAATGTGAATAACTTGTTCTATAAGCAGCTGGAGAAAGTTTCAGGATTGCCAGCCTTTTTTCTTGTAGGCGACTTCGACCTATCAGACATCTGCTGGGAACTTAATACAGCAGAGAAAGGGCAGTCCAGGAAGTTTTTAGAGTGCATGGATGACAACTTTTTGTCACAGCTCGTGAGTGAGCCCACCAGGGAAGGGACTATGTTGGACCTGTTGTTTGCAAATAGAGATGGACTGGTGGGAAATGTGGTGCTTGGAAGCCACTTGGGGCACAGTGATCATGAAATTACAGAGTTCTAGATATTTGGTGGAGTTCCTTGGGAAGCAGCCCTTAGAAACAAAGGAGGCCTCGAAAGGTGGGTGTGCTTCAAAACAGATCTTGAGGGCCCAGGAACAGACTGTCCCTGTGTGCCAAAAGAAGAGTCAACAAGGCAAACATCCATGCTGGATGGGCAAGGAGGTTCCAAAGGAACTTAGGAATGAAAAGAGGATGTATCATCTTTGGAAGAAGGGTCAGGTCTCTCAGGAAGTATTTAAGGGTGTTGCTAGAACATGTAGGAAGAAAATTAGGGAGGCCAATGCTCGGTTCAAACTTAATTTGGCAACTTCTGTAAAGGATAATAAAAAATGTTTTTACAAATATTTTAATGACAAAAGGAAGGGTAAGACCAACCTTTGTTCTCTGTTGGACACAGGAGGGAACTTAGTAACTGCAGATGAGGAGAATGTGGGAGTGTTTAACACCTTCTTTTCTTCGGTCTTCAGTAGGAAGACGGCTTGTCCTCAGGACGACTGTCCTCCTGGGCTGGTAGATAACAGGGAGCAGAATGGTGCCCCTGTTACCCAGGAGAAAACATCCAGAGAACTGCTGAGATGCTTGGATATTCATAAATCTATTGGCCCAGATGGGACCCATCCCAGGGTGATGAGGGAGCTGGCAGATGAGCACTCTCCGTCATTTACCAACAGTCCTGGCTCACTCCTCAGACGTCACAACAGTGAGGTCCCAGATGATTGGAAACTGGCCAATGTGACTTCCATTTACAAAAAATGTAGGAAGGAAGATCCTGGTACTTACAGGCCAGTTAGCCTGACCTCAGTACCTGGTAAGGTAATGGAACAATTTAATTAGTGTCATCACACAGCACTTACAGGATGGCCAGGGAATCACACCCAGCCAACATGGGTTTAGGAGGGGTATGTCATGTTTGACTATCCTGGTCTCATTTTATGACCAGGTGACCCACCTGGTGATGCAGGATATGCTGTGGATGTTGTCTATTTGGACTTCAGCAAGGCTTTTGACTCTGCCTCCCACAGCATACTCCTGGAAAAGCTGGCAGCCCACAGCTTGGACAGGAGCACTCTTTGCTGGGTTAGGAACTGGCTGCAGTGGTGGTGAGCAGTGCTGCATCCAGCTGGCAGCCAGTCACCAGTGGTATCCCTCAGGGGTCTGTTTTGTGGCCAGTTCTGTCCGATATTTTTACTGATGACATGAATGAGGGTATTGAGGTCTTCAGCAGAAAATTTGCAGATGACACTAAGGTGGGAGTGTCCATCTGTTGGAAGGTAGGAGGGCTCTGCAGAGAGACCTGGAACAGTGGGATGGATGGGAAGAGTCCAACAGGATGAAGTTTAATAAGTCCAAGTGCCAAGTCTGCATTTTGGTCACAATAACCCCTGCAATGTTATAGGCCAGGGATGGTGTGGCTGGACAGTGCCCAGGCAGAAAGGGACCTTGGGGTACTGGTTACAACAGCTGAACATGAGCCAGCAGCGTGCCCAGGTGGCCAAGAGGGCCAATGGCATCCTGGCCTGGATCAGGAATGGTGTGGCCAGCAGGAACAGGGAGGTCCCTCTTCCCCTGTACTCAGCACTGGTGAGGCCACACCTTGAGTGCTGTGTCCAGTTCTGGCCCCTCAGTTTAGGAAGGA
>JBBMKD010000115.1:25861253-25890750 GCA_037834095.1 Argya squamiceps
GAGCTGGGGTTGTTTAGCCTGGAGAAAAGGAGACTCAGAGGTGACCTTATCACTCTCTACAACCTCCTGAAAGGTGGATGTAGTCAGGTAGAGGTTGGTCTCTTTCTCCAGGCAGCAACTGACAGAATGAGATTACACAGTCTTAAACTGCACCAAGGGAGATACACGTTGGAACTAGGAAAAAATTTTTTACAGAACAGGTGATAAAGTACTAGAATGCCTGGGGATGTGGTGGAGTCACTGTCCCTGGATGTGTTTAAAAAAAGACTGGAAGCGGCATTCAGTGCTGCAGTTTAGTTGAGGTGTTAGGGCTTGGTGATCTTGATCTCTTCCAAACTAGTCATTCTGTGTGATTCTGTGATTTCTTCTGGGCATTGCAAAATGACAATATGGGTTTGTTTACTGGTAGAGGTCCAATTATTTGTTTTATAGTTATACAAAGACAATATTACATGTTGCTTTTATTTAGAGAGACAAATGAAAAATTAAGTTCTTTTTACATTTTCCAATTTTCATACATCAAAATATTAGTTTCAAATTAAGTCAAGCTACATTATGTAATCCAAGCATCAATCTCAAGAGTGCAACATTGAATATTTGAGTTTATCCAAACATATTTTTAAAATTCTCAAGAGAAAACAGCACAATGGGAATAGCTTGAAGTGGTCAATACAAAATTTCAAACAAGAGTTGTGTAACAGAATACTTCCTTGAACTTGTACTATTTTTAAATTTTAGCTTTTCTAGCACTTGTTAACTCAAGTGATCTGTCTGTGCTTTTCTAGATTTTTCTTGCATGTCCAATGCCAGCATTAGCACATTCTTGTGTAATGGAAAGCGAGATAACAGCCAAGTTGGCCAAAACTAAAGGTACTGGTTGTTTGGAAGACAAGAAAGATCAAGAGAAGAGTCTCTGGCAGATACCACTTAATTGCCCATAACAATTGCATTTGGCCATTAACAACCAATCTCACACAGAAGACACATTCCTACAATGATCTGACATTTCAATCTTCAAAGCAAAACTTTTTTATTTGATTGAGAGAAAGTAAGAAAGAGATGGTAAGAGATAATCTGTGAAAGCTAGCACCGTAAGACATCTGTTGACCTTCCTTTCAGTTAGAGGACATTTTTTTTTTTTAGTGACTCCTACAAATGAGCAGCAGGTGATTTCTTGCATGCAGCCACTCTCATACAGAATTGTATCAGTGACACCTTCTGTTCCCCCAAATTATCAGGGCTGGGCCAAGGAGGTTGTGGACCCAGGACAGGCACACCTGGAGTAGAAGGAAACATCTTTTGCAGCAGAACCCCTCTGTGAAGAGCCCACAGCAAGAGCACAATTAATCCAAGTTTATTGATCTTCACAGGGTACAGTAACAAAGTCACTCAGAGAGTAAAGTAGGGCCCAAGTATATCGCTTTCTCTAATTTCTCTATAGCTAACCTTTGCAAATTACTCTTACAAGCTTAGAGTGTAAATACACTGGAAACTGAGATGTCTTCCTGAACAGATCCCCTGTCTGAAGATGATGTTTTTGAACTGAAAATACAAAAGCCAAACTAAACACAAGGAGGTAAAATTTAGGCAACACAGCACTTATACCAGTAAAACACAATTAAATGGTTGAATGATAGAAGGGTCATCTGCACTCATAGGGGAAAGTTGGACCCATGTCTTTTGCTGTTTTTTGTTTCTTGCAATCAGCCAAGTCACCCTTAACTACCCAGACACTGTTGAGTCCCTATAACAAGGCACTGTTTGAAAAGACCTTTAAGGACTGCATATGGAAACACATCACTGTGCATTGCAGACTGTGCAGTTCACTAAAATGAAAACCCTTCTGTTCAACTTTCCTCCCTTCTATACACACCTCTGTATCTGCACATTTTGGCTCTATGTTCTGTTGCTCATTAGGAAAAATAGTGACTCCACAGCTGACAGGTTGCTGGATGCAGAAAAGCAAAGTACACACCATCAGATGCTACCTGCAGATGAGGGTGAAGATTAGTCAATTTTGTGTATGACATTAAACATCCAATCACTCTGAAGCCATGTCTGGCCAGGCACCTTCATCAGCTTACAGATTTATCCCTAGTAGTCAGTAGGAATAGCAGTGTAGGAGGAGGAAAGGGTCAGTAGGGTCTGGTAGGTGAGAAAACCATGAAAGAGATGCACATCCAAGCTCAATGCTAAATGGATATGAGACAGTACCAGACTCAATTATTAACTTCTGCATAATCAATCTCTTTAGAAGATCCCTTTGTAGGCCTAGAGGCCATGACTTGGAAATGAGCATTGTGGCACAGCAGTAGTTCAGGTGACTCAGGTCTGAGAAAGGTGCTGAGGCAGAAGAGTATAAGGCAGAAATGTTACAGGTGTCTACGGGTGACAGCAGCTGTGTTGGAAAATCCTATGGACCCGTGTGGGGAGCCCAGAGCTAGTCATGCCCAGATATTAGAAGGTCCTGAGAACCAACTGATGCTATCTCCCCATTCCCCAGTCTTTTGATGAGAGTTTCATAGTGTCTCTAGAAGTAAAGGTGAAGGCAATGTGGGTAGTCATGAAACTGCGCTTCACAACTACCCCACAACATGACAACCAACTCACAAACACCAGTGAAAATGACCTGCACAGAACCAAAGCATCTCTTAGCTCCATAATACAAAGAGACTTAGGAAGAAGAGAGAGAGAGAAGTGGGGCATACTTCCACACTACTACTTTACTCTACCCCATTCACTAGACTCATCCAGATACTTTGGAATCTGCTGCAGACATCAGCCATCACTACTCTGTTTCATAAGACCAGAGCCAAGTACTCTTGCAGGGGCTCAAGGTACAACTGAACACACAGCTGATAAGCTGCAAGCTGGCCAAGAAAGCTGAATGTTAATGCAATTCCAGACTATGCAAGCAAGCCATCCATGGCCAGACTATGCAAGCAAGCCATCCATGTGAAATTTATAGATATCCAGTGCTCTCTACTAAAAGGTAGTAAAAGCCTCTTATAGGACTAGAACTAAAATATATCTCTGCTGCCCTCATCTCAGGCATATGTTGAAATATAAACAATATGTTTAATAGTGAGAAAGAAAACAGCTTGTTGCTAGAAGTGGAAAACCAAAATATTGCTTGCATCAATATGTCAAATACAATAAAATCTGTTGGAAGATGTTATAAAATAATAAAAAACCACAGACCACCAATTACAGACATTTTCCCTAAGTGCTGCTGTATTCTGTGGCTTTGAAATTATATTGTATAGAAAACACAGATAGAAGGAGATGATATGTTTTTTGTGAACTTCCAGTTGCTGAAAAGGTTGAAACTAAGTGGAAAAAAAAGGAAGCAGAAAATTTTAAAACATTTTTGTTAGATTATCATGAAGGACTTGTTTTTGTAATGTTATTCATAAATTTTTCTGGTGTATTTGCTTTCTGGCTATCAGAGGAAGTTCAGGATGTGTAACTTGGAGTATTCAGCAATCTTTACCATGCTGGTGAAATCAATATTTCTAAAATCCCTAAATCATGCATATATTTAAAGTTATACAGTTTATGCATTTATGAAGTCTTCCCATTCCCTCCTCTTGTCTCACGTTAATCACATCTGGGTTCTGCTTCTGCTCCTCAGTAACAGTGAGCATCAACAGAATTCCTCATGTAAAACCCTACATGGTGATGGTAGCAGGTTCTGGAAATACCTGTTACTACCTGTAGGACAAAGACCAGCTGTTCTGAAACAAGGGGAAAAAAATATGTCTATACTTGTAGGGACACATCTCTTCTACCACCCGCTTCTTTGGAGGCATTGGTTTTGTAGCAAAATGTTCCAATAGAAAGTGATTTGTTTTACAAGTGCTTCTCCGCAACTTAGGAAAAATGCAAGATCAACATAAGCAGACTTCCAAACCTGTATGTCAAGTCTGTACATGGCCTGAAGGCTCACAAAATTCAACTATTTTATCTGTTCAAATGAATTGTTAACTCTGATATCTAATGATAGTTATGTCTCATATTTATGTTAATTTTCACAACATCTCTCTGCCCCATACAATATCAATCTAATAGGTTTCTGTTTAAAATAGCAGCCAGCTCCATTAGTCACATGGAAGTCAAATCTTACCCTTCATGTATATTCCCCAGTCTCCTAACTTTGTGAAAAAAATTATATGTTTTGAAAAGCAAAATCTAGAGTCATTCCAGATAAGAAAAGCTTGAAGATAATTTTATACTAATTTGATACTTATTGCCCCTTAAACCACATAATATCAAATTCATGTATTTTTCCACTGTGATTTCTGGTTACAATCGCAGAGTCATAGAATGGTCTGGATTGAAAGGTATCTTAAAGATCATCTATTTTCAGGCCCCCTGCCATGATAAGGAACTCCTTCCACTAGATCAGGTTTCTCAGAGCCTCATTCACCCTGGCAGTACACACTACAAGTGATGGGGCAGCCACCGCTCCTCTGGGCAATGCATTCCAGAACCTCTCCAACCTCACAATGAAGGATTTCTTCATAATATCTAATCTAAACCTGCTGTCCTTCACTTTGGAGCAATTTCACCTTGTTCTGTCATTACATGCTCTTGTAAATAGTCACTCTCCACCTTTTTTGTAGGCTCTCTTCAGGTAGTGAAAGGATGCAGTAACGTCACCCCCAAGCCTTCTCTTGACCAGAGTGGACAGTCCCAATTCTCTCAGCCTCTCCTCATAGATAGGTGCT
The DNA here is from genome assembly GCA_037834095.1 of Argya squamiceps. NCBI lineage: Eukaryota > Metazoa > Chordata > Aves > Passeriformes > Leiothrichidae > Argya > Argya squamiceps. Next base: position 25,865,984 of record JBBMKD010000115.1, read on the forward strand.
CCATTCCTCTAAAGAAACATGTGGTATTAAAATTGCAATCCTGGCTGCAGAACTAAAGTGCAGCCCATGGCAGATTCTGCAAAAGCATTCACTTCTATTTTCAATAACAAGTGTCTATCCCTTCACTTGAGGCATATGCAAGAGGTTTTTCACACATTATATGTTCCTCAGGACAGAGGCTCCAAGGGTCCAGTAGTAGAAATTAAAAATTTGCCTTCTATTTTTTTCCATTAATTTTTCCACCTTTTTAAATTTGATATTTGGGAGCCTGAAAATGCTGAGTGGAGCAACTGACTCAACTGGTTATAATCCTGATTAATAGTGATGTAAAAGTAGAATTAGGCTACATGTTAATGACCATATCAAATCCAAACCATTAATAGTATTTATCTCATGGAAAGTGCTAAATGCCAATGCAACAATACTTATCAGCCTTTCAGTTTCTATTATGAATTGTTGTCATATCATATATTACACTGTATTTAATTTTCTGCCCCAAGCAGTTTTTCTTGTAAGCCTGTTAATAGATAATTCATCTACTTGTAGCTTCATCTCCAACAGACCCAGTTTAGCCTCAGTTTGTCAGGGAAACTGTGCTTATAGCAGTTTATTTCTGGTACTGTCCTCAAGTTTCAAGGCTCATTGTATTTATTCCATGCAATGCTAAGATACATAATTTTGTGCTCAAGTGCACAGACAATCAACTCTGATGAAGAAACCTTTTTTCATACTAGGTTTCATAAAAGTTATTAAATACATATTTGTGTGAGATGGCTCTTCCTGGTGAGATCTTCAGTACTTGAGGGCAAAATTTTCACAGTTAAAACAATAGTAGCACATCTGGGTTTTGACTGACATGTGTTTAAGCGAAACACCTTCATTTCAATATTAACTTCTAACAATATTAGAGTGTTATGAAGTGTAGAGCATTAGGTTTTAAAAATGCAGCTAGGTCTTTTTTTGTTATGTGGCCATGCCTTAACTGCTTGGCCTCCTTGTTGGATAAATAAAGAGGGCCCATCAATGTACTTTTAAAACTAGTACATTAGTACAAGCTTTTTCTTTTCATGAAGTCTTGACTTGAATGTTCATTCTTTCATGCTTCTTTCCAATCACCATTCAGATTTATGAATTTTAAGCATGATGCAGGCCTAAGTTATCAGAAAAATCACTAAAATCTTGGATAGTTCTGAAATGTAAATACTCTTATAATTAAAGGAGGCATTTAAATAGTTATATTGGTAGGAATGGTAACACAGACTTGACAACTGGCCACATAATCGGAGGTGCTGAGTTTTATTTGAATTTCCCATTTGTTGATTTCTGTACAACACAGTAAATTGGCTGAAAATGAATATACAATGCATTTGAATCAAACGACATTCATCTCTTCCTCTTAACTACAGCGATTTGGATTTTCACAAAATTTTTAGCTCATAATTCTGCACTTCTTACCTTTTCCTATCAACTGTGCAGGCAAATGTTACTGTCAGAGAAAAGCATTGCCAGAGGTTAGGTGGAGTAAATGTTGCTAAAGCCCATTACTTGAAAAGTTACAAACTAAAAGGCCAAAGAGCATCACTGAGGGGCCAGGAAGTCTTGTCCCAACCACAATGCAGAGGTCAATTGATGCTGTTGCCAATGTCCTAAACTTCTCACTGAGCCTTGCTTAGGGATAGAGGTAGATTTTGTGCTATCAGCTTGTCTGGTGCCATTCATGACTGCATGAACTATCAGGTTCTGGGAAGTGCTGACAGGTGCCACCTGAAAAATGGGATTTGGTACAGAAATCGCCTAGCTAACTATAGGCAAGATGATTTCACACGTGGCTGGTAGATGCCACATGGAAATCCCTCCCCAGTTCTGTGGAATCAGAGCAGCTACACTGGGGGGACATCTAAACACTGTTTGTCATGTGAATGATGTTTTGGTGTTTCAACCTCTTGCTTCTGCCACCAGACTGGCCCCAGCTGGGCAGAGAATCTCTGTGTGGAGCAGTGCTGGGCAGTGCAAAAGCAACTGACTGTTCTCAAGTTAAATACAGTCAACTGATGGTGCAAATTTGCTTGTACCAAAATAAACTCCAGGCTTCTTGAAATATCTGTAGGGAGAATGCAATGTATGGTGAGTGATTTCATAGCCGCAGCCATTCTCTCTCCTTCTGGCGTGCTGCAGTTTCAACACACAGGTGTGTGAAATGGATGTACTGGCATCTCTGTCACAGACCACCAGGTCTTATGGCCTGCCAATGGCTCATTATTTTCCCTGGCTTTCTGAACAGGCTAGGAAAGCACAGTTGTATGCAAATCATTTTACATTCCTGCTTAGACTCCCATAGTTAGTAATTTCTGAATGTGGGCTTTTTTGCAGATTGTAAAAGGCTTTTTACAAATTAACTGTATTTTTTGCTGGAATACTCACAAAATCCTTATCTTGGGTTTCAGCTGCACTGAGTGAGACTAGTAGGTTCACAATTTTATGAGACAGTTCAACAGTTCACCTTCAAATTTAATAATCCTGAATTGCAAAAACCTCCCCAAATTTAAAAAACCTACAAAACCAAAAAAAAAAACCAACCAACCTCTGATTTACCTAAACAAAGCTGAAGTACTGTATTGTCCATATGAACTCGACAGCATTAACAACTGTAATAAAACAAGCTGTTCTTAAAATGATCCTTCATGTCACCTGATCACAAAACATGGTGTTGCATTTCATAGCTCAGGCAGTCTGAAAGCATAGATATTGCCTTTTTTTACAATGGAAAAAAGCACCCTGGGATATCCCAACACTATACATTACTAACATGTGAGGGGAAAGTAATTCTGTTTTGTTAGTTTAAATGCAGAATCTTTTGGCTTGATTTTACATATTAATAGAAAGACTGTGTATAAAGTATATTATTTTGCACAGGTTTTGTTTGGTGTTGTTTTTTAATGTTTTTATTTTTGCGATAACATGCGTCTGGATGACACAAGACAGCTTCTGTTGTTTTAAAGAGTTTTAACTTCAGATACTTTATTTATATATATGCGTAGACACCTTTTTTATTTACACTCATGAAGACACAAAAATCATCTTCTCTAAACAAATGTCAAAGGACCACACACTGACAATGGTTCTGAGGAGCAACTGCACTGCATCTTGTTAGAAAGTGTACTATTTTTTATTCAGCCTGGGCTGTAGTTATTTCACTTTCAAAAGCAACTCCTGTCAATAAGTTCACACCTATTAATTTTCCTGGTAGATTTTACTTTGGAATGCACAGATTTTTAATCAATTGGAAGCCGTAAAAACCTACATAAATTTCAGCAGCTTCATAGCTCAGTCACTGAGTCAGTTAGTGATATTTATTGTTTTCTACTTGCATGGTTTCTTGTTTATATTTTAAATTGTGATACAAATACTTACACTATTACGCATATGCCCTAGCGCTTTTATAAGTCATAACAATAGAGTTTGTACATTTTTGTCTCTACTCCTATGGTTTTGAGATTTTTATCTTGTTTCTCTTGCATGTGCAAGAGATCAGGCCTCTACCATCATTCATGGCTTCAATTCCACATGGATACACAAAAAGTGCCAAAATAATTTTCAAACAGTTTCAGCTTAATTTAACTTAATCACTTTAAGCAATGCAAAGCCCTCTTCTCTGAGTTATATCTTCTGTAGAAACTTAAACTTTAGAAAAATTAGAAATGGAGGGCTGGGATACCTTGTCATTTTGCTGACTGACAGGGTCTGACCACATTTATGCCAGCTATTTGAAGCCTAATTCTGCTTTTGTGTTTGGTTTCATCTACAATTATAAGACTGTTTTTCTGCATGGAGATCCTCCAGAAAAGAGTGAAGTTAATGTTTTATTTCCCCAGAGGTTAATCCCACTGAAAAGCATTTATTGAATCCCTGTGTAGCTGTTTTAATTTAGAAGTCACATGGTTTCAGTCCAGTAGAGCTGAATGAAATCTCTTATGGAATAGGCTAGTAATGGTTGCTTTCCTTCTGAATGAGTGAATTCACATGAACCCTTAACAGGCTGTAACTGACTTATTGTTCCACACCTTTGGCTAATTTGTCCTACCTCCCTAGACAAAGTAATCATCAATATATTACAAATTATACTTCAGTACCAATATTAATTGTCTGGTAAGTGATGGATTTTCATTTGGAGTAAGCATGCTAATAGGAAGTATACATGTATAAGAAATAATACACAATCCTGCTAAAGAAGTAATTGCACGTATATAATGGAAATGGGATATTAATCTCTTCATAAATACCATGGAGTTTGAATTATCTGGTGGCTTGTGATAACCTGTGAAAATTATAGATAAGCAGGATGGGGAAATAATCACCACTTGTTCCTTGTAATAGTTTTGAGCAATACCTTCCCTCTGTATTTGGCAAGCAGTTAAAATTGTGTACAAGATCATTCTGAATACCTGAAAAATCATATGACACAGCAAGGAAATTGAACATTGCAGAAAGGGATCCCCATCACTACTACCAGCTTCTGTTCTCACAAGGCAAATTCTGGGAATTTTTGTCTTAATAAAATCCCAAGAGAAATTTCTGTATCTGTTCAAGGAAGACCGACTTGCAGAATGTGTCCTGTTTCTGAATATTAGGAGTTAGTTTTAGCAGATAAGCAAGATAACATTTCCTAATGTTTTTCCCTTTCCATCCTGCTGTGTCCAAGAAGCCACCCTGCCTCACCAGTGCAAGCAGACACACATGAGATCTCACCTCCCCTGCACGGACCAGGTTGTCTAACATTGGGCACTTGGTTAAAACCAGACTGGCTGGAAGTGCAAGCACCATCCCCAAGGCCTTGTTGATAGCATGTGTGCTTATTCATCTGAAACACAACATCTGTAGGGTGCAGAAATGCTCCTTACACCTCAGGAAGAGATTTCAGCTTTTGGATTTCAGGTATTATTCTCTTTTATTTTGCTGCTAGACTGCTTGGGAAGAGTACATACTCACTCTCTAAACCTTAAAAACATGCCAGACCGTGTGTGGGCAACTTACCTTGTATGATCTGTCGCAAGGGACTCATCTCAGTAAATGCCTGTCCTCTTCCTCCAGGTCTGTGTTAGCCCAGCAGCTGGAAGTAGTGCACCAGAAACTCTCGAGTCAACCACTGATCCCGAGCTCAGTCCCATCTGGTGCTCCAGAGGCAAAGGCCTCTGTGAAAACCATATATGACTTCACACAGAATGTGTTATCATTATGGGGAGTACTTTCTTTGTATATTTGGAGAGAAAGGTAATTGCTGTGCAAAGATCACATATGTTTTAAGGCTCATTGGCCAAATTATAATTCTCTCAGAGAAAACTGAGAATCCTGTAACCTGACACAACAATATGTAAATCTATTTACTTGTGGGCTACAGAGTCCTGTGAGCTACAAATATAAAAGTCACTAAGCAACAGTTAACACAGATAAATTGTTTTTCTTTATTGCAGAGAAGGGTAGGTACATACCTCTTGCTAACAGCCATGGACTTCTAGCTGATATTTTCTTCAACACAATAAGGCAGTCTTTAAATAAACAAACAAATAAATAAATAATCAAACAGGAAAACAATAGGCAAAAGAGGACATAATTATTAGGTGTAATTATTTTTGGCTTTGAATACGCTGCTTATGGGAGTGAAACCCAAGTGGATTAAGAATGAGCCATTATAGGAAAGAGAGGCACTAGAACAATATTAATTCCCTTAAGGGAATTCATAGCATTAAAATAATAATAAAAAATAAGAAATACTTGAAATGTTGGGAATGTTTACATACAAATATAGACCAATATCCAATTGTTCTAAGCAGCATGCATACTTGGTATGTGGTAAATGTCAGCCTTTATTCCAAAGAATTTGAAATAAGAATGGTATAGGTGGAAAGCTACGGAACATCTTTTTCCCTTGGGCATAGGAAAATCTTTGTGTATTCAGATTGCTACAGGTTCTCCATCAGAGTAGGGGCTAAAACAAGATTCTCAATCCTCCACTGCTTGGACTGAAAGAGATTTCACACTTGTTGCACTTCTAGTGCTTTTCATGCCAATTCTTGAATTTCTCAATTGCTGCTTGTAAGGACCCTTCTTAACTCAGATACTTATATTGTTCATTCACTAACAAAAGAATACATTACATGTCAGTGAAGTGGGATACCAATAATCTCATGAAAAATCTCTGATTAGCCATCTGAATGTCCTCAGGAGAGAAATGCACACACATGTACACAAAATCAGATGTTACACTAAAGGTGTGAGGAGTTAGTGAGAGATTTCAACATGATTGCCTTTCAGTCTGCTCACTGAATTCCCGTTTCCTGCCATCATCACTGGTCTAAAGCTCCATGTAAAATGCAGTGTTTCAGCAACAAATACCAACACACTTTGTCACAGGAAAGCGTGTTTGCATTTTTCAAACTTAAGCCTTCTCAGAAGAGTCTTAACCATCAAAATACCCTACTTTTTAACTAAGGATCACAAAGAGAAGGCAGTTCAAGAACCACACACAGTAGTTGACCGGAGCAATTGAAGGCTCCAGAGTTGGAAGACTGTAGTTCTTTTCAGGTTATTGCAAGAGAGAGTGGTAGCCATACCTGATTTCTGTGGTCAGTGGAGAGGGGTTAGGCTGTACCCTGTCACTCTCCATCAGAAAAGGGTAAGACAAGCATTCTTTCTCTCCCAAGGAGGATTTTCTCGTGCATCATGAGAGACTCTGAAGGCCCTAACTCCTAAACAAGGACCAATCTGGGATTAGACACAGCTGTGGGAATCTGATAGTAGTACCAGAAGAGATTGTAATGAATGGTATTCTTCAGCAAAACAGAATTGATATTAACAGCTGGAGGGACCAGCAAAGAGGAAATAGCAAGACTAGTGCATGAAACTTTCCATGAAGCCATGATAATCCTTAAAATCATGTATAACTAGACAGTTCTGGTGATCTGATTGCCAAGAGCACCTTTCAAGACCAGCACAAGAAGAAAAAAGATGCTCTGGAAATCTAGAACTATTTGACTAAATGATGAATAATCCAGAGATTTCCCATTTCAGCTACCTCTCCATAAGAAGTTTAGTAATGCTGGAAATTAAATGAAAAAATAAAAATGTGCCTAAGAAAAATGTGTCTTTTGTATTCTCAAACCTCCTCATGTACTCATTAAGAGTGAGGGACAAGCAACATTTTAGTTCATCTAACCTTTAATTACACATGATAAGTTCCTGAAAGCTCAGCTTCGGTATTGATTCTTGTTGTGGGTAATTCATTATACCTACAATCTCCTATGTAGAAACTACTAAAGTGAAACTAAGGATGGTGCTGTGATATAGACATTTTCACAATATTTCAGCAGCAAGCAGAGTTAAAATAAGTGAATAGAAAAACAATCAGATTAGAAACAGTAGAGTGATACCAGAACAATTTATTGTGGAAAAAGAAGACTGGCACAAGTATTTCTGAGCTTTTTAGATTGGTTTTTTGTTTTGGTGGTTTTTTTTTGTTTGTTTTTTTTTTTTTGTCATTCTTATTCTGTTTATCATTTGTTCAGCTCAGTTTGCTTCTGGTTCACTTAATTTTGACATATGACTAAACAAAATTGCCAAGGGCATATAGATGATGGATGACACAATGATGGCAGACTTATTTTCATTCCAATTCTAAATTCTTCTAAACAGAACATTTTTCTTTCTACAGTCAACATACTGCATGTATGAAAGTGGAGAAGTTCACCCGATCTGACTGTGGTGGAAGAAAAAGGAAGGGAAACCTGGACTGCAGTTTTGCAACAATATAAACTTTATTTAGATTCTTCACCTCTAGCAGTTATCATCCCTTACAAAAGTACAAAGAGATATGGGTAAGTGCTTTTGCCTTCTGATGTGTTGCATGGTGATCTTAATGAGCTTCTTTCTCTGTCCCGCTCAGGAAGCAAAGAAAACCACAGCAGAAATATCACAAACTTGAAATTGCTGTTGCAGTGGTGAGCAGAGTGCTGGAAATAAGTGGCAGCAGGAAAGCAGACTGCGCAGCTCAGCAGGGCCAGCATTATTAGTGAACATAGAGGAAAGGCTGAAGAAACAGGAGCCTGTTATTCATAGCACATGGCTGCTAAAGGAACTTTGTGGGTCCCTTGTGTGTGTGTGTCCACTAGCTCAACCTGTGGCCAGTGGCATAGCTGCTCCAAAAGGAAAAGAAGGAAAACCTTGCCAAATACCAAATATCAAATATCAGAGGTAATTAATTAGGCCAATGGCCTCTTTTCCTTCATGTCAAACTTCCTTTTACCAGGTCATGGAGAAGATATGGTTTTAATTTTTGTCCCTTGCTTTTTGCTAATAAACACCTCCTGCCTTACCAGTAGTAACAATAGAGGTATTAATTTTGGAGGTTGAATGCACAACTACTTCCCCCCCAAACACACACTGAGACTTTCAAAAAGGAATAACTTGCTGCAAATTTCTTGCCAATGAAAATATGCAGGGTAAAGGTCAGAAATTTTTGGTGATCCACAACATTTAGGACCGTCATATTAGAACTCTGTATGAACATTGTTTTTCTTAAAGAAAGGTCTGATAAAACTAAATATGTTCACTGTAACACATGATTTTCGCTCCAGTAAGACATTTTGAAATACCACAGAATTCTGTGAGGTGTAACAAATGTGAGACATGACAATCTTTTGTCACTGCTGAAAAAAAGGACAAAAGCATGATACCTGTAGACCTTGAAGCATTTGTAGGAGGTTTTAAAACCTGATAATCTACTGCCTGGCCTACAGTTAGACATAACTATGAAAAGCACACTAACTAAGCACATTAACTAGACCTGCAAGTCTTGAAATGACAAAATGACAGAAAGAAGAAATGACAAAACCTCTTCAAACATATTTTGAAGTTCTCTTAAATCAATGGACCTCAAACATCCTACAGACCTGGCAGACTTATGCCACTACTGCTTTATTGTCCTATATTTGCACTTTTTCTTTTATACCTTCTTTCACAGGAAGGCTTGCTCCCTAGCCCTCTACTGCTATTTCTTTTCTTACTTGTGCTGTGACCTTTTTGTTCTCTTCATCCTTTGTGCCATCATCAGTGTAAACCAGACTGGCAATCACTCTTGGCTTGAGCCTATCACCATGCCCCATCAATAAATTTGGCATAAATCACTGGCAATATTACTCATTCTTTAGAGGAGTGCAAGAGAAGATACCATTTACATGAAACTAGGACTTCAATTCCCTAGTTTGTTGTTGAGCTGAGGTTGGAGAGTTGTTAGGGAAAGGCAAAATAATCAATTTGGACTGTACATCAATTTTCAGGATCAGATGATTTTGTAATTGCTAGTCAGAATCTCTTTTGTTGTGGGAGGATTAGAAAAAATTGCTTTCATTAGAAATTTCTTGAGTGAAGTAATCTGCCCTATTTTTTAACATATAATTATTAATATTTGGCAAAGATGCAAATGACCACTTAGAAATTGATGCTTCTGTAGAGAAAAAATTGACTTAGTGTGCATCTGAGGTCTACAATATTTAGAGAAGGTAAGGCCCTGAACAGAAGTGAGCATGAAGTTGAAGATATAAATTCTCCAGGAATGTTTGATTTTTGGCTAGTGAATCACACAGAGCACTTACAACTTTTACTGTTCAAGTCGACTTTCCAAAAGACCCATTTCTGTTACATTTAGGAGGTTTTTAATGACTTTTTTTGTTGTTTGTTGGTTTTTTTGTTTTCCCCAAACAGAAAAGGATTTAAATGGAACTAGTGAGGTTCAGACATCCAACTTAAACAAAAAAAACCCCAACAGTTCAACTTTTTTAATGATCCAAATTTCTCTGTTTCCCTCCTAATTGATAAATCAGACAATAGGATAATGCTGCAATTTCCAGACACAAGCAGCTGAAAAATTTAATTTTTCAGTGAGTGGGAATAAGAAGTTGTTTCAAAAGAGACTGGCACTTCTAGAGTGTCTTTTCATTCAGTCCTCATTGCTTCACAGCAGCAGTTCTATTCTTCCAGGCTTCAAACTGAAAAACCACAGCCTTTAGGGAAATCTTTCATACAATGTTTCTAAAGCAGCCCAAGCAATCCGTTCCTGTAGTGCTGCACTCAATTAACCCTTTGTAGATATTTCAGGATAAGAGAAAACTAAAAGGCAGAGACGGAAAGTAGCCAGGCAAACTAGTCTGATCTCAGCAGATCAATTCTAAGTGAGGCTGCATTTAAAATATGCAATGCAGCATAGAGTTAAATATATAGAAACTAGCTCACAAGGCATGCTAAATACCATAAAGACACTAGTTCATATCCAGGAAAAGTTCTAATTTCTTACTGTGCAGTGTAAACATGCATTGAATTCCACAGCAGAAATATTGATCTTTGAACACATTTTCTGGCATAACCTTGACTACATGACTTCTTGCACATTTCTCCAGGAAGTGTTTGCTTTTTTAATATAGCTGTTCAAGGAAGATCCTATGTCTGGCTTTTCTGTGACACCTAGACTAGATCTTTCCCACAGTCTCCTAAGGACCATTCTTTCCTGAGCAGAAAGGAAAGGTATTCTTCAAAACTGAGTTTTACTTTAGCCCTGTGTTTGGCTACTCTAATAGCTATGCCTGATTTGCAGAGGCCAAATTATGGCTGATTAATTGATTTTGGCGCATTGTATGCAGATTCATTATGGCAACAAATGATGGTTCTCAAAATAAAATCTGGGCCATGATGACTCACTGTCATAATCTGCAGTCAAAACTCTTATTTATTATTTAGCATAAGTAGGTAGGGGTAAAGTTTTCATAGTTTAAAATACATATTTGTCATCTTGTCTCAGTCAATTTTATTGCTCCAAAACATCCTGAACAACTTAATCTAGTTGTACTTTGAGGTAAGGATTGAACTTTGAACTCCAGAAATCCCTTCCAGTGTACACTATTCTATTTTATGGTATGCTGACCACATATCAATAAAAAAGCCAATACCAACACCAAACGTTATGTTCTGTCATATGATTTTTCCACTAAGAGTGATCTACTTTCTCTCTTCTTCACCCCACAAATTCATTTAATCAGAGAATTAGAGTCTACCTTTGGGAAAGTCTCTTGCTTAAATAAAGGTCAGCACTGAAATTTCAGATCAAGATACTTAGGGTATCAGGGTGCATCCATTCCTGGAAATCTTTAAGAACTGCCATCCATCTTGGAAACCTCCTTCAAACTTCATTATATTTAAAGTGAATTTTTCCATATGTCTACTTGGGATCTTCCCCATTTTTATTTATATCTACTGTCTCTTTTCTTGCTTGCAGGCACGTCTGTGAAGGTTCCATCCCCTTGATTCCTTCTCCAGAGGCATTGGATTACTGTCAGGTCCTCTGAAGCTGTCTCTGCTCCAAGTCCTGGCCCCACAGCATCTCCTCTTTAGGGTGCGTGCTACAGATCCACCATCCAGTGACCATCCCTGAGCTCCTCAAAATTGCAAGCATCATTGCCATGCTGGGAGACTGTAAACTGAATTTAGTAACTGCATAGGGACTAACAAATCCTGAGGAAAGGTGTATCATAATTTCCCTGAGTATGTTGTTCATATAGCCCAAGAAAAACATAGTTTCAGTTGTTGTCCAGAAGCACTGCTGGCTGATATTTCCTTACTGAAGAGTTGCAGAGCTGCTCCCTGGCTGATGACCCTCATGTCTGTATCACAGCAGGAGGCATGATTACTCCATCTCAAGTGCATGGTTTGGCATTTGTCCTTGGTGAATTTCATGGACTTTCTATTTGTCTGTTCATTGTTTTCTGTCAGGTTCCTCTGAGTGATCATCTTGCCTTCCAGTGTGTGTTAACTGGTGCTCCTGGGTTGAAGTTATAAATGAACTTGGTGAGTGTGTACTCTCTTGGCTTACTCACAGTGTTTTTAACAGCATATATTTCAAAACAGACCCTTGAGGAACATTACCTGTAACCACCCCCTACATGAAACATGAACCAGTAACTACTACAGTGATCCAGCTAATTCTGTCTCTACTTTTTGTCCACACACCTACAACATGACATCCCAAGTTAATAGAGATAGATTATATCCACCCGTTTTGTTCCCAAATTCTGCCATTTTATCATAATGTCGTGAATGATACACCTTCAGCAGCCCACACTGACTTTGTCATCAAATTCTGCTTCTTCATGTGCCCAGAAATGTGCTACAAGAGGACTTGGTCCATTTTGCATCCAAGTGAAGTGGACTTGTCTGCACTTCCCAGTATGAGCCTTTGGGACTTTTCTGAATATGAATGTGACATTTTACTTTCTGCAGTTGTTTCAGATTGCCTAGAATCTCCATGACCTTTCAAAGATAACACAGTCCAGCCTTTCAAAGAGGTTGCCTGTGAACCCTTAGACATAGCCCTCCAGGTCCCACGAAACTTCATGAGTTGAGTTTCTTCAAGTGACCCATAAACAGGATCTTGTCCATTACTGATTGTTATTTTTAAAACTTGTCTTTAGAAAAAAGACTTGGGAGACCTTGCTGGTAAAGGGAAAATGAGAAAGGAGTGTTGTGTTGTTAGAGAGCAAGACAACATAAAATACCAAAGTGTCTGTCTCTAAGTAGTAAATAAGAGAGCAGCCAACATTGATCTTTGAAGCACTGAGGGACGCAAGCTAATGTATCATTGTGAGACATGAGTCTCTTATTGGTTGTATAAACTTGCAATCGTGCAAAATTTCTGCGTGGGGAATATAAGCCACTATTTTATCACCAATAATAAAAACATCATTTTCAGGGTTCCTATGAGTTCTTTTAAGCCTAGATGTTCCTCAGTGCAGTAATATAAGAATGTTGGTTATTATTTCCACTTTGCAAATTCATTTTGAAGTAATTGCACCTTGAATTCATAATTAAGGTGTATTTTTTTGATTGTGTATCCAGACAACAAAAGGACACACAACATTTCAGGCTAGTTTGGAAATCAAAGGCCTCCTTAAAAAATAAGGGAATAAAATAACCTGCATTGGATCACAGCAGGAGACATACAACCCCGATTCTGTCGGCTGCAGCCTGAGAAAATAAATCATTCACATACAGGAAACACCCTTTGTGAAAGAAAGGAGATAATCATGTGGGGTTTTTATGTTTTACAGTGTGGGACCATATATAAGACGGGCTAAGAACTCCTAAGATTAAAAAAGAAATCATATTGTTCTGTCATACTGATTAGCAATGCTTATGAGAATCAGCACAGAGACCGGGGAAAGTGATGACATTAGCAAAGGCATCTATCAAGTATATTAGGCTTAGATCTTTAAAGCTGCTTAAAGGACTTGGATATCACTACTCAGTAGCATGAAGGTCTAACAATTAGGATTGGGCAAATCTAGGGGGAAAAGAGCTGCTTAAACAGCTTCTAAGATTTTGAAAACATAAAAACAGAATACATGGTCTAATTCTGAAAACACCAAAATAGGAGCAACTTTTCTCTTGTCAATAATCTCATTAACTCAATGGGACTGCTGACATGAATATAATTACCTCATACATAAATAAGTGTTTTCAGGTTTCCATATATCATAGACAATACCTCTCAGCACCACAAAAAAAAAATAATTTTTTTTTTTTTAAATAGAGCTTTAATAATGAAATCTCATTACTTGCAAGTGTCTCTTTACGAATGTTTGAAAGTAAGCTTACTGACAGAACAAATATGGTGTCAACAAAATATTGCTTTGCTGTGTTTAGGAAATGGTAAAATACACACGTTATGAATTAAGAAAAACAAATGAAGCACTTGTTTTAAACCTATGAGTCTAGCACTTCAGTTATGCAAGTGCACTTTACACTTGGGATGCAATTCAATTTGATGAAAGATCCTTTAAAATGAAAAGGTCTTCTGAATAAGAATACTCAGTGGGAAATAATGATCTAGCAAGAGTTTCATTTTGGAGTCTTCCAAACATGAACAAATATTTAATATTTTAAAGCTTTTTCTTTCAAAGAAATATTGTCTGGACACTCCAACAGTGAAGAATTTTTTGGTCATCTGAGAAAGCAAAATTTCTCCAGGTCAAATGACAAAAATATATTATCCAAATTCAGGCAGTGAAATAACATTTTGGATGATCCAAAGAGGAGAAAAAATTATCTTGTCAGATATCCAGCTGTAGCTGATTCTAAGCAGTCAAAAAGCAAGGTGTTTCTATTTGAAACTGTGTTTCCTTACAATTTATATTACAATTTAATCACTGGGGTTTCTAAACTGCATATATTTCTACCTACTTATCAACAGGACTTAATCCACATACAGAGGGCGTAGAACTTGAACTCTGTGAGCAACATATTTACATTTTTAGAAAGTAAACTCACAAACCTCAGGAGTTACAGAACATGATGCCTTATGGATGGGGGATTGTGGTTCTCTGAGTCATGCTTTTATGAAGAACCAAAGCAAATGACTGCATACTAAAACTCTGGTGATTGTTATGTACTTTTACTCCCTAAGTTATGTACCCCAAAATGTGATGACTTCCAGCAATAATTATAAAAATTACTACCCTGTCTGTGTTTGTCCAAGCTGCTGGCCAATTTGGGCAAAAATTCACAACATGACTACCTGTGCTTTTCATAGAGGTTAAAATAAAATTTCAAGTATTTATGTGTTAGAATCTCATTCCTACAATCACAGTACCCATTATCTCCTCTGTCTTTTTTCTATTAACAACCATGAGTGAGAAGACAAATTCATTTTCCCAACCAAACCAACAGTTTTGGGATCTATATATACAAAATAGTACATGAAAGGAAATGAAAACAAAGAAATAATAATAATAATAATAATAATAATAATAATATGATTAAAAGACTGGAAAACACACAAAACACAGCATTTCTCTAGACATTCATTGTCTTTTGTTGGAAAGAAGGTTATTTTTTTTTCTTTCTAGTTATTGACACTTATAACAAATCTTCAGCCAGTGGCCAGAAAGAATCTGAAACGTCTGATGGTTGATAGCAAGGAGGTAAGACACTCACAGACTGCCTAGTTTTTACATCTTTAACTTTTCTATCACCACTCTGACAATACTTCCTAAATGATAATTTCTTAATAGAACCAACTCTGGAGGAAACATTTTCACTGATAGTTTAACAGTCTTGTAATAGAGAGTACCAGAACCAAAAATATGTTTCCATGTTATTTTGGTGGCATTATTTAAAAAAAACTCCAAGGACATTTGCAGCAGAAATTCTACTCATACCAAAGAATTGAAACAACAAAAGTAACTGATGTCTAGAGCAATATAAATAGGTAAGTAACTGATGTCTAGAGCGATATAAATAGGTTTTGTAATAGATATGATGGTAAATTCGTGTAATAAAATATAGGAGATACAATAACTCTAGTAAATGATAGAATGTATTAGAGTTGTTATACTTTGTAATGCTGTAAATATAAAAGTAAGTTCTGGTTCCCGGAATGGAGAAGGCGTTTTCCAAATACCGGGACATACTTTGTGGATTGTGAAGTGACAAATTAACACCCCGATTTGCATGAGAAAAGGGAGTAGCTCGCCAGGATGTTGCTCCTTGAGTTAATCAGACCCTGTGAACCTAGACCATCAAGACATCGATGATAATCTCGAGGGTGGACCCCGAGTTCGGAGAAATCAACATCCCAAAAGAAGATTTCAGGAAAATCCTTTCAGTCCTGTCCCAGTGCCAGGAAATCTGTTCAGGATTCATCACCAGGTGAAAAGATTATGTTTGAATATGAAGACACAATACCACCGCTGCTAGGCACAAAATACAGTATAAGAACTCGGACTCAAACCCCAGCAAATTGTGGAACAGGGTGAGATAACAGTCCTGCTGTCGGTCATCTGTTTCACCCAACATTCGAATGTTGTTTCGTGGCTGTCCCAGATAGATTTTTGAAAATGGAAAAATAAAATTGATTCTCTTTCTCCGATTGGCTAATATTAATTTATAACAGGTTTGCTGTATGAAATGATTTTCAGGATGGAATCAATGCTCAGCACCACTGTACAACAAACATATAAAAAATCGTGTCACTAAACATGGAAGACTTTTTAGTCTAACCATACTAATTCTGCATAGCATGGAACAAGAGCAGCCTCTTCTCTTTTATGCTGAACGTGACTATTCTCTTTCTGAATTTTAGCAAATTTCTCCTTTGCTAAATGGAGGTTTGAAACCAAGTACAACAATGAAGCTGACAGGGTCTACCCTCTCTTCACCTTCTCCTGCCTTGCTTTAAAGTGAGTGTAAATTAACATCTTTGTTCATTTGGACGGTGCTCTTGGGCACATGGCATTGTCCTGTGCAGGGACAGGAATTGGATTTCTGTGATCCTTGTGTGTCTCTTCAACCAGAGGATACTCTAAGATTCTATGATTCTTTGCCACCTTCAGCTACAATGACTGCTAATTTTCCTCTTTGATTAGTGTTGAGGGAGAAAATATCTATTACCTGTAGCAATTACGCTTGCATAAATAGAAGAAGCACCACTAGTTGCTGATAATATTCTTCAGTTTGTCTCTAACAGGCCTCTCAGTAATTCATCAGTGTATCTGGAAAGAGGTGCAGTCCTACTGAGGAGACATGAAACAAAACATTTTAACAAAATCACAAAAGCAGTGATATGGCTGAAGGCATAATTTCTATTCACCAAATTCCACAGTTAGAATGACGTAGCACTTACTGAATAATGGAATTACATTAAAGAGAAACTAATACCTTTGTTTTTACAGTGAATAGTGAACTTGCAAATTTTTGGAATGGACTCTGCGAAGGGAAAAAATCCAATGTCAAAAAATTGGGAAAAAATTAGATAAATGGTAGGATTGAAATGCAAATACCAAAAGGAATAGACAAGAATGTACCTCTAATAAATTTTACCCAAAATTGTAAATGATAGAGGCCACATAAGCATAGTGAGTGTTGAAGGTCAAGTTGAAGAATCAATCATACATTTTATTAGACAAAAAGATGAGAAGCTGCTATGATGTAAGTTGTACTAATGAGGTACTTTAAGCTCAACTTTTGTTCAAATACAAAAGTGATGAAACTCACAAACTCACCTGCTTAAAAATTCTTACCTTGAAATATATCATTCACATTCAGTGAATTCTCTTAATATTTGATTAATTAATGTTACTTTTCTTTTTATTTTCAATATTATTCCAGGTCCTTGACACAAAAGCCGTAATTATAGGTTTGTTAGTGAGCTACCATCTTAAAGGGTTTTTATAAGAAATGAGAATTGTCATGTCTTGTGTCATGTTTTCAGCTACGATCAAAATACTTTTAATTATTATTATGTGATGTTTTGTTTAGTATTCTGCCTTCCCTATTTTGTTCAGACATATAATTTCATATTGAGAGAATTTTTTGTTTTTGTTTATGTCACTGTAGTGTTGTGATCAAATCTCTGAAAAGTAGGAATAAATGGATAATGTATGAGTGAATAATCCACAGAAAAATGACATGAAATATGTTCCAATTTATTTAGCTGGCCAATGAGAAATGAGCCTTAATGGTAAGACATGCCAGTAATTATCAATTATTGCAGGATAAATGACAGTCAAAACTTCTTTGCCAATTGCCCTCCCCTTTCCTGCACTTGCACACAACTACCTGTTATCAATCAAAACCTCTGCCTTGATGCATGCATTTCCTCATATGTGAAAGAGAAAAATCTGTATTTTTCCATGGAAGGGTTACCCAAATAATTCAACGTTGTATATATACATATTTAGTATTCTTGCGCAAGTATTTTCATTCAAATTATATCTTACTTCACAAAAATAAAAAAAAAAAAAGTTATCAATCAAATGAAAACATTCTCTCTGTTAAGTGCCTTCTATCCATTGCTAAAGAGATCATTCATACATTAATAAATAATTAAATCTTGCAAGCAAAACTTCAATAAAATTAGGTACCAAAAAGCTAGCAGTATATAGTCTCTGGAAAATAGTTTCTTCTCCTTTGTCACAAGTCAGGTAATTTTTTTTTAAATGACCAACACCATGGTCAGAAGCATGTGTGTATCACTGTCTTACAAGCTGCACTGTTGCATATGTTGTTCCATGATTCTGCAGTGCTATATTTGCTCATTTATTTGAGCTTCTGTCTGCAATCAATCACTAAGCTAACAGTGTCTATCAAAGGTCTTGAAAGGGGCTATAGAATACAAATTTGATGATGCAATCGTAGCAGGTGTTTGCATGCATTCTCCCCTCCAACTCACACCCTCTGCCATTCGAGTTTCACTGATGGGATTTGTCCTAAAATAAGAACACAAGGTGGGAATTTCAGGAAGAACCATCTCAGTGCTCTCATTCCACAGATGTGTGAGTCATGATGATTGGGATTGACTTTTTTACATCAGCCTGCAAAAGGATAAAAAATGCTGCTGGAGGCTGGGCTAACTGGGCAAAATGTAAGCAGCTTCTAGATGGAGGCGGTGGCTAAGATTGGTTACATAGAGAGAGAAAATGCTAAAGTAGCTCCATAGCTCCTTGTTGCATTGTAATTTGCATTCTGCAAGGCCAAAGACTGTAAACTGGTGTATATCTAGTGGAACCTGCGTAATATCATAACCCTTTAGAACTGTTTGTATTATATACTGAA
This sequence comes from Argya squamiceps, assembly GCA_037834095.1. Lineage (NCBI taxonomy): Eukaryota > Metazoa > Chordata > Aves > Passeriformes > Leiothrichidae > Argya > Argya squamiceps. Next base: position 25,884,632 of record JBBMKD010000115.1, read on the forward strand.
TTGGCAGTATTTAGATATTGTATTGGCAATAAACCTAATTGTAATGGGAGACCAGTTATCTTATCTTTGCACAAGTCCCACCTGGCATTTTTAGGATAAATCATATTGCCCATTGGAGACAATTGCAAGGGAGAGAGTATGTGTACATGGCTGAAGACCTGACTACTTTCATTACTGTCACGAGCTGGAAGGGAAAAGGCACTGGAGGTCCTGTGGTGACCAATGAGACATTAATTGTCAAGATTGTCAAGCAGGTGAGCCAGAGTGGGAGCTCCTGAGGCACTAGGAATTTGAAAGCTAGCTTTGGTGTTTGCTTCTTACTCCGTGGTTTCTGGTATGCCTAAGTGTGCAGCACAAGATTAATTTTCCCTCAGCAAACCATCTGAAGACATTTCAAAAAATAATTTTTTAGCAGTTGAATTTATGTCACAAACTATTTCTATTTTGTTCTATCCTACCTTAGAAATGGAAATATTTATATGTTAAGTAGATGATAGGGAAATAAATTTTCAAAAACCAGTTTTGTCAAATATTTTTGAAAATAAACAAGCTTTGTATTTTCAAAGTTCACGTTTGTCATTAAAACAAGAATCATCTGCAACAGATCTCTCTGAGTTGCTAAAGAGCATTATAAAGTTTTAAAACATTCATTTACCAAAATTAAACATAACATTTTCAGACTAGATTTATCAGAACAGTGTAACAAAATTTCAAAACCAACATAATCCATAGCTAAGTCTTTCTTGGTAGAACATCTTTCCTAGTCTTCTAGAGATATCTTGTTATTTTCTTGATTCTCCCTGTTATTTATTTAAATATTAGGTCTGTGCCTGGTTGCAATATTTTTTGTTTTTACTCCTGGTGCATGTGGCTTATGCTCTTTGTTTTGTGCGTTGATCTAATATAACCTTCTAGTTGTACCATAACTTTCTACATATATAATATTTTTGCATTGTTTCTAATGAAATGAGAACAAGTTTGTCATATTTCCACCTAAATTATCATAACAAGTAATAAAGTACCCTAATATGAAGCTTTTGCTTGAAACTTTAACCTTGAAACTTTTACTTGAAATCTAGTTTTCCTTTAGCACTCTCTTTTCCAATCACTAGGCCTGTTCAGTGTCCAATAGTAGTTCATGAAGTGCTAAAGACCATTCTAGGGATTGAAGGAATTGATATGGCAATAATGTTTACAACTTCTGTCCTCCTGCCACAGTGTTCTGAGAAAAATCCACTTTTTCAGTTCTTGAAATTTCCTACCAGGCAAAATAAATAAATTTCAAATTTATCAGCACTGCATGTGTTAACAATTCATTGTATAATTTTTACTTTTAGCATCACAACACCCGATTACTCTTTATTTCACAAAACAGAACTGTTTAATTTCTGAAGTCCTAAAAGAACTTCATCCGGAGGTATGACTTACAGATTAGAAATAAAATCAGCAAGAGAACAATATCTTCTCAGTGTACCCCAGAATGATACAATAAAAATCCTGACAGATTAGGAAAAAAGGATATGTAGAATTTCACAGAAGATGAGCTTAAAAATTACAGTTTGTGAATGAGTACATATTAAAAAACCGCTAAAAACAACTAAAAATATCTGTTTATATACAGAAAATGGAGGGAATGAGGTGTTACTTCAGCCCATGGATATCAGTGGGAGTGCAGACACAGTTATTTTGTATGTATTTTATGTGTGTTTTATGTATCAAATATATTAGCTTCAATAGTCAATAAAAACCATGTCTGGAATAGCAGATACCACATTACACATTGTAACTTCTTAAAAAAGCATGCTTCTTAAAATGCTTTGTGATTCATTTCCATGACAGTGTAAAAACTGATTGCTATTGTCAGACATTAAGAGCTGAATAAATTACTGGATTTATATTCTACTGACCTAGAAATCTCCTTGGTTATTTCCTACTGTATGTTGTTTCTCCAAATAATCCTGCAAAATAGCACTTAATTGTAAAATGTAATGAAACTTGAGCAAGTATGGCAGCCAACAAAAAGAATAGTTTTTTTCAACATGCATATAGAATCTTAATAGAAAGAATTTTTACATTTTGTGTTGGTGTTGAAATAAAAATTCAATAATATGCAAGTTTCTCTTTAAATGTTTTTACTAAACAAGTATTTTTTTTTACAGAAACACTCCCCACTCCTCTTCAACCAACCAAACAACCAACCAAAAACCAAAACCAAAACTCCAGACCTGGTGGAAATAAAATCTTGCTTTAACTGGCAGAACTTAAAGATTCAAATGTTTTTACTTCAACAAGGAAAAGGTACATAGGCATGGGTGATTATTTGAGAAGAAATCTGGCTAATATTAGGTATGATTTTAGCTGATAACTAAGTGGACATACTATACAGTGCATTATTGGTATTTTGCCATTTTCATTGTGCTGTTAGTATGGGCTGCTGACAAACAAGATGTCATAAAAACTGTACTCTCTTACACAGGGAGCCGAAAAAACATAATCTGAGGGCTGCACTGCACATGATGAATCCAAAACAAAGAAGTGTGTGTCTTGTTTTGCACAGCCTGGTTTTTGGTGGTGGGGATTTTGGGGGTGACACAGAGCTAGTTTCTGTGAGAAGCTGATGGAAGCTTCCACCACATCCAGAAGAGCCAATCCCTGATGGCTCTGAAGATGAAAATGCTGATGGCCAAGACTAGAGAGGTTGGTAATGATTCTGTGATAACATATTTAAGGAGAAAATCAAAACAAAAGTGTGTCACAGTTTTTTCTTCTAGCCAGAAAAGAGGAGGAGGTGAGAACATGTGAGGGAAACAACATGGAGACACCAAGGCCAGTGGAGAAGGAGGGGCAGGAGGTTCTCCAGGCACTGATTCCTCTGCAGCCCGTGATGCAGCCCATGGTGAAGCAGCTGTGCTCCTGCAGCCCATGGGGATCCACAGGGAATACAGAGATCCACCCACAGTCTGTGGGGATCCATGGGGGATGCAGAGATCCACCCACAGCCCGTGGGAATATTGCCCATGCCAGAGCAGATGGGTGCCTGGAGGAGGCTGTGATCCAGTGGGAGATCCTGTGGAGAGAAGGGCCCTTCTCCCAGGCTGGAGCAGCCTGTCCTTGGATGACTGCATCCTGTGGAAGAATGACCCATGCCACAGCAGTTTTGGGAGGATTGTTTGCCTGTGGGAGGGACTCATATTGCAGCAGTTTTGGTAGGACTGCTGCTCCAAAGATTTGGAGCCATGCTAGAGAAGTTAATGGATGACTGTCTCCCATGGGAGGGAGCCCATGGCATAACAGGGGATGGAAGGATTCCTCTCTCATAGGTGTGGAAGACCTTGAGAGATGAACTGACCAAAGCCCCATGCCCTATCTCCCTGCACTGTTGGGTGAGGGGAGGGGGGTTGGTGGAAGAGATTTATTTTTAAGGTTTTATTTTACTTCTCATTATCCTCCTCTGATTTTGTTAGTAATAATCTCATTTTGTACTTCTAAGTGAGCCTGTGTTTCCCTTGGAGAGTTTTCTGCCTGTCCTTAGCTCATGAAGCCTTAGTTTAAACTTTTTCTCTCCTCTGCCCAGCTGTGGCAAGTGAGGGTGAGTCAGTGATTTCCATGGCTGCCTGGTGTTGGGCCAGTGCCAAACTCTGACAGCTTGTAAAACAGAAAGATTGAAAAAGAAGGGCAAATGTATTTCTTCTTCCAAAATTTGAGATTTAAAATCTCCTCCTGGAATCTGTTATGATTCTGCTTTTTACTTCTATACTGTCTGTAACTAAATGAAACATTTCAGGAGACTGAATGACTTTGGATACTTGTGTAATACTGCTTCCAGACCACTGAAGCCTACTGCAAATAACTCATAATATTATGTGTTCTCTAAAGAAAGGCTTTGTCAATATGTATTTCCTATGCACAAAATCTTTCTATCTCCACAAAATGACCAGTAGAAATAGGAGCCTTTTATGACCATCCTTCACAGGACTTGGGTAGGGAAAAAAGAAATTAACTAAAAATATTGAAAGAAGAATTATAATGGAAAAGAGAAATGTTTTCTCCAAAGCTACAGTTGAGCAGCTTAGCAATTTCATTCTTCTAAATTTTCTCTAAGGCAAATTATATGAGCAGCATTCATGGAAATCTTTTAGACTACTTTTGTCACCTAGACATACGTCACAAGAACATACCTTGTTTCAAGTTTGGATCAATCAAATTTCTTTGAAAGTGTGAACACGCATCTCATCATAATTAAAAGGAACCCCGTTGTCCTGAACATGGGCCTATTACCTGGTGCAGTAACAACTCACTTCCAGGTGAGATATTTCTGTGTTTTATCCTAGTGTGAGCAAAGGAGGGAGATGGGTGGTAGCATGCAAAATGCTGTCTCCCTGATCTTTTACACTATTTACACATTTTAACAAACAAAAACATCAACGCTCATTGGTCACAGTTTCCACAGCTTTTTCAACAATTTGTACTCAACCCCTTATTTGCTCATTATATATCCCACTTCCCATTCTAATTAGTCCTCAGGCATAGTTGTTCCCTCTTGAAGTTCTTCCCTAGTCTGACTCTGGGGTCTGTCTGGAGAAGGTGGTCAATGAGTTGGTGGTTGTGGTCTTCCACTGCTGGAATTACCTTTCTCCCAGTTACAGCTCAGTCCTGATTTCACTGCTGGTGGCTCTCATCCAGACAGCCCCTCCATCTTGGGAGTCTTCGCTTCTTGAAAAAAATTTTAGCCAAGAATACAACTCTCACACTGCAATTGCTTAATCATAATTGTCCAGCTACAGCTACTGACTAACAGTGATTAAAAAAAATAATCCTAAGTTTGACTCAAATCTTGAGGGGTTCATATCTTGAGGAGATCAATTCTACTGTGGCAGAAATTCTTGAAAATATTTAAGGTCTTAAAAAGACATAAAACTATATTTCTTCCTAAGAAAGGCCATGAACACCATGACAGAATAGTGCAAGCTTCTATTGCATTAAGATGCATCTCTTATCAAACTGCTGCCAGACTGGCATTTAAATTTTCACTATTATAAGATAGTCTGTGCAACAACATTTGTTTTGTCATGGTGCAACTCCATTGTCTGCTGAATTGTTGTTATTGATTTTAAATTAAAGAAAAGAAAATTAATTTGATTTTTACAGTGAAAAATTGTCTTTGTTTATCTGCAGGTGTATTTTCTTTTAGATGACGGAAGGAAGTTTCCTAATACAAAAGTAATAAAAAAAACTTATACCAAATGAAATTAGGAATATATAAATATATGTTTTCATGATAAAGCTGTTACAACTGCATATTGATTCCAGAAAAAAATGATCTTTTAAAGCTTTTACATAATATTTCATTTCTACTTGTCATACACAAATATTTTATAGATATAGAATTTTTTAAAAATATGATTAATACTGATGCCATATAAATTTCTCAGCATCTTACTTGATTACTTCTAGTTGTACATTTCTCCTCTGTGTTTGATTCAGTACAGGTGATACTGTAGCTTACTCACATATTTCTATGTATGTATATACATACAGTCAAATTAGTGAAGAACTGTCTTCTGTAGTAGAAATATTCTAATTATACCTGTCATAGTTTGAAAATAACCACAATATTGGTTATATAAACAAGGTAGTTTAAACCCCATTCAGAAATCCCAGTGCTATTCTCTTGATGTAACAACAATTCTTTTAGCTGCAGAAAAGCCTGGCTCTTTTCTCCTTTTTCTCTGCTCAGAAAATAAATACAAGGTCTTTCAGTCTTATCCTGTTAAGAAAAGTAGGTTAATTACAAAATTTATAATGATTTTCAGCATCAATTTAAGTCTAGAATTATTTTGTGGTGTACAAAATACGTTTGATTTTATCAGGAAAAGAAATCAATATAGTTTTGTCAGAGTCCAGGGCATTCCTTTGGTTGCCCTGGATGGTCACAGACTTCAGCAGAGGGGCCTGGGACCCGAGAAAGAGAGTTTGAATCCTGGACAGGGGGGTCTGTCCAGAGGGGTTGCCTGGCACAGAGCCCAGGAAGACAGTCTTTGGCTTTAGTCCATGGAAAAAGCTTCTAACATTGAGAGAAGAATTACAAGTCACAAAGGTGTGAAAACAGTAGTTTAGCA
>JBBMKD010000115.1:25890850-25924011 GCA_037834095.1 Argya squamiceps
GCTAAGGAGATTGGGTCAAAGTAGAAATGACCTTTTTAGTATAGGTGATAGGCATTGGCACAGAATTGTAAATAATAAGTATTTAACTATCTGTATAAAAAGGTAGCGACCTCCCATCATGGGGGAGTCACCTGTGTCTGAGCTGCTGTGAACATCTTGGCCAGGCACAGAGAAATTTGTAAGATAAGAAATAATAAACATAAGATAAACCTTGAACAACAAGATCTTGAGACTCTTCTTCATTCTCACACCAAGCTCCAAGCCTCCAGAGGGTAAAACAGATTTCAGACCTCTCTCTGAAATCTCTGGCGAAAAGAAAACCCAAAAACCCTGAGATAGTTTGAATATAGAGAGAGCCTAATAGTGACATAAATCAATATAATCCAATATAAGTCAACTACATAAATTTTCCCCAAAGGAAGATTTAACCTGAAGAGTCAATCTGCTCTCAACAAAAGTGTCATTGTTTCTTCTCTGACCACAGCAACCATGTCATTCTGACCTTTAAAAAATTCTGAATGCTATGAAAACTATCCTTTATAGAAGTAAACAGCTCATGAAAATATTCCTTTTTATATGTCTGACAGATGGCCTTACATTATAAGTGGAAAAGAAAATATTCCCCCTAAACTATCAGTTTGATTTTTATCTTAATTAAGCTGTGAATACAGACTACAGGATAATATTACTGGTACTTTTTTCTGTCTGTTTAAAAGCAATTGTTGTGCTGCGTGTCTTTTTACCCTTAAAAATAAAATCTAAAATAAAACCTGTATTAGTTTTAATTGTTTTATGCTAGAACATTTTTTTTTTCCAAAAATGCTTCAGAAACCAATGGTTTAAAATCTTTCATAATAGGTTAGGTTGTCATTTTTTTAATACAGCAGTGTTTTGATGAAAAGCTGGGTTTTTTTAAAAATAATGTATCATAGTGTCTTTCTACAATATATCTGTATAGTATGAGTGTTCTCTAGTGTACCTCTGAATAACTGTAATCCCCAAAAATCCATGCATTTTACTTTAAAACAGTGCTGCAGGTGTCCAAAAATTTGCTCATTTTTGGCTGTCTCTGGAACTACATATTTTAATTGAGCAAATATTCCTTGCTACACTGAAAGCGTTGTGCTCTGGTCAACAGAATTTGGAGACAGCCCCCAGGGCCTCAGGAAAATGAACCTCAGTCACCACAAAACACTGCAGTGTGAATGCATAAAGCAAATTTTGATATTTTAGTGAAAGGATTGATCATTGTCTAACTAATAACTGAATAAATATGAACATTCAAGAGATTCCCGGACTTGCAGTAAGGAATATAAAACCTTTGCCAGTTTTCCCTCTCATGCCGTATCTGTAGTGTCATGTAGAGATATCCATTTCCATTATATACTCTAATTAAGGCAGAGATACTCAAATCTAAACACTGGCATAGATTTATTCTTTCTGGCTCTCAATGTGTTATATCTATTATTCTTGCAAAACTGATTGTAATGCTCAGTACCACGAGATGAACAAGGCACTTGAGATATAAACCCGCTAAACCCTCTGTTTTCTCTCTTTGTATCCTGCTGTAACCATTGCAACAATACTGCCTTTGCCTCAAGAAAAAGCAAAAAGAAAATTTTCATCGTACCACTCACACTTCCTAACTGGAATAAAACAAAAAGCTTTTAAGAAAAAATCTCTAAAATTGATCTGGAAATTCCTTGTCTGACAGAGATGAAAAAGCTTTTTAGTAACTTGAAGAAGCAAATGTAATTTGCTTACCTTTTATAGGTTAGGCAAGCAAGGTTTTATTTACATAATACTTCATTTCTACTTGTCATACACAAAAATCAGAACTACATTCCTTCCTTTTTCAGTAGTATTCAATCTTTTAAGTCTTTGCTGCTTTACATGATCATTTACAGCTGAGCAAAGCACACGTGAGCTCTGCTGCTCCAATTTGTTATTTTCTATTCCAAGTCCTCTTTACAAGAGCAAATTACATATGAATATGAAACCATAGAAAAAGCATTAGATTTCCACTTTGGAAAAAAATATAATACATAGAGTGAGGTAGTCTCTGCAGTCTTTAAGGGCCACTTACAGTTTATGCCTTTAAGGTCCACTTGTAAGTGTGTGAGAGGTTCTTCAATTTTAGGACTAGTAAGGGACATTGAATTTTTTACCAGAACATATAGAGCCAAAAATCTAATCTAATCTAAATCTGAAGAAGAATTCTTTTTCTACAAGTACTTCAACAGGCTTTGGCTGCAACACTCTTATAATTTCTTTATACCAGTATTAATATTTATCTATTTCTAAAATATCTAACATCTACTCCAACATTTTGCTTCCCCTTTGCCATCATTTTACAGGATTAAAATTTCAAAAGTTCCACTAAATCTCAAGCTAATATTTTCCAGTGTCATTGTAACATGATAATAACACTTACAGTTAAACAAAATTTTAGAGCTACACGGAGGACATGTTTGCCTACATGTCTAAGATCTCTTGAGGAAGTTCTTAACCACCGCAATATCTTTAATTGGAAAATAAGGCCTGGTGTTGTAAGCTGTTTAATCCTGGCACTTGAAAGTTTTGTCCGCATGCCTGCTAGTTACAGAGGGGTTCTACATGGTTAATGTCTATCTTACGTCTAAATTACTGTCTTTCCTGTATTCTTCTTCTGCCTTCCCATGTCTCATACAATGAAAGAAATACACATTTTGGTTTCTTCTGAGAATAGCCAGAAAAAATATTCTGAAGACTAATGAAGATAATATGTTACAGCAGCTCCTGCTAGCCCTTTCCTAGCCAAGGAATACTGGCAGATGTAAAAAAAGGAATATCAGAAGGGTATGCCTACACAGCTGTTTTGATAGCTCTCAGAGAAAGACATACCAACAGAGTGAGGTGTTAATGTGACACAGTTTAGACTGTGTCACTTTTTATTGACAGTGACATGTCCTTCTGGAATCCATTATATCTATTATTATATGCTGAAAGAACTGGGATGGGCATTCATAGAATCAAAAGATAAGAGAATGTTTGAGGATGGAAGGGATCACTGGAGGCCATCTAGTCCTGTGTCCCTACTCAAGCAGGGCCACCCAGACCCATATCCAGACAGCTTTTGAATATCTTCAGGCATGAAGGCTTCATAGGCTCTGTGACAAAAGTGTGCCAGTACTCAGTCACTTTTACAGTATGAAGTTTTGCTTCATATCCTGAAGCAACCTCCTGTGTTTCAGGAGTATTATGCCCCTTGGGTTTGATCACAGCAAAAGCTAAGGAATTTTATAAAGTAAACTTTCAGATGTAGAATTATTCTGGTTCATTCCCTTGCTACCTTTTAATTTCTCTCATATATAGAGTGAATATAGGTAAAGTTTGCTGTGTGAAAAAAAGCTACAGATGAAACACTTTCTCTTTAGTGATAAATTAATTTTCATTTTTAAATTGTTTGGGTTTGACATGTTGCAGTATCATCAATGCAAGTTTCATATTAGATCAGATCACAGAAGAAATAAAAAATAAAATGGGCCTAGAACATTCTATTGATGATATTATTTGTGATCCACTTGGGGGAGATGATGAGTTGCTCATATGACAGTGGTGTGTAATATTGTATAAGTATTAATTAAGAGAAAACAATTTGCTTGTAGCATGGGTCACAAAAGAAAATATCCTCCAAACCCATATTTTTGTGACCTTTCTGTGGTGTACCTGCATGAACTTATAGTAAAAATGAAAATGAAGAAAATATAATCCTTGGGACTTTTTTTGAAATGCATTTGAGATACATAGTGGGAAAAGCTCAGCTCATGAAAAATTTCCTTGACCATATAGTACCACTGGTATTTGCCATGATAAAATTACTTAAGTGGCTGTCCATCTACAGCTTCTAGTACAGTAAAATTCCCAGTGGTCAGATGCCAAATATATGGCATTTTTTGATCCACTTCAGAGGTACTGTGTCAGTATATTGTAAGTAATGTTTCAAGAAGCCTTGGCTTTTCATAGTTGCACCAGTAAAAACCCTATTTCAGTAGAAACAATAATCTGAAAATGCTTAGCCAGCAATATAGCTGTAATTTTAATTTTTCTGTTGTCAGAATGACAGATGTCAATATATAGTCTCTAGTAGTCCATATTTTTCAAAGTTCTAGAAAATTGTTATCATGTCAGTGATGAACACTTTCATTTCAGTCTGAACATTCTGAGTGGCATTGAAGGTGCTAAGGAAATGTAAACAGTGGTGCTTTAGAACCAGATATTTGAAACTATCCTGTAATCTTATGAAACAAGTTATTTCTGTGCCAATGCAAGAAATGTCATTGGAGGCACATGGCAAAATGCTAAGGCATCTTGAATAAGGAAGAAAGAGCCCTGAGTTTCAGATTTGAGCTGCACCATATATTGTTTTAATCTTATGCAAGAAAGCTGCTCCTGTAATTTAAATTGACATCAAAACAACTGAGTCCAGCTTCTCAAATTTACATCCAAATATTATAAAAATTCACAGTAAGGGGTGTATCACTGATTTTAGATTCAGGCTTACTCTCTTAAGAAGGCTAAAATTTTAAAACTGCTATGATCATATTTGTTTTTCTGATTTACTCTAGAAATATACTTGCTAAAAATGTTTGCTCATTTAAAGAAAGTGTAAATTCCAGACAAGCATTTGTGTTATCAAACCATCTAAGTTGTTGCTGACTCTGAGTTGAAGCAATGTACTTCCTAGTAGCATGATGGTAAAAATAGTAAGTCCACGGCCAAGAGAAGAAAAGAAAAACATTCCAACCTCTGTCTATACAGCATTCCAATAGACCACATAATAGCCAAGCAAGTATAAAAATGTATATGCATCGTCACAAAAATGTGATCTAAATTCCAGTACAATTTGTGATCTCCACCATACTTGTATGCTCACCTTTCCTCCATGTTTTGTTACAAATTCTGCTGCGCTATTCTTTATTCCTTTTTTTCCTCTGTTCAATAATAAAGCCTAAGATATATATTTCAGAAGTAAAACCCAGAAGTTGTCCTTCTTAACTTATGAAGTTAACAGAGCCTGGATCAATGGCTTTTGTTTCAAATTTTACTGCATTTCAAATGTATTTGTATCTACATTGATATAAAAAAATAGCCCCCACCATGTACTCTATCTTTATACTACACTATACAAATACATACTCAATATGTAAATGCAGTTAGTTGAAATTAAAACAAAGATTGTTAAAATTTTGGCTTAAAAGAATACACTGTGATGACCTGACCGAAGGTATTCACTCAAATTAATCTTTACCCCAATTCTGTTAGTTCAAAGCAGTAGCAATATTTCCCTGATATGTCATTTTTCAGTGTTCAGTCATTAGATTGCTGAATTCTTTCCTGGTACAGAACGGTCCGCAAAACTAAGAAAATGATGAAAGAAATATTTTTTGGATTTTTTTCTTAAAAAAAAGAAAAGGCTGTATGAGAAGAAAACTAGAAATATTTAATGGGCTGAATATAACATCCTATTAACTAGTATGAAGCAGTTCATTCCTCCCTCTTGTTAACGATAGTCTTGTTGTAACCTTGCTGGAGAACTAGAGATGTTCATTTTCTGATCTTTAATTCTTGGAGCAATTTAACTTGTTCTCAGAAAACCATGGGCATGAAATGTGAAGAGAATACTGCTGCCACACAGAAACTAGTGACCTCCTGGCCTGCAGGTATACAGATACATGAAGAGGCTTGACGTAGGTTTGGCTCATCATACAGACACAGAAGGGGTGCAGGCAAATCCACTTCCAACGTGACAGCATCTTGGAAAAGGGGCTGTACTCTGCAGTGATTCCTTCTATTTGGTCTCTTTTCCCTTTCTGGCAGAGTGGAACTTCTGTTCATAGAGTCATGACAAGAGCTAAATTCATCTATAAGTTGTGTGCCTCTTGTGGGCCTAAAGAGGAATTTCTAGTTTATCTGATTAAAAAGGAAAACGAAACTTTAAAAACAATAGGACATGGGGAAAATAGTTGCTCACTGTAAGAAGCACTATATACACAAATAATGTTTGCGTTAATATTTACTACCTTATTATTATATATTACATATCTAAATATGTAGATATATAATAATATCATAATATGAACTATATATACAACATAAAATGAACCAAATCAAATACATCAAGCTCCAGTTAGACACATAAATGCAAACACATGCATACTGATTTGAAAATGCAGGGCTTAAGGGAGTGAATAATATTTTTTACTGAATATTTTCACTGTAGCTTTTATATACAGAAACATGAATTCAAATCATACGGACATATAATTGCCCCCAAATTATATGTACCTTAGTCACTACATATAGATGAAATAATTTGATTATTCTGGTCTACACCCATTTTTCTTTTCCTAATACAAAGAAAAATAATTTATGTCATCATGGCTGATGATAAGGGATAGAGAACTTATGAAGTTTCCATCAAAACCAAAGAAACGAGTCAGGAAAATAATTTCAGAGGTGAATTGATATTCATGATGAGTTTGTGTAAGCATGCTGCCCTTCATTCCTAACCAGAATCTTCATTTCTTTGTAATAAGCATGAGGGGCAGGCTATACAAACACATCCCATGGTTTCTGTTGGAAAACCCTATATGCTTTCTCTTTTAATCCCCTCTCCCTGTACCAGATAATTATGACTGACAGACCACTTTTTCTGATTTCTTTTATACCTCAGAGGAGGGAATGATGGAAATTCTGGGTGTCCTCCAGAGCTGTGTATTCATACACTCTTGGCTTTCAATGTCACGGGGTGATGACTCAAGGTACAAAGTGATGGAGAATCAAGATCAAGTGTCTGGAAGATGTGTAGATCATGGTGCAATCAGCCCACATTTGTGAGATCGCACAATTTCTTTTCAAGTGGATATTTGACAAGCTATGGAATTCATAACAACCTGACTAGCAAATTTCAGAGTGAAATTTCTTGTCTTTCTTAAACAATGTGACTTAACACTCCTAGATGAAAAAATGCAAAAGAATAAGCAGAAAATTAGTACTATTGTTCACATTTGATTAAAGATTAAACAAAAGAGGAGAAGTGAAAAGGAAATAATTTTATTTTTTTTTAATCTGCTAGTGTCTGATTAAGTGATCAAATGGTAGAATTTAAAATTAAAGCAACATGAGTTTCACAAGAAACACTTAATCTGTGTCAAAAGTTCTCACATTGTTCTTATAAGAAGATAGCTTCATGAAAAGGAAATCTCTTCGGAATATCACTTAATTACAAGGCATGTGAAAGAGTGGTAAATGAATAGAGATGGACTAGAGCAAGCATGAGTTTTTCATAGGTGGTTTAAGAGTTTGTTTCTTCTGCAACAGGAGAAAGTCAAGTTATTGTTCTAGAAATACCCTCTAAAGAATGTCTTGAGAAAAAATATCTTCTGAATTGTTCAGTATAATGTCAGGGAACTACTGGAGCCACGAGTCTTTTTATGTTGAAGCTGTTGGAGCAAATACACTCCATAAAAACCTCTGACAGTCAAGACTGATAATATTTTTCCTGTAACTTTTGCTAGTTGTCATAATAGCAGTGAGAAATGACTGGGTCCCCTATCTTTAGTAGTTTATGGCAAGCTGGTTCTCTGGGGTTTATTTTTAAAATAATTGCTCCACATATAACAGAAATTTTGGAAACACCTAAGCTAGTTTTGTCTTACAGGAGAGCTATAATTACCAGAATTGGATTTTTTAAATTATTGCTACCACCTGCCATGTCTCCCTTCTCATCCAGCACTGAGCAAGATATACAGCTGACTTAGACTGTTGCAGACTGAATGGTCAAGCAGGAAATGGGTGGAAATGTATATTCCTCCTCAGTTTTATAATATAATAGCACAATCCATCTTTAAGGGGCCTCTATTGACTATCCAATAGGAATATCCAATACTATGGCAGTTTAAATAATCCTGCCTCCAGCAGAAGCAGCTCTGCATCAGTTCATTTTGCAAGACTTGCTATGTGCTTTGAGACAAAGTAGGGAAGATGGAACTTTGCTTGTCTTCAGTATATTGCCTCTGCCGTTATGTAGCTGTGTTAAAAGTGTGCATGTGTGTGCAAAGATTAAGACAGGTTGCCATAGTTAATTTGTGTGGCTAATAACTTCATTCTGACATTTCTGAACAGAATATTGTAAGGCTTGTCTTTTAGCCTGAATGAAGTAATGATGTATGAGTGACATCCTGACTACTGTCTTAATTACAAAGAAGATCGAGCTGTAATAAATACTATACTATTTCACTTGGAAAGCTGAATGGGTGCCAGTGTGCAATGACACTGCAGAAGAATATATTATCAGTGATCATAGCAGCGCCTGTCCTTTTCAGGGAATTTACAAGGAAAGGATGGGTTAACGCAAGTTATTCTATTTCGTTGCATGCAGTCAGCACTTTTCCCATATATTGCACTTTCCCATGTATTTCAGTGCTTACTATGTATTCCAAAAGACTCAAATGTTCCTTCAGTTTTGGTTTGTAGCATTTGGTTTGAGTCACATAAACTGTAGTTCAGCCTTATTAGCAAAGAAGAAAAGATCAGTGATTATTCATTCAGAAACACATAGCATTTCAGTTTTCACCTTGCTTAAAATCCTGAAAATGTTTCATATCCTGTGGGATAGAAATTCATTCTAACCTGCAGAACATATCCATCAGTGAAATGTAAGTAATTGGGCTTTGTGTGTCTCAGTGTCTGTTGCAGCAGTTAGGATTTTTTTGCTGCATTTTCAGAATAAATAAGTCTATCTTGCCACAAGTAACAGAGTGAAAATAATTGAAACAAGGAGGTTGTGGACAGTGAAATATTTAACTTTGTGATACATTAGCGCGTAGATTTTCCTTTGAGATGTCAGGTATGGCAGTTACTCGGGACAGGAGAGTTGTAGGAGATGTGTTGTGTGGAGTTACCGGGCCCCAGCACCAGCTCAGGTTAGCTCAACTCTCCCACTGCTTTGTGTAAGTCTCCCCCTCCCTTGGATCAGGTGATTCCCATTGAAGCAATTCCTATAACTTGCAGCCCAAGTCATGGTTTACAACAACTTAGAATCACAGAATGATGAGGTGTTGGAAGGGACCCTAAAGATCATCTAGTCCCAGCCTTCCTTGCCACGTGCAGGGACACCTCCCGCTAGACCAGACTGGTCAAGATCTCATTCAGAAAAAACTTAAGAACTGACTTAAAGTCTTATTTATTATAATCTGCACCTCTGGTCTATTTGGACGAGACCATCATGTTTAATATTGCAGTGAACTCCTCCCCTTGTCCCTAGCTTTGTTACCAACAAGGGGTTTTGCTGCAGTCAGTCACAAATTTCCATTTCGTCTTCAGGGGGACAGCCTGCCTCACCATGGTGTTCATCATGGGCTGCAGGAGAATCTCTTCTTTCCCTGCTCCACTGTGAGGTCCTCCCCACAGAAGATAGTCCTTGAAATTTTTCATAGGCTGCAGTTATTCATTAACTGGTCTAGTGTGAAACCCTTCTCTGGGGTAAAGACCCTCAGGAACAGACTGCTCCAGCATGGAATCCCCATGGGGTCACAAGTCCTCCCACTAAACCTGTTCCAGCAGGGCTTCTTTCTCCACAGTCTACAGGTGCTGCCAGCACCTTGCTCCATTGTAGGCTTCCCAATTCACAGCCCTCCTCAGCTGCATCCACCTGCTCCATTGTGGGGTCCTCCACAGGCTGTAGGTGGATATGTGCTCCGCTGTGGACTTGTGCAAGGGACACTGACTCAAATTCCCAGTGGGATTGCAGCCTGTTCAGTGCAGCAGCACAGGTACAGCAGGGGTTCCCTGGCCACCTGCCAGTCCAGGCAGATTGCCGTGGTGTTATCAGAATGTTCCCAGGCATGACAGAGGGAGGTGATCAGCAGCACAGCACTGCAGTGAGTGGAGAAAGCAAAAGGCAGCTGTGAACAAGCACACAAGCCCAATGTACAGCCAGGCAAGTGAGCCCCATGACAAGCACAGGAGCTTGCTGATTTATTGTTAAACAGCAAAAACAGACATAAATTCAACCTAGCACACCCCAACCAGACTTGTCACTGTCTTGAACATCATGAGCCTCACAGTGGGTGCCAAAAACAATTGTTTTAGTTGAACCCCAGCCAACAACTAAATATCATGCAATATCCTGCTTCTTCCCCCCTACTGTGGGATCAGAGAGGGGACTGGAAAAGTAAAACTGAAAAAAACCCTTGTGGATTAAGATAAGTGTATCTTAATAGTTAAATCAAAATCCATGCATTCTAACAAACCAACACAAGAAAGTCATTCACTATTTCCCATTATGAGGAGGTGTTCAACCATCTCTGGGAGAGCTGCATTCTGTCATGTGCAATGGTGAGCTGGGCAGACAAACACTGTCTCTCCAAAGGCCCACAACTTCCTCCTTTCCCCCCATTTTATATGCTGACCATGACATCGTATGATATGGGATATCCCTTCCAGTTATTTGGGATCAGCTTTCCTGGCTGTGCTCCCTCCCAAATCCCTGTGTGCTCCCAGTCTCCTGACTGGTGGGATGGGGAGCAGAAAAGGCCTTGACAGTCTGCAAATACTGTTTAGCAGTAGCAAAAACATGTCTGTATTATCAACATCTTTTTAGCACAAATGGAAAACACAGTCCCATATCAGCAATTATGAAGAAAATGTACTCTACCCCTGCCCAAAACCAGCACACCATTGTTGAAAAAAGGTAGCTGAAATCAGTGGAATGCTCGGTTAATTCAACTCATGCTATAATGATGGAGCCTGGAAATCTCATCTTCTTTTACTGTCACTGGGGGGGTTACATCCCACTGGTCAGCTGCAATCATCCAATTCTCAGTGAGTTCTGCACACTGATGGAGGAGAGGTTGTACTCCTCTTTTATTATTTCTTTAATGCACTTAAAAAAGGTCCATGTGTTGTGGTCATTCTTTATGTGAGCTCATAGTCATTAGTCAGTCTCTGAGCCTGTACTAGTTTGTGGGTTTGTGATTCTGCATGTAATTAGGCTTAAAAAAATTTGAACTGTTAATTGAATAGTATAATCCTTTTATTCCTTCACAGACCTTTGAGAATACTCAGCCTGCCCATATTACTGTAAAAACCTTGTGATATTTGCCTTCAGAGAAAAATACAATTGCTGTCATTTTTCTTTTGCAAGGAAACTAAAAAGAAAATAGCAGTCCTAATGCAGCAACAGGACCTGATATTGCTGCTGCTTCAAAGCCTTACTAAACAAGTTCAGATTGGCATGGATACCTTCTATCCCTTTGATCCGGCTCAGAGTACTAGGTTCTCTTACCACAGATACAACTACAGAAACAACAATGAAATATCCACTCATGCCTTTTGGTACTACAATTTGAATCCAAGTTCCTCAAGAAATTCAGCTTATGGATGAAAACCAGCTGTTGTATCCCATGTGGGCACTGTATTGAATATGACACATGAACAAAAGACAACTGTTTTCTCACTGATATCAGTCTAATTAAAAAATGATTACTACTGAGCTGCTCAAAGCATTCCATGGAATGTGCATGTATGTTTCCCCTTGTGTCAATGGATATTATCTGCCTACTATGTACCTTTAAAATTCAGATTCATGTTCTGAGTAATCTTCATAAACAAATTCAACAAATACAAATTGCTGTGAAATGTGATATTAATTCCCACAACATATATCAGACTCAGACAAGGGATATATTTTTGTCCCCTTTGGTAAGTTTTTAGGAACTTTTTGGTAAGTTTTAGGAAGTAATTCAAAACAAGCAATGTACTAATCAACAAACAAAAGGAAAAAATAAGATTGTGACAGCTAAAACGGGATCGTTATATATATGTGATACCCAAATTACATGGTTACTGGGAATGCTTTTGTAATCATTTAATGAAAAAAAAGTGGAAAATACCTTCAAAACCAAAGAACATTCATACTTAACTTTCCTACTCACTAAGGAATCACAGATTAGTTGTGCTAGTAAAGTCCATCAAATAAGGCCAGCCGACTTAAAACTCCTCTAAAAATTTCCATAAATAAAACCAGCAATCTATTAAGAGCCATATAAAGCTCTGGATAATTTCTCTTGCCAGAAATTCAAAGAGAGAAGCAACTGAGACACACATTTTTCTAATGGGTATTTCCTGGGAAACCATTATCACCACAAACCAGCTGAGGAGGTTTTTTGACTTCTCTCTGAAATTACCAGTTAAATAAATCAGGAATTGTTGGCTTCTTTTGAAAAATATGGGAATATGGGAAGCCCTGAAGTAAATAAGCTTCCTCAGGTCCCAGGCAGTCATGCGAATTACTTAATAGTTACAATGGTTTCAGTGGCAAATTTTCTCAGGCCAGATATTTCATTATGGAGGTGATAACACTGATCCTGCAAAGTTATTTGAGCTGATGGAGGCAGTGACATTGAGGTAGGAACTAGTCAAAATCTCCTCCTGATGCTGAAAATGTACACACAAGCTGTGCATTTTATGAACTGCATTTAATGAAAGATAGCAATTAAAACTGCAGTATTTTTGTTTGCAATTCATGCTGTAGAAGTGTAATTATCATTCTAGGTCACTAATTTACTTGCTATAAGTAATCATCCCAAATTATTACAGGTGCCTTCATGATAGACTGAAGGCTGATAGATATACTTCTCCCATTTATTTTTACTTGAAATAATTTTATATTCATTTTCAAGTTAATATATAGTTGAAGTCAATAATTCCCCTTCATTTTATCAAAGAGAAGATGTTGGAGTTTTTTCTGTCGCCACTGGACCAGTTTGTGAAGCAAAAACATAATTAATAGAAGCTTCAAAGTAAAGTTTATATAAATTATTGGCAGATTAGGATCTCACAAAATTGAAAGGGTAAATAATTGCAATTTTTTTGCTACTTCTGCAATGAATTTACATTTGTAGTCTTAAACTGTACTACACATTTCACCTGGTTAGAAATAATGCACCTCAGATTCACGAGGTGTAAAACTATGCTCATCAACAATTAGTAAGTGTTCATTGCTTATGCCAATTTTCCTCCAAAAGGAAGAAATGGGATATAAAATACTTTCCTATCACAATATCATGCCCAAAAAGGCTTGTTAAATAAGTGTCTTCTAATGTCAACAAAGAGAGGTTGACTTTAGCCTCCTTCAAAGCCAATGCTGAACAATAGCATTTCAACACTGAGTTTTATGCTGCATTGTTGTATAGACAATAATAAACCTTTTATCATCACAGTTGGATATTATATTATACTCTATGCATACAACTGTTAGTAATTACAACAACTAGGCTTTTCTAACAATTGTTTGTTGAAAACACCCTTTACTCTACACATGCAGTGGAACAGATTTTAAGTAAAATTTTAAGTTATAAGGAAAGTCTTGGGATGGCAGAGATAATAATCTACCCATGGACAAAAAAATACTCCAATAGCTGACAGAGCAATTACTTTGGATCATAAAAGAGACCTATTTTTTCAATAACAATCATGAACACTGTAGGGAAGCAGCTTTTCCTCTTATCAGACTGCTGTGATATATATAAATGGTTTTGGGAACAGGCAATTACCTCACATATATATAAGGTTATATTTTAACTGTGGACTTAAATATTACTCATTCTAATAACTGTGATAGCAAGTAAGTAGCAAACTACTCTAGCTTATATTTTATTAAGTTTAACTCCATTTCAAAGTGTTTTCAGGATTAGGGGTTATGTTTTACCTTTACAATTTAAATACTATTTCTGTGTTTTACTTTCGTCACTTTCATAGAGTGAAATGGTTTAGTTTGGAAGGGACCTTAAAGATTATCTGTTTCCAAGTCTCTTGCCATGGGCAGGGACATCTTTCACTAGACCAGGTCACTCACAGCTCCATTCAACCTGGCCCTGAACACTTCCAAATATGGGGCACACAAAGCTTCTCTAGGAAACCTGCTCCACAACCTCACCAACCTCACAGAAAACGTTTAGAATAAGATCCTACCCTCCTCCATCTTAAAGCCATTCCATGATGTTCTATCCCTGTGACATCTATCACATGACTTTGTCAAAAGCCCCTCTACACCTCTCTTGTATCCTCTTTAGGTATGGGAAGATACCCTAAGGTAACAGTGGAGCGTTCTCCACTTCAAGCTGAGCAACCTCAACTTTCTCAGCCTGTCTGCATAGGAGAGGGTCTCCAACCCTCTGTTTATCACAAGTAGTTTATATATAATTTGCTTAAGTCTTTTAGAAAACAAGCAGTATGGCACATAGCAGTAGAAATAATTTGCAAAAGTGGATGATTTTTTCACATAAATAATAACTTTTATTTATTGCATTTAACTTTCCTTTTCTACCTTTAGTTAGGAAAAAATCCTTATATAAAATGTGAAACAAAGTTTTGAGAGGTATTTGACAGGAATTTTATAAAAATAATACATTAATTTTAATAAATTAAAATTAAATATTTAAATTAAATATTTTAATATTTTTGTATAATTTTAGCTCATCTGTTGTCAAGAAGTAACAGATTTCAAAATCTTTACAGAAGGATGCATATTGATATAGTAACTTTTTTAAAAAAAAATTCAATATACAGTAACCCTAGAAAATGCATTGCAGAAAAAAATAGTGGAAGAAATGATATTTTTAGGAATCTTGAAAATATTGCTTGGTTTGTGGGGGATATATGTTTTAAGAGTAAGTGAGTTAAATAAAAGGAAAAATATCTAATTACACTTTATCTTAACTTTTAGATTTTAAGCTCATACGCATTAGGCTGCAAATAGGCCTAATATTTAACAGAGGATAATACAAGTGTTGTTTCATTACTTCCACTTCAAAATTATTTCAGAAACTTTTGATTTTTCATAGTTTGGTAGAGATCCCACTACAAGGCAAAGAAGACGATCTTTAAAAATGATCTGTAAACTATGATGGGCAAAACAGCCTCCAGTACTGAGTGATAATCAGAACAATTAATATCACATTTACGTTGAGAAGTTTCTCATCTGAAGTTTTTATGCCACATTATATTGTGGAATTAGTGTTTATCGTTATGCTTTTGTTTGTACTATATTACAGCTTCTTATTATAACTACAGTCAAAACAGACACAGTGCTGGTGGGGGCACCCAGCTGCTGGAGCACAAATCCAGATATTTAGGGCAGAAATCACAGGAGCATCCTTCTGGATGATTAGCACTCTAATTAGACCTTGAGCCTCTGCATAATGTGAAGGTTCTTAACTACTAAAGCTTTTTTACTTCTTTAGATGTAAAGAGTCCGGTGAGCAAATGCCATTATAGGTTTCTATCTTAATAAATCTGGTTGTGGCAAACACTGGGAGAGTCAAATCAAAGCATTTTTCTCATGTACATCCTTTGGCTAGAAACAGAACCACCAACACTAGAGCCTCTCTCCTAAAGCAGGTTTAGATCTTGTCCTAGAGGTCTCCTCTGTTTGAGTTAAGGCGTCCATCATACTGACTAATTTCTGTTTGTAAAAGAAGTATGCTTCATGCTTCCTCATAGGGTGTTAACTGCTTCATTCTCTGCTTTCGCCCACAAAAACAAGGACAACTGTTTGAAACTGACAAGAATTATTACATGATCTCAACAGGTGCATATCTAATTGTTCTCCAGTACTTTTCCCGGGGTATTAGGAGAAAGTCTGCATGTATTGGGAGGGGCCCAAACACTCAGATGCAGACAGCACTTCAACCAATACTGGTTCTGGTTTGAGACAATATGAAAATATTATTCTGTTTGCTCTGGCAGCTTCAGGAGCATTTAAAATAGAGGACTTTTAAATGTTCATTTTTCTTTTTGTAGCAATTTAAGAAAAGAAGCCATGAGTTACAGGAGAGCTTTGGTTGATGTACTGTTTATAGTGAAAACAGTTATACTTACTGATTAAAAGTTTCTGACTGAACTTACAAACAGCAGTGGTTGTCATGAAGATATTTTTCAGCAAGCATGCATTGTGAAGATTGGAGTAGAAAGCTGACTTTTTGGTAATTAATATTCTATCCTTTGAATGAACTGGTTAGCACTGGAGTCAGGAACTTATGATAATGATCTCCTAAAAAATAAGCCAGAAAAATTAAAATAAGCAATCTCATATTTTAAAATGTCCAAAAGGAAAAAAATCATCTTCATGATCTTTTCAAGAGATCTTGCTACTCATAAATAGGTAATCATAAAATATTTACTTCTTTTTAGACATTGCTGTTGGTCTCAGTGGAATTATTTCTACAAACATAGTATTTGAAAAATTGATTGATATCAAAAAACATATAACTACAATTTTTAAAGAATTTTTTCTTTAAGAGAAGTGTAGGGGATTGGGTTGAAACATCAAGCCGTGGAACCCATTGATTAGGATCTGCTTTTGTACTAGCTGGCTAAAACCCATAAAATGACACACAAATCCTTCTTTTTTCCTCATATAATTTCCATCTAATACTTCTTTTTAATCCATCTCATTGTAGTTATAAACTCCTATTCAGAGTTCTTAGTTCACCACATCAGAATCCTGTGTTTATTAGCAATGCAGGCAGCCTGGCATCACCTGTTGCAATTATGTTGATAAATATTTGATGTTTTTTGAGGTAGGATAAATCTTTTTCTGCTCCTCCCACAAATTAAATAAAAATAAACATGAAGAAATAAATAATTACAAGGCTTGCCTTGCTTTTTGTTGAAATCTAACATACATATATTTGCAAGCAGTTAATACCTTTGGTGCTAGGCATGGTGTCAGTTCCCACAGCTACAAGTGAAACAGAGGTCAGCACCTCCGTTTTTGATATGCAGTATATATACGTAGAAGTTTCCATAAATATGGAATAATTACCAACCCAATAAACCATTTTAATAACTCAAAAATTTTGCTGTAGCATACAGCAAAGAAGCATGAATAACTGTCTAATGAACAGGCCCTCTGAAACCTCAAGATTCTCTTAGAATACTAGTAAACTACTGGAAGTGTCTTTAGAGTCAGCTGTGTAAGAGTGATGTGGATTTTCATGATAAACTTTCAGTCTCTGCAGTTTTACAAAGCATTTCTTGTATTAAAGTTACTTATCACAAAATATTTTTATGCTGACAAGTCATTAAAATATGACAACTACATAATATCACACTTTGAAATATTGCCTTTACTTCTGATTCAGTCCTGTAAATGAACAGCATGACAAATTGCACCACTGTGACCTGACACAAAGTACGTAGGAGTCTCTGGGGTGCATTTCCATTATTCATCAAAGGTTTTGCACTTATTTCTTAGATTCACTGTAAATGACAGTAAAGGTATGTTGATCATGCTTAAAATGTTTGATCTTGATAATAAATTAAAAAAAATACATTTTTGAAAAGAAAATCAGAATTGTATTAATTTTTGTTAACATATTAATGCTCTCTAGGTTTCATCACCATTTTATTTTGAAAAGTAGAATAAAAAGCAAGGAAAACATTTGGAAGAATAAGGCTTACGAAGTTCTCAGCTTTTTTAGTAAAAGAATAGACCTGATTTTGACCATTGGCAGAAAAGTAGTGCCATAAATATTCAAAATCTGCAGAAGTGAAAATGCTACTTGCAAACACTAAAACTCAAAGGCTATATTGCATCCGAGGAAATTCCTAGTTTTATTAAAAGGCACATTTGGTCCTGTATTTCTTGAAGTGTATAGGTGCTAGGTGTACTTTGTCCACAAATATTTAGCATACTAGTATAATAAAGTTTATGCAAAATTTGGTTTTTATGACCATAGGTAGCATAAATGCCAAACTGGACACCTACGTCAAAGTGAAGGCACTAATGGTTATAATTTAGTCATGTTTTACAAAGCCAAAGAAAAACTGGATTTCAGGCCACAAGTTTATTTGCGTATCTGAATCTCTTTTCCAGCTTTTGTGACTCTATAGTAATTTTGTCTATGACTGCTACTAATTTTTGAAAAGAGATTTCATCTCCAAAACCAGTGATATAATTAAAGACAACAACTATTAAATGTATCCCTTTATGGCAAACTAAGTCTTATATTCTCCATGATATTTTATAAGCAAAAAAATAGACTGATAATCCTGATAGTCCTGATTTTCTAAAGATCTTCCATTTAGGGTCTTAATATCAAAATTATTTTCTATTAATTTCTATATAAAAATTAATTACAAATGTCAGACTTTGAAGCTGGCCAGACACAAAGTACTTGAAGATACAGAAATACTTGGATTTATAGAAATCAACTAAAGTGGTATATAAAGAGCTCTGTTGAGAAAATCTGCACAGAAGAGCTGTGTTTCCGGCATAATCAAATCAGATGTCTCCCTTTCCTTTAACATGGGATTTAGAAATCAGAAATGCAAGAAAATTAGCAAAGCATATGGATTTCTTTTTTTTGTCAGACAGATTAAGACAATAGGTAGAAAAAAAGGGGAAGAACCTCTCAGACATAAATATTTACCATAGGAAATATAAATCCACAAAAAAACCAAAGAAAAGGTTTGTAAAGCTAAGATTTGTCAAAACAGGTCAGTATGGAAAATTATTTGTGTGAAGTATTTGTACTATTTAGAAACCTTACCCATTACATCCAACAAATATTTCAATAAAATTCTATTATTTAATGTTAAATTATTGTTTTAAACAGCCTTGTTTTATTATGCCTTTAAACCTGATCTAGCTTCTTTCTAAAGGAGGGAGTTATGAAGCAGCCATTTTCATTTTTCCACCATCTCATTCTGCCTCTTTCAGAACGAGCCAGTCAGTTTGTTCATTTCCCTTTAAATTTTCCTACCTCAAAAAAAAAAAAAAAAAAAAAAAAAAAAAAAAAAAAAAAAAAAAAAAAAAAAAAAAAAAAATTAATACTACCCAAGACGCTATGGTGGAGCTGTTGGCTAAACCTCCTTGTAATTTCTGATTTTTTTTTCCTTCATTGGTAATCAAACACTGAGACAAAGTGGAGGAAGAAGCACAGCTCTCAAAAGAGTTAATTCTTAACTAGAGGAAGTTGCCAGAGTATGCTAATAATCTTTGTTAGCAAGAGCAGAACCAGAAATAAAGTTTTATTCACACTGCCTGCCTGATTCAAATCTTTCTTCCACATTGTCCAACTCCCCAGGTACGTTGTCCTTTCCCTTACTGCAATAATTATGGTGGCTCTAAATGTTGTGCTAAAAATGAAGAATTTGTCAAAATTATATTTACTATTACAAGTAAATTTTGGTACCCATCCAAAATATTTTTTCCTGCAGTCTAGAAAGATCTCTATGGCTTGTGGAAACCTACTTCACCTAACTTGAAATTAACTGGTTCTGCCTTTGATAATAGCTCTGCAGTCTGTGATGAAACAATTTGCAAAATATATCTGAGATTTTGTGGCTGTTTAGTTTGTGATCAGATCCATTCTATGGTGTCTCTGCTGTTATCACCACCATTAGTAGTTACTGTACATTACTGAGTACATCTCCCAGAAGTGCAGGTCTTTAGACTACTGAAAAGATAAACCCTCCATCAGTATTTGTGCAGAGAAAGCATATAGCCAGATGGGCAGAATTGCTCAGAGAAAAAAAACATCCAAAAAGCATTCTTCAACTCATACTGTTTTTAACAAGTATTCTTCACAGTACCTTCATTAAATGCTGTGTCATTACAAGGTTTAAGTTAGCTAGAACTTCACTAATAAGCTGTGCTGATTCTTCATGTAACAGCTCACATTTCATAACTAAACGGGTTTTTATTAAGCTAATAATAGATATAAGTGGACAAATTGACACAGGTTTAAATAAACATGAAGAAGTAGTGAAAGAAATTTCACAGGCTGAGATACAATATTGAGTGGTCACGGGATTCAACTTTCTGATCTGAGTATCTGCAGAGACAGGTATTGTTCCCTAGGTAGTTTGGGGCTTCAGCCCCAAGTGGCTAAAACACATGAGGAAGGAATTCAGGCTGAAAAGTTAGATGGTTCTTATTCATTAAAACCAGGTGGAGAAAGGGGGTAAGGAAACCCCTTAGAAAACATCATCAGTCACTTCATCACTTGCAAACTTTCCCTAAGGGAATATGAAATGCACCTGAAAATCAGCAATGCACAGAGATTATGGGTGAGTAAGTTTTTGTCCTTTCTTTTAGGAATATGCTGCAGGAGGGTATGGGGTGGAGTGATGTTTCCCCAGTCCTGATTTCTTCTATCCCTCTTATAACATTATGGTTACCACAAATAACTTACAGAGAACTTCACCTAGCATAAGGCATAGTTTAGGGTAACATACACTAATTGCAGAAGCAAAAGATTTGGGGAAGAAAATGGGTCTGTGTTTCACGTCTCACACTCTGACCTGAGCTTTCCTTTCAATTTGGACTGATTTATCGGTCTTCAGAGCCCTCCTCCATTTGCATGGATGAGTTTTTTGAAACATGCTAACTGCACAGTTGTCAGTCTGCTTTATGAACTCAGCCACAGTATTACCCCCATCAAGGGCCTCTTGCAGCTTAAACTATTTCTCCCTCCCTATTGTATTTTTAATTTCTTCACCACAAGAGTTGACTGCTATCTTCTCCCAGCATTAACTCATTAGCCTCAATCTTGCATTGTCCCCAAATGTTTATAACTTGTTTTCCTTTCTCCCCAGTATTTCTTAAAGCCTTCTGGTGCAGTTAGAGCTTTGCCATCTACCATCTTCCTGACACTGCAGCAGCAACAACTGCTCTGAATGATGTTTTCTGAACCGTGATGAAAAGTGTGTCTGTGTTCCAATTTCTCGCAGTGCTGCTCTAACATACTGCATTTTTTTTCTTCTGATCTGATCTATTGCTGTCTGTCTTCAGTCACTAAATGTGGTATCTTTCAGGTGAGACACACTTTAAGGGTACTCATATCATTGTCCCTTCTCCACTAATTCCACCCATCTTCCTTTTCCCCCAGCAGTCACTAATTACTCACTTCATTTCCACCTGCTGTTTCCACTGTCCATGGTTTATTTATAATGTTTCTTACTACGTCTAGAATCAAATATCGTACTCTAGACCATTGCTTATTAGCATCTTGTCATAAAGAAGTCACATTTATACCTTTTTCTGCACATTAACATTGCTTTAGAGTTGTGGAAGAAGGAGGTCTATGACTCAGTAGCTACAAAGACTTATTAAATATCTCTACATCAGCATAGAAAGAGCTTCTGTGCTGCACCAACTTTTGGTAAAAAATTCAGAGAAATATGGTGGCAATGGGTGACAATTTTATACAATGCTATTGTAGGAAGTTTCAAAATCATTGTGTCCTCCTTGGTAATTAAAGCCTGTGATTTGTTACATCTCAGGAAGGAAGAGATAAAGGTATGTTTTTACTCATCTTCCTTCTGGAGCCTGAGCTTCATTGCCAAATGACTTGAATTTTGTGAGTATTACAGTTAAGGAAAGGACAACAGACTGGAATCAGCCTCAGATTAAGAGCTTCAAATAATCTGCCCAGAGTAACGTTAATTTCTACACCAATTTGTTGAAATAAAGAAGTCTCTGGGAGTCCAAGCTGGCTGATCTGGCTCTATTCTTTGCATTCTAACACATGCTTGTGTCAATGTTTACCTGTCAGTCTACTGCAACCTAGGATGGCGCCTGCACTTCAGGCTTTCACTGTGACTGAGAAATCCTAAATCCAATTTGTGAAACCATCACTCACTTGCATGTGAAAAAGATGATCTGTGTGTAGACTTATTCTCCCACCTATAGGAAAAAAAAAATCAAGAATTCTCCTGCTGCAGAGCACAGTCCAATGAATATTTGAAGTGTCCAAGAACTCCTCTGTATGGTTTTGAGAGAAATAACATTACACTGTAAGCACATTGCCTTAATGTATCATACTGTATGATGGAGGGCAATGCAGGCTTTTACCTTTCACTGATGTAACCCTACAAGTGTTAGTAACATTGCAATAAACTCACACACATGTGACAGAGTTACTGCTGGGGGCCAGGATGGCATGCTTATATCTGCAGGTTAAGAACTTCATTGTTTATCCAGTGACGTTCTTACTGTGGAAAGTATTTCTGCATTGGTCAAAGGCTAGTGGAAACATACTTTCAAATTCTGAATGACAGTTTTGGCTGCGTGGTTTGTTTGGTTTCTTTATGATTGATGTGAGAAAGGTTAAAAACCACAGCCCTGTTTTTGGCCCTCTCTCTTATTTAGGAAATTATTTGTTCTGTCAGATTCCAACAAGTCCTGTTTACAATGCATTATTTTAACTTGTCTTTAAATGTAATGCAATTGCATTATGAGACTAACCTTAATATCTGAACAATGCCTGAAATCTGAGAGTACTCTGTAGTAGACAGTCAGTTACCTTGTTGGTTTTCCTGGGTTGTAAGAAGAATGACAAATTTTGTTATACCTCCATGGCATGTACAAAAGGAAAGGTTCTAGTGTCATTCAGCAGGAGCTTTAAAACAGGAAAAGTTTTTCATCAGAAAATTCCCCCTCTTTCTCTTAAAGGAATGGGTAGAATAGGACTTATATTTGAGTCACATTACTTATGAAATATATGAAGATTTTCACAAAAAAAAAAAAAAAAAAAAAAAAAACCAAAAAAAAATCGGTCTTTTGATCAACAGTGTTTCCCTGAGTTCCAACTATCTCAAATGCTGTCCCTAACATGGTTTTTTTAGATATTTGAGAAATTTTATCACTGTCATCCTATTGAGGATCATATATCTTTGAAAGCTGTGTTCCTTGACCTTTGCAAATATTACCTCCTCAGCACTGTTTGCAAGCAGTGACAGATACTGTCCTAAAACTCTCCTAAACTAATCATTGACTGCTGCAAAAGCTACAAGTGTATCAGAAGCAAGCCTAAGAGATTTTACATGCACACCAAAGACTCTTACACTGTTTACAGAGGCTTCTGGTAAACTAAAACTGAAATTGGGATGACATTCTTTTCCTAACTATAATGTAGGTATCTTCAGCTGACCCTGACTGCTGTAGTTAAACATTGTTTTACAGAATATGACCACTTAAGCTAGATATAGTATTTAGCTGAAGACCATAAAATTGACTTTGGGCCTGTATGCCATGGCAAGCCAAATGTGTTACAGCATAACCTTGAGATTTTAAAGTCATCCAAGGTAGATTTGGTGCTACAGCTGTCTTGAAAATAGCTTCAGCCAATCCAAGTCTCAAAAAATGAGTTCATCATTATTGCACTTCCTCTTTAAGCAGGAAACAATTTTGGCTGTTCATTGCTACTGCTTTTAGTCTACAGATATCTTGAAGTGGACATTTTGGGAAACTGCTTGGTTTTACCAAAATTACAGGTTTGGGTCTGGAGCACCAAAGAAGCCTTCAGTGCAGAAACGTCAGGAGTAGGTGATCAGTTTCACCTCATGGCTGTGTGGTCTATAACCTCAGCTCTTGTACTTGATACTCCTCCAGTTATGCCTATGTTTGTCCTTAAGGCATTGTACTAGGGATGTATTACCATCTCCTATAAACAAGGTGAGTAATCTAAGGAATAATTTATCTCCAGGAATGTTCTGGTGAGTTTGCTTTTTTTTTGTGTCTGAAATGAGGAGTATATTTTTGCTTGTTTTAGTTCACATCTAATTATGAGACCACAAATTTATTTACGTTTTTAATAATTTGATAATCCTAGATGTATAATGATTAGACAAACTGTTGTCACTATCATAAGCCTTTAAGACTTTGCTTATATATTGTCCAAAAGTCTTATTTTTAAAATTAATGTGCCTAAATTTGAACTGCAACTGAATTTTCTAAGGGTGGAGTTTTTCCCTAGTTATTAAGAGTGCTGGTAATTTTTTCTTACATTCCTGCTCTTGTATTTGAAATTTCAATTGGTTCTGAGGCAATCATGATTTTGCCACTGTATTATCAAGAACATATAGTACTACTAGTAGTATTGATAATATAATCACCAAGGGAAAAATATTTTAAGTCAAGTGTAGATAATAATTTACACTGCATAAAAAATAATAAAATAAATTGAGTTATAAATATTTTGCATAATGGCCTTGCTTATTACACAACCTAGATTTTAAAATGAGATCATATTTTATCATGATCAAATAATGATAGTGATGCCCTGACAATTAAGAACAAATATCTAAAGTGAGAGCATATGAAATTAAAATATTTTTCTTGCTGTTGCATTAAACTTATGAAAGGCTCACTAGAACCATGAAACACAAGGGTATTTGGTTTACTGTTGATAGAGAAAATCTGATTTAAATAGATATAGCTGAGGAATAAAGTGCAAATTACCTTAACTAGAAAATGATAGTGTTGAAATTTCAACCCGAACAGAATAGTCTTTTGCTATTTTCAGCAGGTAAAATCTTGGATTTTCTTTCTTTCTTCATCAGGAGGAGTCTCTGTGGTCTCATAATATGATTGACTCTTCTTCACTGGACAATGCTTTGTTTCCCTTTTCCACTCTAAATCACTCATTGAAAAGGCAACAGGTTTGAGATCTCCAGTCCTCATTCAAGCTCTGACTAAATTACACTCATTTGAAATACTGCTTCCCTAAAGGCAGAATAATTGAGTACAAGCACAGTCTTGTTCTTAAAGCTGAGGTAATGCACTATAGCACTGGAAATAAAGAAATATCCTTTTTTCCATTTTTTTACCAGAAATTATCAAAATTTCCAAATCAACTGTTCTGGGAGAGCAAAATTGTTGATTCAAAATACTACTACTACTGTTACTACTATTAATAATGATGAAGAAGAAGAATTTTAGTATTAGCAGTAATAATAGTAATAATTATACTGCCTAAACTGTAGTTGTGTTTTCCAAATGTTCTAAACTGATATAAGCTTTATTTTTTGTATAATGATTATTACATTTTGTTCTGACATTAGTATCAGGGAACTTACCCCTTCCATTCTTCTGGCTCAACCAAAATTTCTTAAAGCTAGAACAGATTTTGACATGGAAGACAATCTCATTTGAAAAACTCCAGTGTTCATAATTAAAATTCTAGAAATTTATTACATCAGAAAAATCCTACATGGAATAATGGATCACACACAAGTTACCTCAGAACCAGGAAGTTCCCATCATACAATTGTCAAGGGTTGGGAGAAAGGTTGAAGAGAAATTTGCTATAGTGTTGGCTTTCTTCTTGCTGCACTCTCTAGGCAGCTGCTCTTGAACATTGTTAGAGACAAATATGCTGAGCTACTAACTAAGAGTTTGTGGTGGTTCGTGGATTTGTTCTGTTTAAGTTTTGTTAAAGTTATGCTTTATTTAGGCCTTTCAAGATGGCTTCCACTGTCCTCCATTTTGTTGTTTACCACTTTCAGGGTAAAGTTTAGTAACAGTTGATTGGTCCGAAGTTTCAAGGTTGGTCATATGTCAATCATAAGTTTGAGGGGGAAAAACAGCCACAGCGACACTCCTCCCCTTAGCTAGATACTTCTGAGGTGATCTGTCGCATGGTTGGTTAGCTCCTCACCCCACTTTCCCGCCTTTGTCACTATTGGATGTTGTCACCTCACCCCATCCCTTCCTTGTTCGTGATTGGTTCATTGTTGCCGGTTAATGTGAGACCATGTTGTTGTATAAAAGCTTAGTCCCTCCCCTGCTCGGGGTCTCACTTGAGGCACCGGCAGGGTGAGAGCAATAAACCTCCCCTGTTTCTCTCTTAATTGAGTCCCGTCCTTCTTTCCCCTGCTCCTATCGCGAAAGTGTGTTGGTCTGCCTGAGTGACAGTCTGTGACACGGACCTCTGGTATCTGTGGACACGCCTCTGGCGCTAGTCGGGAACCCTCTTGAGGCGTGTGGCCTTCTCGGGCCTAATTCCCGAAAGGTTTACCACCGCAAGAGTCTAACCAATGTAACTGGTCTAGTGTTTCTTAAAACTTTCACACTCTTTTTCAAAACAACCCACATCTTGGCATTATAATGAGTTACTGTTATTTCCCAAGAGTTAGTTCAGGTGTCATGTCCTTTCATGCGAGGCAAGTCAGAAGTGAGCCATAGCAGTGATTTCATGCCTTTTTTCTCTGATTTCTATTTTACGCCACTCTGCTGATTAACAGAAGTAAACTACTAAATTAGGAGCAGTGTATAGAGGTATTTGTTTTCCCTATTACATTATTGTTTAAGAAACAAAACGAAAAAAAATCCCAAAACTAATGAGAAGTTCTTCTGAATAAGAAGACAGAATTGTTAATTTTTCAGGGATAACAGGGAGTGATTTCTAGGAAGGCATTACTGACTTTTACTAGTTAAATGATACTAGAATTTAAAACCAAACCAACATCTCCAATCAAGAGTCCATGGTCTCTGTTTTAGCAGCTCTCTCCTGGTCTCTATTTTTATACATCATAACACACTAAAGGTAGTTGTATGCCAAATAAATTATGATATATACAAGAAAAGCTTTTTTGTTTGCTTGTTTGTTTGTTTTCCCTTTCTGGAGTCATGGCATCTTGCATCCACCTTTTAGTTTCTGTAGAATTTTTTTTCTGTATTTTTTCACTTGATGAGAAAATTTATATCTCAAGAGTACCAAAACTAAGTTAAAGATCCTTGATTTCAGCGCATTCAGGTGAATATCTTTTTGTTTCCTGTGCCGCTTTAATCAGTGAGAAAAGCACCTCACTTTCAGTACCAGAGAACAGGCAACATCACTGAATGGCATTTTAATTCAGTCTCTCTCCTGTTTATGTCGTGATCAAGAACTTGCCTCTCCACTTTTAAGACCATTTCCTTAGTGAAGAATCTTTCCTATGCAATTTTGTTTCTTTTTTATTGCTGAAATGGACAGAAGGAAAATTTATGTGGCCAAGCGTAGAAAGGGAAATGATTTTTTTCTGTAACAAAAACACTCATTTTCACAGAAATTTTGCAGTGTATGATCCAACTAGTTAAATATTGAGTGCGTGATCACTTACAATTCTCCCTTACTTACTTACTCCCTTACTGATAAAGAAAGAGATAAAATGGAAATCAGAGAATGGGAAAACAGCATATTTTAACTGTCAAACTCACCCTAACTGCAAAGAGGTGAACATGGAAGAATATAAGAATAAAGCATTTCCACAGCATTGCAATATGATTCATATTGTGACTTAAAGGGTCTCTTTGTTACTGGTTGAAAATTAAAAATACATCATATCTTAGAAGTTATGAAATGACACATGCCATACAAAAAAATCCAGTTTCATTATTTCTCAGGGAATAAGAACAAATACCCTCCAGTATTGTCCAGTTAACAATCAAAAGTTCTAAAATCTAAATCTAATACTACAATCCAAAAATGTGGCTAGACATGAATTCTCAGGGATTACAATATTTAAAAGTTGCACAGTTGTTTCACAAAATAATATTATCACTCCTCCTTCCTTTCTTACATTTCCAACATTTTTGCCAAGTACCTATAAAACTGAATATAATGTTTTTGGATATGAAATTCTGTCTTCGTTTGTTTCCCAATTAATAGCATTCACAGGAAATGGCTCTTAAAAATGCCCTTGATTTTAAAATATATTTACAAATAAAGTTTGTAATGTGTATTAGAAACTAATGTGTATTAAACTGAAAGATACAAGGAAAGGGTAGTACATTTAAATAGATTTATAATAATTAAATTATTTATGTAAATACACCTCAGTTAAGACACTATATGAAGCATATCCACATTAAATTTTTAGCTTCCTTTTTGCAGTGAAAGTTCTGAAAGTATAAAAATATACATGTTAGTACTTGGATTGCATATTTAAAGAAAGAAATGTTCATATGGATTTTTCATTTACATACTAAGCAGTAAAATATTTTGATACCATCAGTTCTAGAAAAAAAATCCACCCAAGTTATCACAGACAATAGAAATCCAACTAAAAATTTTTACCGATGCAACCACACTTGAATGTCTATTTTAATTTAGCAAACAACTTGGAAATTCAACTCACTTTTAATGTTTTGGTTTTTTTGTTAATAAATGATATCAAAGTAATTAATTTTAAGATAAAAAATATCAATTCCTCTCAAGAAATCCAATTCAAAAGCAAAGCCTTTCTTGTATAAAAGGCTTCAGAGAAAAGAAGTCTTATCTTCTTCAATGGTCTACTAGCCTCCTAAAATGCATCTCATTAGGGTTAGTCTGATGGAGTGAGAAGTCTTACTCAGAGTCTTTTCTCTGAAATGACAGAAGTAAAGAAATTTGAAATATTTATGCCTGCTCTTATAGTTAGGGTACTTTAACACACTGCTTTCTCAGAAAAGGTCCCCTCCTTACAGAAAGATTGACAACGGAAATGTTACACAGAAATGCAACAATAGCCAACATGAACCATTTTTAGAAAAATAATTATTTCAATTAAAATTTTAAAAATTTAGTTTATTTAAAGCAGGTTTTATAGATGTGCAGTTTTAAATGTGGCAACATATTCAATTTCAATAAAGCAAGTTATTCAGATGTTAAGCAGCCAAATATTTTCCCATCTTTGTATTATTGCATTACTGTTGGCTGTGAAACCTGCCTGTTTCTCTGTCTGTACCACTGGGTTGCATCCAGAGTCTGCAGGGTTCTTCCTCATTTCTGGTGTTGAGGTGGAGCTGCCTTGCTGACCAGGGCACAGGCACACATTGCCGCCATCTCTTGCTGACACTGCTGCTGCCAAAGAGACTATGGAGGAGGACTTGGTCTATTCCAGCATACTCTGCTCTCCCATTTGTATATGTCCATGCTCAAGTTAGGAATGTTTCAACTGGGTTTATTTTCTGGTTGCCAAAGGTTTAGGAGAAATCCAGCTAGCATAGGACAGACAATGCTGTTTTCGCTAGGCTGTCTCCAGGTCCTGAGCTACTTTTTTTCTAGCTTGCCCAGGTGTCTCTGTGCTTCAACCAGAGGTAGAAAAATTTTACACAGGATAAAAGTAAACATGATGAAGCAACTAGGGTTTTCCATTGGTGGTTTGCCTTGAACTGCCTTTGTTTAACAGATTTCTGTAGTGGAATGATATCAGAGAGTCAAACATTCTGGGTCATATGCTCCAGAAATCACAGGGCAGGGGTCTAAGCTGGTCTAAGATAAAAATCTGTGTGTTCAGATTTGTCATTGTCAGTGGAGATGCAGATATAATACTTGGGCAAATATATTTCTGTATCACATTCATCCATTACTCATAGGCTGCTTTCCTATTGCAGATAATTTTACAGTTGCCACATAGGAGTGACAAATGGGTTTATGGAGGTTTTTTTACATCTGCCAACCAAAGGATATTTACTAATCCTGTTTCTCTAAAATAAATCATGTAGCTCACAGTTAAAATAAGTTTAAAAAATGCTGGGAACGTTTGTGAATTTCCTATCTGTTGCAGCAGTTGTCTATCTCCTTTGTCATTTGCTATAAAACCTGTGGAAAGACCTTGAAAGGTGAGATGGGTTTGGGGCGTGGGGATATTTTCTTGTTTGTTTGTTTGTTTGTTCGTTTAAAGTGTGATGATATATTTGACACTTACGTAATTTTTATTAATGATGTGTATGCTATTTTATCCAGAAAAACAATGTAACCTTTTCTTCATTCATCATGAAAACCTTCGTCACAAATCAAAAACTTGACTTTTTGTTGCCTGTGTACCTTTATCTAGACTAAATTTCAATTTAATCACTTTAGTAATTTTCTTCACTTGGCTTATTTCCAGGAATGATTATTATTGACTAGTGTGGAAGTCATAGCTTTGTGTGGCTGATGAAATGAGCCATTTGACTGGGATACAGAAGACCTTTGTTGTATTAATGGTTCAATTTATGCTGCTTCTTCAATGTACTTAGCAGTTCAGGTTTTTTATTTTTAAAGGAAATTAACATATCAGGTACTTTGGCTTGGTATATTGTGACAGAACACTGACCTGAATGCAATAACAGTTCAAATAGTTTGAATTACTGTAATTTCATTCCATTAGTGTGCATTAAAAACTGATATTAATTTGCTAACTGCAAGTATCTGTTCATGTTTACTTAAATCATATGTATACTGAAATTAACACCAGTCAAGAGGAAACTAAATTTTAAAACGAGGCATAATAAATTTTCAGGTTTTTTGAAGGTTTCTTGTGTATTGTTATGTTTAAATATTTGGTATTAAAATTAAATGGATAATAATGTACTTTTCAAAGCTCCAAATAAATCCAGAAAAACAAATAAATACAATATTAAATCACTTGAAGACATTTATTTTAGTCTTTTGATTGAATTCACTAGTGTGAAGACCTTTATTCTGCTCTCTTTAACTTCCTGTTTCTTAAATAATAATTTTTGCAAATCTTTCAAAAAGGTGTAAAATACACTTTTGTAAACTACTCACTTTCTTTATGTTTCCATTTCCCAGGCTGTCAAAGATATGTGACATCGTTAAGAAGTTGTGTTCAGAAGAAACAATAAAATTTTTAAGTGTCAGAGATTTTTACATATTATAAATGAAGCCATAAATATTAGCATTTAATATGGGAATTTTAGTTTTGTAGAAGCATGCAATGAGTAATGCCACAAAGACTTCCAATGGTCAAGACAAAACCAATGAAAAATGAAGAAATTTCATTTGAAGCTGTGAGCATCTAAATTATTATACTAAACACATCACTGAAAAAAAAAGTCATGTATGTCTTCCCAAAATACTTTAAAATGGTAATTTCATCATCAGAGATATGCCTTGATCTGTGAAACAAAGTTGAATTTAATATTGTAAGATAAATTTTGCTGTTGTTTTTAAATTTTGCTCAGTAGTACATGATGCAAACAAATCAGCTTCTTTAAACATCAATAGAGAGTACAGTATGAAGAATATCTCAGAGGTACTGTTAAATTTAGGATAGAATTACCAAAAAAGGTACTCCTGTATTTACTTCGTTGTCTTGCCATGAGGCATTGGCTTAGAGTGTTAATATTAAACCATAACAATGGCTTAGGATTCAGTTTGGCACTTACTACTTTTCCAAAAGTTAATGATTAAATAATCAATAAATAATTTCAAATGGTTATTGAAAAATATGGGAAAATTTTATTAAGATGAATTTTTTACTAATGTTTAACTGCAACAATGTTCCCAATGAACTTCTTGTTTAGACATCCAATCAAGGGTATTCCTTGACAGCTGACTGTACCTTGGGGGCAGGAAAATTTGAAATCATTGTGTATCAGTATTATCTCTGAGGAGAGAGACTTCACCATAGCTGCTGTTTCAGCAGAAAGACATCTTTTACATCCCTTGTTTGACAGCTCCTATGAAGCTGATCAGCTACAAGGAACCACCAAGCTGCCTCTTCTGCAAGGATTTGAAGAGGACCTGGCCACAGCGCCTTCACTCCACTTTGTTTACATCCTACTTTACCATGTGCCTGTGTGGGAAGTTGGGCATGCTGACTGGATTTCATCCCAGGAGTAGCAACCACAATTCTACCTGTAATTCCCATACTGTTAGAATTATATATCTCCGTACTGTGTCTATACATTTCCACTCTGTTTTATCTTCCCTTAGCATTCATTCTGTGGAGGGAGTTGGGCATGCTGGCTACCATTTTTTTCTGTTAAAACGTAATGTTCCATTTTTAATTGTCCTTTCAGTCTTTTTTTTCCACATAATGATACTTATTTGTGAATGCTAGGTGGAAAAAAGTGCAAAGAAAAAAGATGGAGGCAAACAAGTGGTTATGTTAAGTTAATGCTATGAGTGAATGAATGCCAGAAAGGACAAATAGTCCATTAATTGCTTAAATATAAAGTTCAGTTCTTACAATTGCATTTTAGTTAATATCCTGTGGAAGAAACAATGTCTTTTGAACATTTTTATGCTAATTTATTTCCATTTTGCAATTTTTAAAATACAAACGTTTTAATCTTATGTGTAAACATAGTGATGAGACTTTATGTATTTTGCAGGTAATGCAGGAAAACCATAGACCTGCTATGGTAAGACAAGCTACCAGAAGGATATACTAGGCAGAAAGACTACTCTCACAAATATTTGGTTATGCTGT
This sequence comes from Argya squamiceps, assembly GCA_037834095.1. NCBI lineage: Eukaryota > Metazoa > Chordata > Aves > Passeriformes > Leiothrichidae > Argya > Argya squamiceps. Next base: position 25,922,870 of record JBBMKD010000115.1, read on the forward strand.
TCATCTGCTCGAGAACAATGGCAGCTTGGGTCATCAACAGAGCACTTTCCAATACAGTTGCTTCAAGATACAGACACATGAGAAAAAAAGTTAATTATATCTGTTGTCTTCTTCCCCCCTCCACTCCAACCCTTTTTTACTTTCTTTCTTTTTTTTTTTTTTTCCAATTTTTTCTTTTATTTTTTCTTTTTCCCTGATAGTAGATGAGCAGTTTCTCTGCTGTCTAAGATTTATGTGAATTGATGTTTAGGAAGTTACTACTAGTCTACTCCACATGAAATTTCTTTATGAAATGTCTATTTCTAAACTATATTGTATTGGTTTTGTACCTAACACAGGTATTTTTCTGATTTAAAAACAGGTGAGCATATGAATTTTTTGATTTATACTTCTAGTTATTAAATGTCAGATGTAGAGCAAAGGCAGTACTGAAGCAGGCTAAATAGAACTGTAAGTTCAAGAAACACATTTTCTGCAGCAGTAGCTTGTTCTCCACATGTAAAATGATCCCTCACTACCTATCCTAAATCTAGCAAGTTACACAAACTCTAAATAAAATCCAGCTCTTTCCCCTTTATTTTTCATTGTACCAATATGATGAAGTCCATAGAATACTCAAATCCACAGTACCATTTTCATAGTGCGAAGATATAGCAACAGATTTTGGAAAGGGCTGTGAAACAACTGCAAAGAAAAAGGAGAGCTATATGATCCTATTTTCTCAGAATATTATCACTGCACAGGACAGACCTCCTTAGCCATCAGAGAGGCACAGAAGTTAATCGTATTGTCAGTATCTAGGTGTAAAACCACATAGTCGAGATAGTGAGGTTCCTGCAAGACATATGTGCTACTGTGCCTGTTTCTCAAGCCCGGCTAACCTCGGCACGAGTCTCATTTGAGAGAGTTCTTCTCACTCAGTGGCAGGTCACAAGTTTATTGGAACTCCTGCGTGGAGCCCTCACCTTGGGTGTCAGCCTCTCCAGAGACCCCGACTGAACCTCGGATGAGACCTTATAAACCTTATAAACGTGGGTGTAACACGGGGGGAGTTTCAACCAAGGGCCAATAGGGTTTAATGGGGAGGTGGCTCATATCATAAACAAACATATAAAACAACCATACACTGAACATTAGAAGGT
>JBBMKD010000115.1:25926241-25936801 GCA_037834095.1 Argya squamiceps
GTTTGTTTATGATATGAGCCACCTCCCCATTAAACCCTATTGGCCCTTGGTTGAAACTCCCCCCGTGTTACACCCACATTTATAAGGTTTATAAGGTCTCATCCGAGGTTCAGTCGGGGTCTCTGGAGAGGCTGACACCCGAGGTGAGGGCTCCACGCAGGAATACAAATAAACTTGTGACCCACCATCTCCAGCGTCCCTCCTTTCACACTCCTGCCTTCACCACGCAGACACTGCTGAGCGAAAAGATTCCACTGGAGTGATACTGGTGGCAGGCTAGCCGAGCTTGAGAAACAGGCACAGTAACAAATCTTGCCTAAATGTCTTGACAAGTACACAGAAATCAAGTAATATGTAGATTGACATAAAAGGCAGCATCCTACTGCAAAGATGCAGATTGCTTGCCAGAATTTTTACAAATTTTAACACTTCTTAACATGTGATTGTTGAGAACAAGATATTACACTTTAGCAAGACCAATCAGAAGGTGAAAGTGACTTTTAATGATTCAAGTACATTTTCAACATACAAGAATTATGGTACTCATAAAGTATGTTCACAAGGAAATATCTTTATATAACGGACCTTTAGATCTTAGTGTTGTGACCATCATCCATGATACCATGGTTCAATGTGCTATTGGAATGCCAGCTCTGTCCTCTTGAGAACCCACCTCCCCTCCCCTGGGGGCTGGAATCATATTCATGGCTTAAATAACTCCCAAATGTTATTTTGCTTTTACACACCTTTGATTTTAAGATGTGGTTACATTTAAACTATTTAAACTATTAAACTATTACAGGTTACATTTAAGCTATTAATGTTCTTTTCACTATACAGGTGAAAAATTATCCTTTTAATTTACAAAAGAATGATACACATGTGTTTTGTAATTTTTTTAATACAATTTTTACTTAAAAAACAAACAAACAAACCCTATAAATAATTGTACTAGGTGTTACATGCTTATGAGTTATTTAGAGACAGAAATCCATGACAGATCAACGTGACCAACTAGCATGAGTCCAGCAGTCAAAAATAGAAGATTATGCACTGAAAAGGTGAGCACTAAGTATTCTCTATTTAGCTTTCTGTATAATTGGGATAAGAGGAGAGAAGAAATACTCTGGCACCCCAATTTACAATTCTGATCCCTAAGGGTGTTAAATTAGAGAGAGATACAGGAGCTTCAATTTGAGAAAATTTGTTGGAGAAAAGCTGGAACAAAAATACACAAATATGGTTGACATCCCATATGACATTTCTAAAATGGGTTTAATTCTGCCTGCATTTATCAAGAAACAATTTTTTAAAAGCAGTTTAATAATATTGAAACAATTTTCCTATTCTCCCTTATCCATACCTGTGCAGGCAAGACTTAATTACATAACAAAAGTAGACTTTTTTTTTAATAGCTTTCTTTCTGCATGAAAATGGCTGTTCCTTTTTGAAGGGAAGAGAACAAAATATTTAAGCAAGGCTTTAAGTATCTCATGAGCTTTTTAAAAACCGTTGCTATAAATCTAAAATACTATGCCATTTTCTAGTTTATTAGAGTATTTTTAGATTCATCAGATAGATTCTTTGGATTCATTTTAATGGATCTCCTTCATAAATACATCTTATTAGTAAATACATTTTATTATGATCTGAAGCTATCCTGTGCACAAGGATGCTGGATTAGGCTGTACACCTCAACAATCTTTCACTAGCTGTTAAAATAGCACTGTGTTTATGTAGTTTGGGGCTTTTTATGCCTTTAAAAACCCCCCAAAAATTCAAAATTCATATTTTATTCTTTGCAGAAGTAAAGGACTTTTATTACAGCCTAATCAATATTTTTTTATTTGTGTCCCTTTAATTTCCTTTTTCCTCATTTTAATTGCCATTATTTTTCTTATTGCTCTGCCCATGTCCCTTTGATAGAATAGGGTTAAAATGTTTCTAAAGTAATGGGAACTGCATACAATAGATTCATGGGAGGTTGAAAAAAGGTTGGGCCTGGATAGGCCTGGGAAGGAAACCAAAACTATGCAGGCCCTAAAAACAAAGGTTAGATTTTGTCTTTACTAGATCGTGTACAGAAGAAACTGCACCTGCATAATCATCATATGATCAGTTATATGATTGTTAATTGTAATGATTGTTTGGTGATAGAATATGACTATTATCTTAAACAAGAATCATGAGAAACAATATCTGGGGGGCTTGATGGAAACTACAAGGATTCTTGCTTGGGTAAGATCAATGTATACAATAGAACAATATGAGTTTAATAATTAATATGTAGTTATATAAAGGAAGGGTATAAAAACGTGTCTATCTAGAATCCATGTCGGAGTCAGATTTGGGTCTGTGCCCTGTACCCCTGATTCCCAGAGCTCTTCAATAAAAGCACCTGCATATAATTATTCTGTGATTATGTGTTTCAACGTTAATACCTTCACCTATTATGTCTAAAGTCTGTTTTCCGCATTTAAAAGTTCATTTCCGCTCTTCTCTATCTTTTCCGAACAAATAAGCTTCAGTTTCTCCAGAGGACGTGCAAAACCTTGTTCGTAACTGAAGAAAATAAAACATTAAAAAGCTCTGCTTAATGACTCTGCAAAAGTATCTTGTAAAAGTATCAGAAGCAGGTCATGATTGCCTAGTACAGTAACATTTTAAAAACCCCCAACCAAATGAACAAACACAAAAACCAAAACCAAAACCGAAACCAAAACCAAAATCAGCTGAAAGTATGCAAATAAAAAATCAGTCTGTTAGAGTTTTCAGATTTTTTGAGGAGTGTTTTTTTTTTTTTTTATTTTACTTTAAATAAAATAAATTTTTATATTATTTTTTATTTTACTTTAAAAAGTTAACTTCAGAAAAGACATTTTCAGCATTAATGTGCATCAGAAGACTGTCTCAAAATTAATATGAACCTATATGTGAATTGCTAAATTGAGAGAAATTCTCCCAGAATAATCCAAATTGACTCACTTTTAAATGAAGCAGTATAGGTATAAAGACAGGTTGATAGATTGGGTGTAAGTGTATTCTTAGTTCCTGCTTTATTTTAAAATCTCCATTACCATGCACTGTTGACTCGGGCTGTGTATTTAATATTAAACTGACAAAACCCATAACTATACATTTCAAAGTCTGAATGGTGATGTTCTAATAGGACTGACACTATAATCCTGTCTCTGATAGTCCACAAATGGCATTGTGGTATTTATTATTATAGAAAAACCAAAACTTATTAATTTTTTCCTCAGATTTAAAAAGCATGCAAGTATATAGAATATGTTTTAATCATGTTTATCTCAGTAGTTTAATAAGAAAACAGACAAAATGTTCAACAAATAGGAGCATGGTTAAATGACGAAGTGGTACTCGGAGCATTACTTCGACGTAAGGATTTAATAATATAGCTCCCATACACATCTAACCTCAATACTGCATTTCTTACTGTGCTGGGAATTAGAAATAAATGTGAGAGCAAAGTGGTGTCTGTTGTTAATTCATCTGTCTTAATCACTATAGCATTATGAAGGATTTAACTTTCAGTTAACTTGTTGAGATATCACCACTTTCATTTTCAGCTTGGATTTTTCATACTCACTTGACAATGCATGCAAATCAAATTTACTGGCTGCCAAGCCTTTCATGTGGAATTCATTGTCATTTTGCACACATCTTTCAAAAGACAGAAGACGGAGGAAAGGCAAATTAAGACAAAATAAATAATTACATATTTATTCACATAAAGCCCTCACAACCTGTCCAACAGATCTGTAAAATATTAGGAATAAAAAGTGAATATATCAATAATTTTTAGCTTTACAGGCTCTTAGAAAGTAAGGGTATCAGTTTATGGTCTTAAAATATCCTCTGGCCCCAGGACACTGGTGGAAGACAAGTTAGAAAAAGTTTGAACCAAATGAAACAGTATAAACACTCCAAATTTCTTCAAGTGCAAAGACATAATTCAAAACTCATTCAGATTTCAGCTGCTTTGCAAATTATTTCCAAAACAATAAATTGAACATGGGATTTATGTGCTCAGTAAGGATTTTTTTATATTATTTGACTTTATATGGCTATGATTTAAAGAAGGAAAATTTGCAAAACTGCAAGACCTGTGTCATAAAGAAAATACAGTTTAGCTTAATCTTTACTGTCTCCTTGTTAAAGCTGCATCCTTAACTGCAAATGTTTGCTTACTATTAAAAAAATACTTTAAAATGAGTATATTTCATGAAGTCTGTATTTAATTTAATCCTGATTCACAGACAAACAATGTATATTCAATAAATATGTACATTATCCAAGCTAAAAATACTTGTCAAAGAAAACAAGCTGTGATTCCTTTCTGAAAAATCAGCCTCCTACTACTTTGATCCTAAATAAGCCGCACAAAATGTATAATCTTGCATAGTCATTAATTATGAGGTGGAGATTTGCAATTTATATTTCTATTTTTATCTAAGGAAAAAGTATTTTTGTCTTCCCATTATGATTACTTTGTTTTCAAAATCAGTTATCTGATACCAGAAAAGTATTTGATTATTACCCAGATAAAAAGTCATTTCAAACCCAGCTTAATGGAGATATTGACTACATCATTAGAGAAAGAATAAAATAAGAATATGATTTTCAGTTTATTGTTATTTCTTTTGTCTGCATTGATATTTTTCTGGCTCTGGCAGTTATATCAAGAGCACAGATACTCTTTGTTAGTTTTAGATTCAGCAGTCATGATCCAGGCATTATGAATTATATAGTGTCGTGTGTTACCTTATAGACTCTCAGGCCCTACATGCAGAAAGGAAACAATTTTTCTGTGCTACCTGTCATTATCTGCATTATCATGCAAGGACATCTCCTTTGGTAATGGTATATACCTCTCCTGTATCTCCAAATACTGTGGTGTGATTCCACTAATTCGCAGATGAAAATCATCTTGAGTGTGTGGTCAGTTTTACAAATTTGACTTTTCTTCTCTGCAAGCTCATTACCTACCTTTTCTTTAATGAACATGAAACAATGTTTTCAAATATACTACTGGTGGAAGTGTTGGTCACCAAGGCTGACTTGGTATATCATCTCTTATAGCTGGGAATTTTGCTTCATCTATTGTTGATTTTTCCATCACTCTCATCGATGTTACTAAATGAAAACCCTTTCAAAGATCTATTCCATATTCCACAGTGAGCCAAAAGTGCCCTACGAAGGTAAGTCCATCAGGCAATTTAAATCTGCTGCTCTCATGCTCCATTTGCCGTCTAAAAGACTACAATTCCTAAAAAAGGGCTATCATATTAAATTTAATCATCTACATTAACTGATAAATGCCCTTCCACTTGACCTTAACTGGAAAATTAATTTTGTTCTGCATCTCTTTTCAGCAAACAGACAACTTCAAATTCTTTATTAAAGAGATCTAACTCAGAGCATCTGTACCTGTTAATAAAAATGCAATATTTGAAAACTTTGGGATGAAAAATACTTGTATTTGTACTGCATAGATGAGTTTATTTTTTTTTATTAAAAAAGTGCATACACATATGAAACAAATTTTCCTATACATATGTGTGTGTATGTATGTATATAAATGTATGTGAAACAGACATAGTCTTGGAAGGTCTTGAATTTGATAGTTTTAGTCTATCTGGTGTCTCATCTGGATGACAATGAACTTTAAGTGTTTCACAATTCTGCCAAGGAAGTTTGGCTCAGTTTTGACCAGTTCACTTTGTAAGTAGATACAAGAACAAAAGAGTAATGTACACAGTCATAGCAAAATCTTCTCTGTTCTTCAACAGCTCTTCAGATAATTCAGATATTACCCACATGGAAAGTATCTCCGGTTGAGCACTGGAAACAATTCCCGTTAGTTTCTTTACGGATATTTCTGACAGAAAAGATTAATTGATTTCTTCTCTTCCTGAAGAGAAAAAATCAGAATGCATTTCTGAGTTGAATGAATATTAAAGTTTAACATATCTTACTGGCCAGTTGAACTTCATTTATTTTTGACCAGTTCAAAAAGTTTATTACTTAAAATTAAATAGTATTTTGGGTTTGAAATTTATTTTGGTGTTAGTGATTCCCCAGTGATATACTTCTGAAATGTACCTTTGTTAGTGTGTACTACATACAAAAAGAAGCACTAAATATTTATTTAGTAGTATCTCTGTGGCTTCCATTACCAGGACACCCATCTAAGTCAGCAGTAGCTCCATCTTTTCCCTGGTACTCCTTTTGCTGCTGATGTGCTGATGTAAAAGCCCTTGTTGTCCTTGATGTCCTTGTCAGATCCAATTCCAAGTGTGCCTTGGCCTTTGTCACATCTCTGCATACTGTGATTATATTGCTATAGTCCTTCCACGTGTCCTGTCCACTTTTCACCTCCCATAAATATCTTTCTTACAGACGGAATTTCCTAGAAGCTCCCTGACTGTCCATGAAGATTTTCAGACCCCTTTGCCCAATTTTTTTGCCATAGGGATTCTCTGGTCTTGAGTTTGGAGGGAAGGATGCTTGAATATTGCCCATTGCTCTTGGTCTGCCTTCTCTTCTGGAGTCCTGTCCCTTTGGATACCTCCAAGTGGGACTTTGAAGAGTCAGAAGATAGGTCTCAAGAAGATCAGGATCCTAGTCCTGCTTACTGCTTTGCCTCATCCACACAAGACCATGAGCTCCATTGCCTCATATACAACTTGACAACTTGACAACTTGACAAGACTTTATGCACTCAAATTCAGGTTTAAATTGTCTGGATTTGTAAAACTTCTTCTGTTGCCGCTTGGCTCGACTATGAAGTTAAACATACGGAAGGCAGAGAAAGACACACAGTAGTCTAGTTGCTCCTTCACTTGTGTAAGCCTAGGCTCTTTCTGCATTACCAATAATCTTCTAGCTTTTCAGTCCTTGCAGAGAAGCAGTAATCTATTCAGGGCCTGATTTGAGGGATAATAATGACCTCCATTTCAAATTTTACACTTTGATGTGGAATTTTCAACTCTGACTCCATTTCAGCAATTTTATTTTGTCTAGGATGTTCAAACTTTAGTATTGCTGTTTGAGTGCTACATCAAAATAAGGAAAGTTAAGACTTAAATTAGAAAATAATATTGTTCTGGATATTAACTGACATATTGAACTGCACACAATAGCAGTAACAGAAAAGTGTAATGATGCTAAAGATGTGAGATTAATTGCTCCCTCACATTCATTTTTAATGAAGAGTAACAATTGGGCTGACAGGCTAATTATTACAGTTTTCCAGGTCTCCGCTATAATAACAGTCATAATGTAACTCATCAATCAAAATACAACCCTTATAAGGCTTTTGCTTTCTAAAATTCCAACTCTACTTTGTCATTTAAAGGACAGTGACTCCTGACAGTCATAGACCAAGGGCACTTTCACAATTGATCCTCCCTTTTACATTTCAAGTAACTGCTTCAAAATTCAGAGTTGATAAATGAAAGAAACATTCTAGATTAATAAAATTTGGAACAGATGCTTGTACTTAGCTTTTCCACTATTTAGAACTTTCTACAGATATATATTCAGGGAGTGCAGGACAGATGACTAGAGCAGAGCTGGAACTAGAGTTGGAGCTCCTGCATTTCATTGGACATGGTCTATGAATTCTGGGACAAAATCAATAATAATGTTCAACTTTAATTTTTTTTTTCACTTTTTATTTATTTTTTGATTGGTTGACTGGTTTGTGAATGAAAAAGGCTATTTCCAGTAATGATTATAATAAAACAGGAAAGGAATTTTGAATGCAGTTTAGTCAACAATGTCCACTTGGAAGAAAAAAGCAGAAAAAATATAAAAAGCATCTCAACACCCTTCATCCTCACAAATCTAATTTTACCTCCATTACAATGAATGAGCAGCTTCCTAACATCACCAGCCAATTTAGGTTCGAGGTGTGTAACACATCCTTTCCAATTCAACTTTTTGTATTTTTTTAAATACTTCATTTATAAATTGTTCTTAATTTGTTATTAAATCTAAATAAAAGAAAAATCCACAAGCTCTTTTTTTTTGTTGTTTTGAGGAGGGTTTTTCCAATTTACTGGCTTAAGGCTGAAGCAAAGCCTGGACTCAAATACTATAATAAAATTTCACAGCAATGCATTTGCAAATATGGTATGGTGAGAAACAGCTTACCTTGTTAGCTCTCTGGTCTGTGAATTTTATGAGCCTGTGGGCCTGTGTTGGCACTCTTGACTCAGTCAGTGCTAATTTTCAGCACAGATGCTGGGTTTGTCTTTCTTATAGATATACTCTTCTCCCTCAGGCTTGTTCACTACTCCTTAGACCTGAGTAACTGGACAATAGTGTCACCTTTATCTTATCTCAAATTCCCTTAGATGGCTTAACTCACAGTTCAAAGTTCCCCTCAAGAGGAAGATTCAGGAGGGGGTGGGGCTTTGGTGGTTCCAGCTTCTTTATGCAGTTTTGCCATAATGGGCAAAAAGTCCTTCATAACAATGTTTAAGCTGTTAACCATTACATTTCGGCCACTCACATGGTGCTTGCTGATGTCATTGCAAAGGTTAACTCAATGTCACTCAAGACAGAGAGACTGTGAATTGATGTCCTTGCTCAAGCACACAAGGAATACTCCAGGAATGTCTGGTTTACATGGCTGAGCTTGCTGAAGCATAGTGCAGTGTCAAATTGTTCAGATCCTTTGTCTACACAAAGTCCCATGTTGCAGTCCTCGGAGCAGGCCTCAGAAATTGGTTTGTCATGCTCTAGTTCTGCTTTGGCCGAAAGACACAGGGCTGAAGTGCTATAGGCTTTTAGAGCACTACTACTTTTGTCTTTCTTGGTCAATATCTTTCATCTCATCTTGCCCAAGAATGTCTCTTTTTTTCATCCCTATCCCTTCTTTTGGTGTCCAAACGTATCTTTCATCGCTGCTCCAGAGAAATGATTTTAAAAAGCTTTCTCTGTTAGCCATTTTCATGTGGGTTGACTCTTTCATAAAAGTTTTTCTTATTTGTTGTATTGTTCTACTAATATTTTTCAATAACAATAATATATATGTTGCATATAAAATTTTATTAAATATATTCTATATTCTTTCTCAGCATGATATCAGTCTTAATTTACTACATGCTGCTGTTTGATTGCCTGTTTTGTTGGAGAAACAGTTAGACAACAGTTAATATACAATCCTTGAATAATTGATTTGGAAAATACAATGTCAGGGGGTGGGACGGGGGGGATTTGTTTGTTTGGATTTTTCACTAACATTGTTTCTTGCATTGTTCTCCTTTTAAAACCTGGGTTGCTATCACATAAAATCTAAAAGCTGACAGAATCAAACAATTCATTAAATGGTGACTCAAAGGCTGCATATGAGCTTTAGTTTCAGCAACAGATCTGTACAGTAAAATTTTAATTCATATAATGCAAGTGAAGAAATCAGCATACTTACATGGCCTGGCCTTAATCCCATTATTCAGAATAACATGGAAACTACTCACGAAGTAACTTCCTTCACCTTTTCTTCTGTATCTGTCTCGATCTGAAGACGGTATTTTGGTGATCAACGTGTGTTGACTTCATTTCTTCAGGTTCTTGTTCCCGATTAACTTCTCATTATATTAACATTTGTTCCCATAATTGTTGTGCACACTCAGTTAGAGGTGTACATTGCAAGTGTTCACCATCTACCTGTGAGTGGGGAGTTAACAAAGGTTGAAAATCACTCAGTTTCTGTTCTAAAGCTAGCAGCAACAACAGATTGTCATAAAACTATTTAATGAATGTTTAAGGAGACAGACGTTATGTGTCCCAAATATTGTATGAAAACACAAGGAAGGACTACATTACATGGCAGTGACATGTAGGCATCTCCCACAGCACTGAAAAGCGTTACTTGCTGAACTGAAATGTGTGTTTTCTGGGTGTTTGTCAATGTCTTTGTTTTGGATGACCGCAGTGTGCTTTTTTTCCTTATTGTTAGGTAGAACCCAATCATTTTTTTCTGATGAAGGATATAAAAAAAAATTAACGGGTTTGTAAGAATCAAAAACCCAATAAAGAACATATTTTCCTTACTTATCTAAATCAGATCTTTGCATCTAGTCATAATTTTATGCAGGTTATTTTGGTTTTTTTATGCAATATGTTTCTTACGTATATCAGGTACGGTATCGCCGTTATGTGGAACGACCCAAAATAAATGTTGCAGAAAGAGAAAATGGCTCAACAAACTCAAGGCAAGCAAAATAAATCGGCGATTATGCTCCGAATCCACCCATAATGTTATCAAATTTAACAGTACCAGCACTAAAATGATACAAATGTCAATAAGCAACGCATTTTATTCGTAATCACAATCAAAATTCAATTTAAACAAAAAATATATATAATGACTTTGTAATCACACAATATAGATTGGTTTTTCTTTACAACTCATCATAACATTGTTTCTTTATGTAGCAAACTTTTAAATATGCAATTCAAGTTAGTGGATATTGATTGAGCATTGACTATGTGTTCTGTACTGTAATTGGTACCATGGGGAACATC
>JBBMKD010000115.1:25936901-25947602 GCA_037834095.1 Argya squamiceps
TTTTTTGCCTTTATGGAAAATCAACATGATTTCCTTAATTTGACAAGCTTTAGGAAGCTGTAGCCAACAAATACACAGAAAAAATGTAGTGAGCTGGAGAGATTGCATTTTCTGCAAAATACCTAAATACTAGTTTTATGATTTAAAAGTATTGTAAAATTAATAGAAATGAGAACTCACTTTTCATGGGTTAAAATCCACACAGATTAATATTCTAAAATTACACTGGTACCTGATCTTTAAGCAATCAAAATTAGAAGACAATAGGAAAGAGCTTTAAACAGGAAAGTACAAGTACATGAAAAAAATCTGGAGACGAGACATACACAAAGATTATCCAAAAAGCAGCCAGTATGTGGAACCTAAGTCTAATGGGGAAAAACTGGAAGTATGGATCCATGTCAGCCACCGATATCTATGCATCCTGAGACTCAGTAACACCTTACCTTTAGCAGGCAGACTAAAGAAATTATGTCAGAGCTGAGTTAATCATATGGCAGCATTTGTGCAAGTGCTGGGTGAAATGACAGTGTTAAGCAAATTTATCCTTAATAGTTGCTGCTGCTTAATGGCTTTCTTAGCAACAAAAGAACCTTTACACAAAGGTTCTCCTACACTGCAGAAACAGAATACTCTGTGAAATTAACTTCTCCACTCCACAAAATGGCATTGTCACAGAACTTAAATTTCAGACTTTAAAATATAAGCATGCATACACTCAGAGGCATACAGATCAATATAATACAAGTTACCTGCATTCTTAAACTTTCCCTGGTAATTTATTTCCTAGAACCAAAATAATGACATAGATGAAAAATACAATCAAATGTTATCAAATCAATTGTCTAGAACAATTGTCTCTTAAGAAACTTTGCCAGCTAAATAAAAGATCAAAAAGTTATTTCTTCTCCAAAAATCCAAATCAACATCCACTTAGAAAAAAACATCCATCCAGGAAAATAAAACTACAGGGGTGGATTCTATAACAACAAATCAACCTTAAAGAGCTATACTTGTAAGTACTTTCTCTGAAAATGTCTTAGTTATTCTTCTAAAGAGTTTTTAATACCTTGAATGCTTGAAAAATGCTCTCTGTGCATTCTTATTTTGTTTATCAAAATAAACATGTTGTCAAATTTCAGATTCTTCTTTTTAATTTAAAACCCCACAGCATATTGAAGGTAATACAAAGTTCTGAAGTACTGTCCCAAACAAAAAAAGAGATTGCATTTAGTATAGGGGAAGATATATCATATAATACGTATTATAAAGTGTCTGTGTTCAGAAGTAAAGTGGTTTAGGATTCATTCTTGTGTGCAAGATGACATGATTAAAATTCTGTATTTAAAGATGTCTTCAATGTAAATAACTGATTAAATTTTAAATAATTTTCAAATAAATCAAGAGGTTATGAGGCTGAGGTTATAGTGACAAAAGTTAAACTTGAAGCTTTCTTGCTTCTGAATACTTCGATCTGCCTCCTCAGTGATGTTTTTACTTGTTTTTTTAAATGAAATATTTTTATATAGTAAGAGATGTATCTGTAATTCAGGGTGCCTATAGTTTCCATTTCCCCATGGCTTTATGTTGCTTTTAAATTTCAAAAAATATGACAGATGTTTTTGCATTTGCTGTCTTTGCTTGTTGGTTGGGGGTGGTTGGTTGATAGATTGGTTGGTTAGGTTTTTTCGGGGGAAGTTTTTAGTCTTGGTTGGTTGGTTGGTTGATTGGTTTTTTAATGGGTTTTTCTTGGTCTGGGTTTCAGGGTTTTCTTACTTGTTTGGTTTTTAATTTTCTTAAATCTAAGCAGGAAAAGTTGAAGTGAAATAATTTTTTGTTAAAATTATAACTTGATAATATTTTGTTACCTTTTGACCTAGAATACTATTTGTAGCTTACTAAAATTTTTCTGAAATTGCGTCAAATCACCTCCAGGCAGACTTAGAAGCACACAGTACATGTAGCTCACTGAGTGTAAACATCACTTATAATTATCTATCTTAGAAATAATACAAGGATAGATCAGTAAAAAGATATGTTTTATTTTAGCATAAATGAATAAACATATCTTTACCACTGGATGAATTGGGAATATATTTTGGTCCAAAATTGGAATAAAACTTGAATTCTTGCCTCTTTTCTCTAGTATTATCCCTGAACAATTATGTATGCAAACTCCTTAATATAAAATATGTTGTGGCTTAAAAATAATGGAGAAGAAAACATTTTAGGCTTAAATAACATAAATAAACATAAACATATATATAAACATATTTTGTTAGTTAAATTCTGCATTGTGAAAATAGTCAATATTTCATACTCCTTAATGCTAAACCTATATTGTGTTATATCAAGCAAGGCCATTTGATCTGCTTTTTAAAAATATGCAATTTAGAAAATCAAATTTACATGAAAAATATGATGCAGGTACTATGGACTTATTGTGTAAGTTATGCAGGTCTCCTCCCAAAATAATTAAAAATAATTTTAAAAATATAAAGAAGAGTACTTATATTTGTCTTTTGAAAAGACAGCCTTGAAAAATATTATTAGTAGAAAAAATTTAAAACAGAAACTCTCTGAAAATATGCAGTGCTGTATGATGGCATCAGTGCTTCTGACACTGGATTAATTTTCGGGACCAGATGGATTAAATTAAGCAGTTTTATTTTGCCTCCGAAGTCCAGTGGATAGATGCAGCTGAATCTCCATGCCAATTCATTTTTGTCTGTAGCATTTGAAAAATTTCAGCCTTTCTGTTTTTTAATAAAGAGTTGTTTTTCCATGGTAGTGCTTTGTCTTCTCTGAATAACTTTTTCTTATTTTTCAGTGGTTGCACAATGAAAGCCTCTAACAATAAAATATCTGTTCAACTGAGATATGGCAACTGATACTGAAATAAATTAACAAGAGAAAATTTCCAACCTTTACCATTAGCTAAGCATTTGGAGGAAATTATGAAGAATAACATCTGGAGTTAGGGGAATTAAAAAAAAAAATCAGTGAATATAAAATATGTGTATACATTTTCACGTCTTGGAATATCATGTGGGACAGGACTTCAATTTTGCGGTTTATCAAAGAAGTTCAACTTAGTTTCACCATTTATAAGAGAGGATACAGATAATAACCAACTGTACAGTGATTCATGAAACCAATGTTCTCTTTCCCTCTGAGCATCAGACAGCTCTTCAGATGTCAAATATTTTAATCCATGTCTGAAGTTTTAAAACTGTGATGCTAATATTTAAAGTCTAAATAGTAAAAAAACTCCAGTGAGTAGTTACATTTATTCAGAATTTAATTCACACGCTGGTGAGAAAGTACCTAGAGCACTAAATTACTTGAAATTAATTGCAAATTTCATTTAAGTTGTTGACTAGTTTCATGCAAATGAATTTAAAAAACAACCTAAGCTAATAATTCAGGAAAGGTTAGATGAAACAATTTTGGTTTGAAATTTGTGGAGACTTGCACACATGAAAACTGCCAGAATGCTATTAAAATACTTACTTCATTTCATCTATATGCTAAGCAATTTTGATAAATATATTCATGACACAAGTTAAAAATCAAAATTTTTATACTCTTGATTCAGAAATGGATCCAGGGAAGTCAGTCTTTCACAAGGATGACGTGAGTGGAGAGTTTTCTATAATTAGATTGCAGTTTCAATGAGAATTTTAGATCTGCTATGGAAATTACTGTTTTATGTCATGAAGGAAATCAAATTTGGTGCTTTGTTGGGTCCCTTCCATTCTTAAAATACATTTATGAATCTCAAATCTTTTGTCTGAAAATCATTTTACCCTCAGCATCTTTGTGACATATAGAAGTTATTTTAAAATACTTTAATAAATTAGGCTGCAAAAATAACCTTGTAGCAGGAAATTTTTTGACAATGAGTTACTTTGGCTTCAGGCATACACCCTGTGCAAGGTAACTGGAGGAAAATTTATCAAGAAGAGCAGTGGTTGAAGACAGAAAAATAGTGATTGTCACTTTCGAAGCCCACTGAAAAATACATACCTGAGTGTGACTCAGGAAGTCAACTGCAAATTAAGTCATCCAAGTTTTAAATTGCAATATAAAAAAGTGAAATTTTGCATTTTCCTGAGAGTTAGTAAATGACATATGAGAGTAGGACTGCTAATGTATAGTCAGATTTACCCAATTTTTCATGTCTTCCAAGGAGAAGTATACAAGAAAACAAAATGTGATAGCTCCTATTTATTTATTTATTTCAAACATTTTTTAAAAAATCCTTTTTCAGATGTGTGTGCATAGACCAAAAGAGTATTTTTCAAGGACTTTTGTTACAAAATAATGCATTTAAGGCATCAGAATTTGTAAAAATCTTGTACTAATATGCCAAGTATGCTGCTTCAATTATGTCTTATTTGACAGGTTAAAAACAGTGGCAGGTAAGAAATCTTTTCTGCTACTACCATATGTCTTTATTTACAAGATTTTGAGAAATTTGGCACGTTGGAAAAGCTTTTCCGTGCTTTGAATTTTAAAGCGCAGGACTGCAAGTATGTTGAGAAACAGGAAAGACTCAAGACATTATATTAGGCAGGACTGCAAGTATGTTGAGAAACAGGAAAGACTCAAGACATTATATTAGGAAATGCGAAATTCATTAAGTGGTGTGCTTCTGGAGGTGGGTAGATGGCAAGTGAACTCTCCTGCTGAACTCTAAGGGAGATACGACTTCATAGACCGTTAAGCTAGATTCTTCAGTGTGAAATTATTTCAAACAGATAGGACAGGAGAAGTTTAGAAATTGAATTTTTATAAACTATAACTTGCATACAGAATTCTCCTTTGTCAGGTAATATTACAGATCTCTGACAGATCTGGAGACAGGAAAACACCTCAAAGTCTCTATGGCCAAGGAAACCTACCAGACAGAAGCAAAGAATAGCAGCTACCATTGTAGAAAATATTTGGATGATATCCTAACTTCTCCCTTAGTCCACACAAGGATTTCCACTGCCTTTTGTATTTCTGTCCTGTCCTGCAATTCCTTTTGGCTGGATTTGAGCTTCCAGCTCTCTAATGGCCTGATAAATTCTTTCTTTTGTAATATTTTCTTTCCTAAACCTTTAATATACTTTAGAAATTCTTGTTTTCTGAAATTACACTTCAACCTTGTGTTTCCAGCATTACTCCATAATTTCACTTCCTCTTCTCTGCATTTTGAAACAAGTCACAAAATTTTCAGCTAAAGCAGTGTGAAGAATCTGCTTTCATATGTTTTCCAAGCAATGAATTTGAACAGTGCTCCATTTACAAAGGCAGAAGCACAGGATGGCCAGCTTCAAACACTGTGACCCA
This sequence comes from Argya squamiceps, assembly GCA_037834095.1. Classification (NCBI taxonomy): domain Eukaryota; kingdom Metazoa; phylum Chordata; class Aves; order Passeriformes; family Leiothrichidae; genus Argya; species Argya squamiceps. The sequence goes on from JBBMKD010000115.1 coordinate 25,942,242, forward strand.
GTTTGGGAGGATGCTTCCACTATAGGTAAAAATAAAACGGGGGTTTTTTTGGCTTTGTTTGTTTTTCTTTGCATTTTTAATTTAGTTTTTTTCTACCCCCAGATAACAGATAGTGTAAACAATAGAAACTGATGAGAAATGGAAGAAAAAAGGAAAGGTCTATTAACATTTACATGGCAACCAAATCAATAGTACCTATGGTTCTACAGATGTACTGCATTATCTTAAAATAATGTACAGAACTAATTGTTTGGTCCTGAACTAAACATATTAGACACACTAAAAATAATCGAAGGAAAGTAATTGTTGTGCAATTCCTATACTGAGTTAAAAAATATGAGAATCTTCAGAATAGATTGTTTTGTTTTTTCTGAATAATTTTCTGTGTCTAGATCTCTAGATCAAGTCCAAAGAGACTGCTATTCACATCAGTGAATAACAGATGATTCCTGTAGAGTAGAGGACATGTGAGAAAAGACAAGTGTTTACCTTTCATTCTGATCTGCTGATTAGGATGACAATACTAACTGATGGATAGTTTAAAAGTCACCATAGTTCTGATAATAAAAAGAGGACTAAAACAAAATAAACCAAGCAAAAAAAGCACAACAAAACCAAAACCAACCAAACATAAAAACAAGGAAAATTAACAAAATAGCGGGAACATGGTTAAAAAAGGTAATATGTCAAAATCTTTAAGAAAGCTTCTGGAATATTTAAAAACACCTCATAGTAACCCTATAACAGGTATTGGTCTAATAAATATTGCCTTATAGTAAAGGTTTGAGAAAAGACAAAATGAAGATGGCATGGCCTTCCAGAAAGGTAAAGGGTCCATATTTGAAGCAAGGAGACATCCTTCAAAAGACAGAAGGTATTTACTAAAAAAAAAAGAATAAAAAGGGTCATAAACTCTCTCAGAATTAATAAAAAAAATAATTAAAAAATTAAGAACTAACAAAATAAAGGTAATATTAAATCCATCCTCAATCACAGGGAAGCCTGCTGGAGAGTCTGTAGAGCCAATTGTCTGGCTATAAAAGAAATATTTAAAGAAGATAAGAACTTTGCAATGAAACAATGTATTTTTTACATCAAAATCCTCTGTGGGAATAAAATGTCACGTTCAAGAAACATTTTTCATTGGGACTTGTCAAGGAATATATCTGTATATGAAATGACAGTACACATTAAGAAATAAAGGATGAAAGGAATAGCCAAAATTTTGGCAGATCCACATGGTAGCAAGACTAGAGGTCTGTAGAAGTTCAAAGCAGTAAAATATCTAACAGTGAATGATGAAAAAGTACAGAACTGCTTACTTATGAGTAATGAATAAATAAGCTAGATCTATTCAGACAGGAAAAAGAGGTAATGTGTTGATAGGTGGGAAGACATGTCAGATTTCTACAGAAAGGCAGGATGAATTAAAGGTGTCAGGAACCAAATACAAGACAGATTTTTCATTCTTAACCAGTAACCATGAAAAACTAATTGCCAAAGTTTGAAGCTTACAGTTCAACTTGCTGGAAAAGGCATACATTCAGGATCCTGAATCACACACACACACACACACACACACACACACACACTCTCACACACAAAAAAACCCAACCAACCAACCAACCAAAAAACCTAGGAAGTTCTAGGTTTTAAAAGAAGCAGGTTAAGGATGCCAGCATCAAACTCTGTGTGTGTGTGTGTGTGCATGTGTACATATCTCCCAAATTTATATATATCTATCTATATCTATCTATATCTACATATATATATGTATGCACAGCCAAATATAACCCATGTGTATACATATATCCCTACCAAAAACTTAAATAAGGAAATGTGCAAATGGAAATAGTGGGTTAGAAGAGAATTACACAGTCACTTTACATCTGCAGCAGACAGCAATGAAATACATAATTTAAGAAAATTAGTGAGAGAAGATTCTGTGTACATGTTAGGAGCTCAGAGAGAATCATTTATTTTCCAGGAACAGCAAAATAGGCTTGACATTTTTAAATAATATATTGCAGCTGAGATGAAGAGTCATTCAAATATGCATCGATGCACACCAACCTGAGCAGACTCCAACAAACTAAGTCAATACAACACTCAGGAAGGAGTCGATGTGATTTGTAGTGTTCCTGGTAGAAATGTCATTCAAAATTGATGACAAGATTTCTGACCAAATGTTATCTTAGAATAGTCTTTATCATTTTTGACATTACATCTCATGGCTTTTGACCCTTCCCAGAAAAGACTCCTTTCCAGCTGAAGAATAAACTAATCTCATGACAATGTGTGGAATTAACTTAATGAAACTGTAGGAAGATAAAAGGTACTTTGAAAGTTCTCTGTATGAGGACTGTAAGGTAACAATTAGAATCTTAGTACTTCAGCTGCTACTGAAATACAGGACAAATAGCTCCTATTTTTTTCCCAATCTTTTCTTGCTCACAGATGGAAAAATCTTTAATCTTTATGTTCTAAATTACTTTAGCACCTTTATAAAAATAATCACAGATGCTACAAGTGCCATTTAGAATACAGCATTATTAAGCCTTTTGGGTTTTGGCTGGTAAATTGTTCAGTTTGCTGTAAAAGCCCACATTACTTTCCATAAAAATGTTACTTTATTGCTACCACTGTGAGCATTTTGCACAAGGAAATTATTTCTGCTACCTATAGCTAGAACTGTAGCTGGTGCAAAACTGCTTTGCCTACCCTGGAAATCTGGCTTTTGGTGAACTTTTACTGAGTATTTGGAAAGGCTTGGTTTGAACACTTTTTGTGCTGAATCCCAAAGTAGCTGGCTAGACTCCCCAGGCAGTGCAGAAGTAATGTACGTGACTGATAAAGGCCCAGGCTGTGAATATATTATCCTTCATTTAGAAAACAAAACCTTTTTGGTCTCCCACCTCTTATATGCTCAAATCTGCTACCAATATACTGTATCAATGGTCAGTTGTACATAACAGAAGGAACTGCATTTGGGTGGTAAGCATATCAATGCATATTAATATGGCTGTTTATGAGAAAATTCAGGTCAGCAACTTACACTGACAGTTTCAGAAGGCACCTGCTGCTTTCTCTGTACTTATATTCCCTCTGCTCTGTATTAACTAGTGCTAAAACCTTGCTACCCTTCCCCCTCCCTTCCATTCATGCTTTTAGAAAATAACCCCATGTATTTACCATGGAGATTTTGATGACGGGGAGGCTTAAATTCTTCATTCTCTTGCCAAAAATGTGCAAAAGTAGGAAAAGTACGTATATGCAAAATTATTGATTTGTCACTCTGATAATGTAAGAAATATTTAATGATAAGAATAATGCAATGCTAAGAATGAATAAATTCATTGAGTGGATTACTACAGAGCCCCTTTATTCAAGGAACATGTTTCCTGTTTATTTTAAATGGCCTAGCTTCAGGCCTACTTGGCAGGTTGGGTCAAGATGGCAATACTATGGTATATATATATGTAGTATATATAGTTGTTATAAGCTATATATACTACATATATAGTAAATATATACACTACTATATATAAATAGAAAAGCAAGGTCATCTGAGGATTACTGAAGTAAGTTGAAGCTTCTAGGTGGTAGAACGCTAATCTGTGCAAATGACACTTTAAAAATTACTCCAACAAAAAAGAGAAGCAACTGGATTCCTATGTGACAAAATAACTACCTAATGTATGACTCACAAAGTTGCAATACTGCTAGCATTTCAAACGTTAAAAAAATCCCAACCAAGCCACCAACCAAGCAACCAACAAATGAAACCATTAAATTAAGTCTAACAAAAACCATCACATAAAAAAATACACAGTGACACAGCATGAGATTAGTGGGGAAGTACCCCTAAAAGCTAGATGGCACAATGTGGGCCATTATTTCTGTCAAGCATTAAAAACCCCCAAGTGTTTCATCATAGCAGGAACAGCTTAGCTGTGACCCAAAAGTCAATCCATGTGTACTGTGTTCCTACCTTTAATGTAGCTTAGTATTTTTCATAAAACTTACTGTTAGTAAATAGTTAAAAGACATTGATGAGACAGCACTTACTAAATACCTTTTTGGGATAAAATGTAAGGCATGTTTTAAAATTAAAATAAAGATGGCTGGAGAGAAGAGTGGAATAGCTGTGAAGGGCTGTAGTGAATTGCTGTAGCTGACTAGACTCTCCTAGGGTCCAGTGCAGGGATTCGCATATCATAAAATTCAGCAATTTCAAATTTGTCTGGGCAGGTTTATGGCTTTTTAAATAGTTGTTGGGTATTGGGGTTTTTTTGGTGGTTTTTTTTTTTTTTTTTTTCTTTTCAGGAAGAATATTGATGATTGAAAATGTTTATTCATGGCATATAAGCAAAGTCTTGCAGAAAAAAATAAGTATTTATTAGATGTATACAGGATGTTCTTTCACAACTTGTATCACAATAAAATTACTAAGAAATGCTAATTCACCTGCTGGCAGGCAGCATACTCACAAGCACCTTCTACTTTTCAGTCATATGGGAATTAAGTATAACATTCTTCAATACATAGTAGAACATATTCTTTCAACCTCTTTTTCAGTCAAGTCATATTTAGTGAGTAGAGCTCTCTGTCTGGCAGTGACCTAACCTCCCTTTGAAGTTCTCTTTAAGGAGAAATAATGAACTGTTCCTTTACGTAGTGAATGCAGTATAAAATCAGACTGCTGTCTCCTATGGTTTTCCTAGATGATCTTATTTGTCATTACTGTAACTATAATAATTTTCTGATTTTTAGAATACATTTAGATGGTTTTGAATTGCATTTTAGGTCTGGGAGTTTGCTAAGTTCTTGCTCGTGATGAAAAAATACAAAGATACCTCATTTATCTGGAAAAGAATGCCTTCCTTGAGGGAATGTTTCTCCTGTAGTGCTTGAGAATGGGAGGTATGGAATGGAAGAAATGACATCACATTGCTAGACAGGGCATAAGAAAGACTTTTGAGGTGGAGCTGCCTAGGTTTTCTTCTCATGTGGTGTTAAAAATCTGTTATGGCAAAAATTTTGAAAAAAACCCTTTTACTTCTTCATCTGCTACGTTCTTGTATTTCTGCCAGGTTTATTATATTTCTGCATCTGGCTTATTGTAAACTCTGGCTGCTGTTTTCTATGAAGTCTGTAGCTGCTGAGTGGTCTGCTCATCTTCATCTATATAGTTTCTCTGCTTACCTTTGGAGAGAAGTTCCTTGGGTCAGTGGTAAGTATGTTAACGTCTTTATCTTACAGATCCTTTAAAGCTGTCTTTCCATGCTGTGATGGTTTAGCACAGGTTGGTTTTTTTGTTTTTTAGTCTTTAGGGAAGTATTAGCAAATACTGACAGCTTG
>JBBMKD010000115.1:25947828-25978398 GCA_037834095.1 Argya squamiceps
TTTTTCTCCCGAAAATCCTATCTCCCAGAGAATAAACCACTACACTTGATTTGGCGAACGTGAAACCACGACACATGCATAGACTCAGCTGTCTTCTTTTGAAGAGAAAAGTGTCTTTCCCCTCTTCAGAATGTCTCAGATTGCCCAGACATTAGTGTTTCAGGTTTATAACACAGAAAGAAAGAGTGTTTATAACACAGAAAGAGAAAATATAAACAGATTTAAAATATGTTTAAAAATATTACCTGTCACAGATATAAACATGAACACTCTCTGCATCCTGCCAAAAGGGCAACTTGCAAATAGTTTTTCGTCTATTGTTTCAGAGTGTTTTTCTAGTTCAAAAAGCAAATTCCTACCAGCTAACTTAGTTTATCAAAAAGCAAATGGGAATCAGTCTGTATGTGTGTTCCCTGAAGTGAGGTGCAAAGATTGGTGTCAAAAACTAAAAAAGGTTTCAGAAATTACAGATATCATTTGGGCAGAATCACTTAAGCATGCAGATTTTCTTCTTAAGAACTCTATGAAATTAGCACAATATAGACTAATTGCACAAACATAGCAACTCATCAGGTATATTCCCATCTGCTCCTCATGGCTTATTTCAGTTTGCCTTCAATAAAGCTTGACAAAAATGCCCTAGTGAACTTAATTCATATAAAATCCAAGAACTTCTCAAGTGTGAGAGCGAATGACCTTTTTGTCATTTACTTCAAAGTAAATAGCTTGTTCTGAAGCAGCTCTTTCCAGCAGAAACCACATCTATGCAGGACATACTGCTTCACTAGATTTTAAGATAATGTAAGTGATATGAGGGAATGAAATTAACACTGGGTCTGCTATGGATTATTTTTTAAAGGAAATTATTTTAAAGTACCTTGTTAAACGATTTTCTCATGAGGCAATAAAGATTTGGAGATTTTACTAGATGATGTTTAAACCCAGACAATTATATGCTATATACATATATATATATATATATGTGACATATGATCTTATATTTTTTATCTTTTTATTTATATGTTTGATTATATATGTGATCTTATATATTTTCTTATTTATCTATACGATTATATATAAAATAAACTTATATATGATCTTGTATTTTCACTTAAGCAAATACGCTGGTACAGGATGAAGTTTTATGGAAAAAGGACAGTTTTAAAATGTATTTAGACTCATTGCTTAGGGTTAGATGTATCTATTTGCATTCAGGGACCTTGTTTTTGGAGTCTCTTTGACCTTAGCTATTTGTTATGCAAAGGTCTTCAAAAAAGGTCTTTTTATAAACACATCACCTATTACAGGTATTTTAGAGCATGAAAAATGTTATCTTAAATGAATGCCATTAGATCTTTGAGAGAAACCTGAGAAATATTTGAGTCAGTTAAACATGAATAATTATAGATGTCAGCTGATTTACAACCCAACAAATCCCTAACATTTTTCAGACTTGTATGTGTGTACCTACATCAGCACAAGAAAGTATTGCAGGCACACGTGTCAGCCCAGCTCCCAGGAGAGCTGTGCACCCTTGCGGCCAACCTGGGTGGATCTCCCTGTTTACATTGATATGGATAAGAGGACTTTAGCACTTTTTCTTGGGCTGACATTTGATCTAGAATTAGATTTATAAGAGAGAAAGAAAGATAATGGTCAAGTTAAAGCCGTATTTCTTTAAGCAAGAAGTCACAGGTTTGGGGGGTTCAGAATTTGTCTCTTGGCTCCTTCTTTCCAGCAAGAAGAATAAAAGGTCTGAAAGGCAAGGTTTTGAACTTTACTATAAGAAATTCTGTTTCTGGATTTGTGATTTGACACACACCTAGTTTCAAAGGAGCTGTATACAGTCATTTCAGAGAATCCTTTTCCCCATTGACTTCATCAGAGGTAAAACTGTGCCTAGGGAAACAACTAAGGAAGTCCTTTAAAAATCAAACGCATGTCTTTCTAAAATGTTAAGCTTGAAAAATAGTACAGGAAAAACTCAGAGACTCAAAATATGAAGGCAAAGGTACTTACTGAAGCCCAGTAAAACAAAATAGTTCAAATTGAGTGTTTGTTTTAAAGAAAATGTTTAAAAACATTTTTAAAATGTTTTAAAAACAGCAGGGATCTTTCAGATAGGTAGGTTCAAAGCATGTTTAGTATTCAATTAAATGCTTTTTTTTATTCTATAAGTGTATTTTCAGTGTGTCCACACCATTCCAGTAGAGAAACGCTCTGAAAACCATTGTGGTGTGTTATTTGGTTAACTCTTAACCTTTAATTAGGAAACAGGCAACACTGACTTCTAAAAAAGCAGTTTCCACTGTAAAAAAGAGAACTGAACAATGTGTTAACCTGTTAAAATAGTGAGGCCTATAGTGTCAGCAAGAGGGTAAGGTTATCCACTTACATATGACTGTCTGACATAGTAGAGAAATCATTGAATTACTAAGATATAGTCTTAATCTTCCGAATAAGTTCTTAGCCCCTCTGTGAAGCATTACACTATGGACTGTATTGTTCTGGAGAAAGACTCAGTACCTGCTAACAATCAAATGAATACTTTAAGTCAGGCAGTATTTCTGGTGTAAAAAGTCAAGCTGGCAGCTGCATAGGTAGGTATATTAAGAATGCTTTTTGTAGTTGGTATAATATTTTGAACTGCATAGAAGCAAAAATTGAGGTATGCTTGTTTCTCGAGTGCATAGAGAAAAAGAAGTCTTGAGACAAAACAGTAGGAATGGTCTCATCAGTGCCAAGAAATGGGCCGAGGTAATTTTGTGCTTGCTGCTTGTCACTCTTCATACAGTAAAATAACATTATTATTGCTGCCCTATACATACTTGAGATATCTAAGGAATATGAAACTTATTGATTTAAAAAACCAGAAAACCTGGGAACAATAGAAGTACTTTTTCATTTACTTCTTGGAGCAGTAATCTTTTTTTATGAAATACATCAAGATTTTGTTCTCAAAATATTACTTTATTGCAGTCCTAAATAGAACTTTGGAACTATCTGATGTTGCTTTATGAATATCACAGACCAGTAGTGCTTTGTTCTAATTTTTAAAATGGATATTTTGAAAAACACAGAATTCAAAAGCCAAAATAAAACCCAAAATACGATTTCTGATATTTGGGTTTTTTTTTCCTTTCAATTGGTCATTATAAAACATATGGAATTTCAGATTGTCTTAATTGAAAGTCAGGGTCAAAAGTAGTAACTTTGCTGAAATGAAGAAGCAAGCAGCTGCTCATTTTTTATTATAAGCCAATATGGAAGAAGCAGGATGATGTAATTAACACAGACATGAATCTGGAGAAAAATACATAAAATTTAGTTCCTTTATATCAGGAGATTGCCCTACTTGAGAAATACACTAGTGTAAGATTCTGACTCGCCAAAGAAATTCCTTTCATGACACCTTCCTTCAGTATGGCCACAACCTTACAGTGGAATTTACAATTCCTTATTAACAAAATGTATATTGGTAATATAATGTTGAATATATAATACTGTTTATAGCAAACCCTTCAACTTAATAGGAGCCATGTTTGATTTTCTCAAATCTGCATAATTCATTAAACTTTGTGGCCCAAATGAATCTGAAATTATAGGTGTGCTATGCACAATACTGCCATGCACCTGGAAAATTTTGGTCCCAAGATTTTCTTGTCATTCTTTCAACATTTCTGTGAGGTAAATGAATCTCTCTGCATGCAGAACTGAGAGTCATCCTGAAAGGTGTAGCTCAACTGAAAATACTGAAAGTAGAGAGAACTAAACCACAAGATTATAACCTCCTGGGAACCTTTGAAACTCTGAAAAGATTTCATAAATCAATATATTTTATCCTGACAGCATTTGCTCTCGGTGAAATGAATTCTTGAAGGACAATTTTCATCAAAGGCTTGGGGACAATGTTTTCCATAGGAAGTCTCTTTTTGAAGTCTCTTAAATCTGTGGCAACCTTGGCCTAAAAATTTTAGGTTTACTGAATATATTTTAACTCAAATGACACACATGAAATTATATTTAAAAATGTTACTTTGAAAATTAGACATCTAACTTAGAACAGAAATTATATTTTTTTCTAGTCTTTACTGAGGCCTACCAAATACCTGCCTAATATTTCATTTTATCAGTACCAAAAGATTTTCACTGCCTATAGGCCCAACCCCTAGTATTTTACCAAATTAGTTCAGCTTCTGTTCCAATTATGTCCTTGGTATCAGAGATAAATGATAAATAAGGGTCTGTAGGGGAAGCATAATAGAATCCATCATTAATAAATGACGCTGATATATATAGATGTCAAAGAAGCCGTTCTTGGATTAATAGATGTGGGAACATCAGGACTATCAGCAGGAACAGATTGTTTTGGGCTGCAGATGAGGAAATAATTCACAGATAATTATTTAATTGATGTCCTCTGTCTCTGTAGTTACATTCCAAAGGCTTTCTTGCCACTGCTCTTTTGTCAGAGGAGGAAGGGTTAGAACAACAGGCAGTGAGGCTTTTGAGGACTCAAAGAGCAGAAGTAGATGGAAAGTGACATGGGTACATTCTGACCATTTGAAACCTGTGTTTTCCTAGGTCACACAGATTTTGCTTGGCTCATTCTTGGAAGTGTATTTATTTTCCTGCTGCAGAGTTGCAGTTTTGTCACATTAAGGGACAGACTGCCTTTTGAAAGGGTCCAAGGTCTCAAGTGGGGTACTCTTTCATGTGACAGACTATTTCTCTGTGTGACACAAATGCTTGCTTCCTGTCACAATTTGCAACAATAACAGAACAAAACCAAAAATATTCCTGAAAAATGGCCATGAAGATACAGGCAGGAAAACAGCAGGGCAAACTGATCTTGTACTTTCAGTTTACTTGAAACTTTTGACTGCTTCCATTTCCCCTCTTATGGGATTGAACTCTCCTCCAGCAGCACAGGCTTCTGGTAAGTGATGAGGGAGTTGTGGTTGATCACAAATACTGCAATAGAAAGGGGAAGAGAAGTACATAAAATCAAAGTGATTACTCCTTCTCTGAGGATAGAATAGCAAAACGGAAACAGTAATTTCAATAGGAAGGAGAGGAATGATAAAACTAATTTGCTCATTATACCTATGTGTTCAGAGAATACCAATATTTAGAAGCGCTACACTGTGTTTTTACGAAGGAAGTTAATAAGATATTCTCATATCTTAATTTAAATTAAGATTTAAATTACGATTTAAATTAAATTAAATTGGTGTATTTTGGTGATTTATAATAGTTCACAAACACAACATTTACAACTAAAGCCAGACCTAGAAAAATCATTACCTATCTACTGACTAAAGCATTAAAAAATAACTAAGATCTACATCCTTCAAAAACTTCTGTCAGGCAGCTTTATCAAAAGAGACAATACACAGATAAATATGACAGCATTTTTGTGATCATGTTTGAAGCTCAAGATGTAAATAAGTATTCAGGAATAAATGCAGTAAGATATTATATGTATATATATGTGTATATATATATGAAGTTCAAAGTGTATCAGTGATTAAAACTTGTACTTCTGTTGAATCAAATTAGTCAGAATGTTTAAACTCTGACATCCTATCAACATCAGAATTGGATTGGAATAAAATAATGTTTTAGTTCTGCTAAGGTTTTGTTAAATGGTAAAGGAAATCTTCCCAAATTTATATTTCAAGGTTGAAAAATAATTCTTACATCAAATATTGTTAAGTGAAAATTCCTAAACATTTTCTGTAGAAAACTATTTTGAAAAAAATCTACAAAAATTAATAGCATAATAGTATAATTTTATAAACTATGCTACTTTACATAATATCAATATATTTTAAAATGGGATGATTTATATGGACGAATTGAATAACTTTGTTGGAAAAGACATTGTAATGAAAAAAATGTGTGATAATTTGAGGTGATTTATTTGATATATATTTTTGGAATATAAATTTTATAAATAAAATTATATTTAGAATTATCTAAAATGATGCTATGACAATTATATATTTGGAGGAGTTTCACACCCATAAAATTCCTCTTCTCCTTCTATTCCAACTTCAAAGAAGAAAAATGTATGTTGTTAGAGATAAAAGTTTATATAAGAAACCTCCTTGAAAAGATTAGGGACTCTAAATTTGAATTCCAGAACAGCTAAATTAAAGTAAATTTAATTTAACTGGTAAATTTAAGTTACAATGAACCAAATGTCACTGTTTGTTAAGAGTGGAATAAAGTAACACAAAAAATGTCTACCACATGCAATGTTGACCACTCCCACTCAAGTCTCCTTTTCAGGTTTACTATTGAAATAATAAAAAAAATAAGTATTTGGGCAGTGGTTTCATAAATGTCCACAGGCAACATTTTAAATTAATGATCTCAGACAATCAGAGGAGGACTGCCATACAACTATTTATGAAACCTATGCCTCATGCCAGATTCTTGCTTGCTCTTAGACAAGTGAGACAAACACAAGGACCACATCAGTCTTTCAGACAGCTTTTCATACAGCTCATATTTTGATGCTGTTGCAGTCTGACCAATAAACAAATTGTATTTTTATCTGCTTTAATAAGGAAGTAAGGTCTTCACATAATCGTGCATGGCAGCAGCACCACAGGGCAGTTGAGGCAGGTACAGCCTCACAAGGTCTCTAGTGGAGGGAGGTTCACAGTGTACAGTGGAGGTTCAGCTATGTGGTCAGACCAAGTTCATCAGGGTTTCATTCCACAGAGGTTGGAAATCTTGGTACCACATGCCTTGACCTCGCCCTGCTGCCTGGCTGTTTATGCAGGAAAAGCAGCAGCTCCTTGTTTTATATCTAATTCTGCAGGTGACAGGCATGAATTAGTTGCTCATGACATACTCAGGGACAGAGCTAGGTTTTATTCTGTGTTTATAAGGAACCCAGAAAATTTCTAGGCTCTATTCTAACGTACAGGTCCCATTTTAATACAAATTAAATTAAGAGAAACAAATAGAAATAATTACTTCTGCTTTCCCAGGTGCCAGGCCATGTTAAAATAGTTTAGTATATATGACCACATTCCAGTTAAAATACAGAGTTTAGCCTTGCCTTGCAGTGCCAAGTGAGTGTCTCCACACAGAATCATGTCTTCTCTGCTTAGACTGAGAAGGAAGCACATATTCCTGACTCAGTATGGGGTTGTGTGGTTTAAGGTGGATTTGAGCTCAAGGCAGTATGTCTTTCCAAGAAGAAAGGTATGCTACGGTGATCTGTGAATATAGTCACATTGAGGATTAGAAGCTGGTATGGACTCAGCAGAGATGAGTAACACGTATGGAGGACCAGGATTTCTAGGAGAATATAACTCAGCTCTGCTCTCCTTTCCTTTTGAAGTCTACAAAGAAAGACTCTTTGCACTTGTGATAGCAAAATGTTCATTTAACCATAAGAAAAAACTGGACAGAAGGCAAACTATTCCATGCATGTCTCCTCCAACCTTTATTTTTTCAGGTCCTCAGAAGGAATGAAGAAATTCTAAGCACTGGTATCCTAACTACTAGCCTTTTTCTTGGCTCAGTGTTTCTACACTTCACTTCAGAAAGATCAAGAAATACCACTGTGAGCCTGTTGGGGACATTCTAGGTATCTGTGTCCCACCTGCCTGAAAAATTTGGAGCTTAGTTGTGTATCTGGTCAGAAGTCACTTATTCACTGACTTGAATACTGCTTGTCTGGTCTGAGTGCAGATATCAACAATGGAAGGTGAACCCTAAAACCCAGTGCCCCTGGGTTTAATATACCTGGGTTTGGTTGTGCTGACGTGAAGAGGAGTCTAGCAAGCATTTTAAATTCTCTATGCCTAGCAGAAAGCAAAATTGCCCCTTAGACAAGACACTAACTTTATTTTTTAAATTTTAGACTTAAAACAGAAACAACTAACTGAAGAAAGATTCCCCCTTTGAATTAATTATCCTTTACAGAAAAAAACAACAACAAAACACCAACAAAATAACAAAACCCAAGCAAGAAAACAAACAAACAATGCCTAAACAAAACAGGAAGGGTAAAAAAAAAAATAGAAAGAAATATTTGAGAACTTGCTGTGCTATTTTAGGAGATGTTGTGTCTTAAAATCCATAGGCGGCCATACCCCAGACTGTCAGTTGCCCACACCCTGTGGGGAATCAGAAATCTAAAGCACAGGAACATACAAGCTACCATGACCTAAAAAGAACTCTATCCTAGAAAAAACTGATGCAGGAGTATAAAAGGGAAAAAAAATATTTATTTATCCATGAAAGTAAACTGATTTTTAACACTGACTAATTCTTGATCTTGGGAACGGAAACTCTTGGTCGACTTAATCTCTTTGCGGTACAGATGCACATACCCTTCTCTGCCCGCTCATTTATCTGTTCTTGGGAACAAAAAAAAATCATGACCACTACATATAAAGTAATATTATCAAGAAAAAAGAAAACATGCAAGTAATTAAAAATGTTAATTGAGATGTTTGCACACCAGTTTGGTCTCTGTTTCAGAGACTTTATTTTATTTTCAATGATATTTGTTATATTCCATACTGAAGCAAATACATTAGAAACAGGATGCAGAAAATCCAAAACTGATCAAATAATTAAGAGTATCTTGACCTTAATTATACCATTTGGATACAGCATATGTATATATATCTATATACATATACACTGAAATAACAATCTAAATCATCATGCTTATCGAGATGCTAAGCATATCTACTGCAGATTTGAGCCAGTTTGATCATAAGTGAACCAACATTAAGACAATCATAAAGCATGTGGGAGACTAGAATTTGGACAGCAATAATAGTTTGTTCCTTTTCTTAGTTTCCACTAAATAGCCCACACAGTATTCTTTAGATGTTTCTTCTCAGAAAAATAATAAGCTATCAGAAGCTTTTATAAACTTAATGAATGCTTCAGTGATCATTATTAGAACACATTTTGGAAAGTCAGAAATAATAACTTCATATTAAATTAATGCCCCTAAACATTTTTTGTTGTTAAACACCTACAATCTTGGTGCTTTAATTTGATTTAAACAGTAAGATATGAAAACTATTTTTCCTACTGTAATACAGCTAACACTATGGTTTAAAAGGAAAAGGTTATATTCTTTAAAATATAAACATATGATTATTTTACATTTCATCTAATTAGAGACATCGTATTTCTGAGCTCATTATTGTCTGGAAAATACCTCAATTTAAACAGATATTGGACTTGCCCATTGCTTTGATATTTTTTTCTTTTTGTAATTCTGTTGTTTATTCAACATAATGCAAGCATCTCTGATGAAATCTGTGATTTTTATTTAGACACTGTCTTTCATTATGCTTTGCTCTTAGTAGAACAAGAAAGTAGAATAGTGCTGCCACTACACACTACCCAAAGTGTGATAGAGCTTCTTTGCTTGATCCATTTAGCTCCACTAGAGTAGGTCCTTGACTTAAGAAATGGAAAATAGAAGTTTAATGAATCCACACTTGTAGAGAAGGAAACAGAAAACCCAAAACTTCTTGTTTATGGCCAGACATGTTCACTTTTTCTTTCAATACACTTTGAACACTAACTAAATATTTAGCACTTTGACCACCATCTCAATAATTACCACTTATCTTTTATGTTGGAATTAAAAAAATAAGAAAAAATTAAAATAAATTTCATTTTTACTGTTCCATCTGACCTGTGTTGTCTTTCACATCGTCGTTCTTGGAGGAAGAGGAGAGTCCCAAATTAAGAGAGGTTAGATGAAGAAATGTAAGTAGTTTTTCAATGGCTTAAACCCTTCAACTCAGATTCATAAAATCTTTCTGACAACATAAACACAGCAGAGTTAGATGGAGGCAACTAAACCACTGAAGGAGTTAACTGTGGGGAGAAAGCTTTAATAAACAGATATGTGAGTCCTGACAGTGGAAAATATCAAACAAGTGGGTATGCCTTCTTGTTTTGTGCATGTGGCCAGGGCATACACAATAATATCCTCTCTCTCACACCTAGCTTGTGTTCCCTTTTTCTGCTGTGATGTGTGGCATATTTATAACATTTCCCTGCTTTCTGTGAAAGCTGCAAGCCAGGTGCCTACACATCCCACCAGTGGCTGCAAATTTCAGCCTGAATTCTTTTTTCAGGAGTCTGAAGTTGTATTATATTTTGAGGTATACATTTGACACATGTAAACTCGAAGGATATCACAGTTTATTTCTCATGACAGCAAGAGTAATTGCTATGATATGCAATAAGACTGATAGAGAAGTTTAGATTTGTTTGCTTACTTCACTTTATAGAACAATTTTTCCTGAAGATCGATCTTTTGATGCATGAAGAGGAAAAAAAATGGACAATTTTTTTTCTGGGATAAACACATATAGAGAGATCTTATCTCAGTTAGGCTGGTGTAAATCCGCCCAAAATGCAATAAAGTCAGACCATTTACCTTGGGATTAGAATGTAACCTTTTATGTGAAAAGATGAATAGTTCAGGGCTGCTTAGAAAGTTACTTTTGTTCCCACCTTCAAATAGCTTTCATGAAATTTACATTTCCCACACACTGAAAATATCTATGCTAAAGAACTATGTATACTTTCTTAAAGTATTCAATAACACACTCATTTTACTTTTTAAGCAAATCTACAATAGAGAAAACGAAAAGGCAGCAAAGTTCTCACCATTGATGAGACTTTTTTTTAAACTCTGATTAGTCATCTGTATCATAGGTACTACTGGTTCATCTTTTGTGTGGGATTAATAAGGAGGAGTTATATAGAGAGACAGAAAAGCAAATCACAAAATACAGTCAAAACACATGTGGATTTATGTCCATTCCCCACACTGTACTGGAGGTATTTCAACTGTCAGTAAAACATGGGGCAATACTAAGGAGAGCAGTGCCCTCAGCTGGAGGACCATGACTGCAAAAATTATAAACACCCAGTTGACCCTGAACTGGTGTGGTGGGATCTGCTGCTCCATCTGCATCCATAAAAATCCATGGGGCCTCATAATTTTGTCAGACAATCCTCAGAGAACTGGCTGATGTCATCACAAGATGATTTTTGAGTGGACTTGGACCCAGCTGACTAGAAGCTGGTAAATGTCCTCATTTCTAAGCATGGGAAAAAGGAGGATCTTGGAAACTGCAGAACTGTCAGTGCCTGGTAAAATCATGGAAATTATTACCTGGGGGGTATTGAAAATCCTCTGGAGGACAACAGTCTTTTGGCCAGAGCCAGCATGGCTTCATGAGGGGAAAGCCCTGGTTATCCAACTTGATTTCCTTCTATGACAGGATAACCAGCCTAGCTGACCAAGTTGATGTCATTTTTTTGAACTTCAGCAAAGCTTTTGGCACTGTGTCTCATAGTATCCTTCTGGACAAAACATCCAGGGCACTGCTAGATTTGGGTGAGCAGCTGACTCAGGGTCAGGCACAAAGGGTTACAATGCCATCAGGATGACATCAGACTGGTGACCTGTCACTGATGGGGTTCCACAGGGCCCCATCCTCGGCCCTCTGCACTTCAACATCTCCATTAACCACTCAGAAGAATACTAAGTAAGTTTGCTGGCTACACTCAGCTGGCAGGAGCTGTTGACTCTCTCAAGGGTGGGGAGGCCTTGTAGAGAGAACTCAACAAATTAGCGGGTTGGGCAATCACGAATTACACAAAGCTCCATAAGGGAAAATGCTGAATTCTACACTTGGGATGGGGCAACCCTGGATGTGCATATAGACTGGGGAGTGAGAGACTGGAGAGGACCTCCACAGAAAGTTTCCTGAGGAGATGCCATATGAGGAGCAGCTGAGATCACTTGGTCTGTTCAGCCTGGAGACCTCACTGCAGTTACAACTTCCTTGTGAGGGGAAGAGGAGTGGTGGGCACTGATGTCTACACTCTTGTGACCAGTGACAGGACTCAAGGAAGTGGCCTGAAGCTGAGTCAGGGAGGTTTAGGCTGGATATCAGGAGCACTGGAATAGGCTCCCCAGTGAAGGGATCACAGCACCAAGGCTGACAAAGTTCAATAAACTCTTGACATCACGGCTACATGGTGTGATTCTTGGGGATGACCTGTGAAGGTGCAGGAGCCAGATTTGGTGATCTTCATGGGTTCCTTCCAACTCAGCATATTCTATGATTCCATGATTTTTATTTTTACTCCCTTTCTTCTGTCCACAGGAAACAAGCAACTGTTCAGAAGATTCATTATACAGAAAAGAAAGAATAAGGTCTGTGATTCCTGGTTTGGTGGAGGATTTTTTGTTTGTTTATTTTTTGGGTTTTGTGGGGGTTTTTTTTGTGTAAATGGTTGTTCTTTAAATCTCAAGGTAAAAAATTAGTTCTGTTGACACAAAGATAATTGTGAGATGCTGACATAATTTTTTTAGACAACTCAAAAATTCAATACACTGCTTTACTTAATCCTTCCCCTGGAAATCAGAAAAGTTTATAAAATAAATTAAGTTATTTGTAAAATGTAAAATAACAAAAAAAACCCCTATGCCCCACTCACATTAATTTTTAATCACTCTTACTGTCAAAATAGCAAATCTTCAAATGGTCATGTATATAAAAATTGCATTTCATGACATTAGTGTGACAGTTCCACATGCAAAATGGAACATTACACATTTAAGATAGAGGAAAAGGCAATATACTTTGAAGATCTTGGGGTTTTTTTCTTTCCTTTAATTTTTTAGTAGGATTTATACTAAAATAAAGGATTTACACAAGCCATAATGATGACAAAACTCAAATAAGTTAGACACATGAAACCTCACAAACCCACTTACCTGCTAAGTTCTGCCCTGAGAAATAATAAAAAGATTGAGTTTATGTCATCAGGCTGTGTTGTTATCAGCTATTATGCTCACTAGAGCGTTGAGAAGGTTTTGGAATGAAAAATTAATTGTGAATGAACCTCTAAAGAGGGTGTAATTTGCATAAGCATACAAAGTTATCCTAACTATCTGAGTTTTAAGGTAATCAGAGTTGAAGGGAAGAAAACTATTCCACTAAATGTTCTGATGTGTGTCAAAACTTTCTCTTTTCCTTTTCATGTAAAATATCCACAAGGACAATTTGGATATTTTTTTAACTATCACTTACGTCCCAGCTCTATTCTTTGACAGGGACTACCACCTTTGTTGAGCACAGGTGAAATAACAGCAGGCGCCAACAAAGAGATAATAAATTTATTCCCATGTATTCACAACTAAACTGATTTCAAGGAGTGAGACCATTCAATATCTGATTGTTTTGGCTTCTTAGGCTGTTAAGGGAAGGAAAACCAAGAAGGTGAAGAAGAATGGTGTGTCTTCTCCTTAGCAAATCTATAAAATCCCATAGGAATGGTACCTAAGTTTCAAGGAATGACTTTTCTGTCAAGTTTGTGATTAAATAAATCTCTGGAAAGGTCTTTTAATAGCTGAAACTTTACCTCCTTTGCCTGATAAGAGAATATCCAGGTTCCAAAATTGCACATGGCTCCATAAGGGACCATCCTGTTTTAGGTCCATTGTCAGCTCCTTCAAATAAGAGCTATGACTCATCTCATTTGCTGTTTGGAATGGATGTTTCAACAAGAAACCTGACTAGAATTTTGTATGGTTCAATGAAAGATATTTTGCCTTATTTCTACCTCTTAATTTTCTTAACAACTGTTTCATTGCTTTGAAATGAGTGAAAATGATGGAAATACTGGTTGGCAATAGTGCTACAGTACTGAATCTAATATGTTAACATTTAATATCTAGAGCATAATTTTATTAATTTGAATAAATCACAGATATCTCTGTGGAAGAGGGACATAGGTAGGGGAAGGATGATAGTTTAATTCCTCTCTCTACTGATATAACCTATTTTCAAAATATCCTGGTTATTCCTCTAATCAGGACCTTCAACTACCTTCAATTAAAAATACTCGCAGTTTTCTAAGTTAAAATAGATCAATTTTTCTTATTCTTAATTAAATATGTAATTTTATTAAATTTTATATTCATATGTAGATTAAGTGACCAATAATTCCACACGTTTTAAACCACAATAAATCTTTCTGGATCATTGCTTTACAATCACTACAGCAGATATAAATTTTCTGCTCTGGCTATACTTCCTGACGACAGTAACAACCTTAACTGGTTTATGTTTTTTCCACTATATGGCAAATACCAAAACCTCAGGACAGATGAGTGCTTCTCAGTTTGCCTCAATGAAAACTAGGTAGTTTAGAATTGCATGACAATCTCAGAAATTTACAAGTGGTAGCAGCTAGCATGAAGAGTCTCTGCAGACACACAGTAATAAGTTTAATTGAATAAGGTTATTTCTTTAGCTGGTGCAGATATTGCCATAGCAAGGTATGTTAGTTCCATCACAGAAATCTGAAAGCTACTAAACAACTGCAGTGGTTGGAGGTGACCTCCAAAGGTGTCTTAACAAGCAGATCAAGCCAAGGTCCACTCTTCTCTATAAAGAGAAGGTTTTAATATGACACTAAGTGATATTGTACAGATTACAGGCCAAATGTAAGATGGCACACATCAATAAAGGAGAAAAAATTACCTTTACCAAGGTCCTACACATGGCCTGTGACAACACTATTTGCAATACTTGCAAATCTTGTTTCTTTCCAATTTACCAGACTTGATCTGCAGTACGTAGGAAAGAAAAAGCTGATGATGAAAATTAGAACTTCCTCAAAACTCACTTTCTGTATTTAGTTATAATAATCCAATACTAAAGGCTGAATTTTTTTATCTGAATCCTTATAGGAAATTCTACAGCCTAATAAGGTGAATTCCTTTTAAACTGGAGTTCTGTTTCACACTTGCAGTTCTGGGATTTGAAATGACAGCACCATTATTGTTATCACTGTTCTTTATCTGCTGAAGGACATTTGAGATAAATCAGTGCAAAACTGCTGTGACAAATTTCAAAGACATGGTTAACTCACCTAACTTCAGACCTGGTTTAAAAAAAAAAAAAGTGTTCTGCTATTCCTGTTGATGAGTTTTCTTTCCCAAAGCTTAATATTTTTAAGACTTCTCTGGAATTAAATTTTCCTAATTTTTCCCTAACTATTCCTACATAATATTTTACTGTATGTAGTCCTTGTGGTCCCTTTTTACTTACTCTTTTCTTTTGAAATACAGGCAAAACAAAAATACTTCCTATAGCATCACAAATTTTTCTCCATCCTCTGAACTAACTTACTCTAGTACAATACCTTTTTGTTAGTTAGTCTCATGCTACTACTTGGTCCCAATTTACTTTGAATAACTCTTGTTTCTTCTGACTTGTTTCTCAGTCTGTCCTTGCTTCCTTGGCAGGGTTTCTCTTTCAAGTCTTCAGCCACTGTCATTCTTTCGTTTTTGTTCACATCCATTTGCATGAATGGATTGAATTCATAGCTAGCATTTATAGCATATGTATCATAGTTTACTTAAAATTATGGCTTATTCTTTCTTGTCATCAAATTCCTGACTCCAAACCAACTCCATATAAAAATCCAACAGTGTTCAAACAAACAAAAAATATATATGAGGAAGGTGTCAATTACAGTTTTCAGCTTTGTAGAGAAAATAAGTTCCCAAGTGTGGACTTGAAAATTGTTTTTTGTAAGTAACAGTTTTGGTCTGGTATCTAGGAAGGACTTTTAAAAAAAGCACAAACAATCTTGTTTGGTTTTTTTTTTTCTGTGCCTCAGAGTTCTATCCATAATCTTAAATTCCCTTTAAAATAATCTAATCTAGTCTGAAAAAGAAAGTTTTTTACAATGTTCACTAAAATAAAAAGTACAGGTTTTCTTTTACCTTCACAGCCTTTGTTTTCTGTGAACAGTAGTACAAAAAGGGATTTGCTGTCCAAAACCATTCCAAGAAAAGTCCACATAATGCAATGCTTATTCAAGTATGTTGGTGTTGCTGCTGAAAATTAGTAACTCCAAAGATACCATAAAATCTGTTTGCTGTCTCTGCTACAGTAACACTGCAAAAAGAAAAACAATGCCCTCTGATTTGTAAAAGAAGCAAGTGGTCTGTGACATTAACATGTGTAACAGCAAGAGTTCCTGTACTTTTATGAACAGTGTGAAAAATGAGTACTGGTGTTTTATTCAGTAGTTCACATTACACAAGGGAGACAGTATCATAAATGAGTGCTGTTTTCTACCCTTCTCCGTGATACTTAGTTCCCCTTGAGCCTTCTCTCTGAAGTAATCCCCTATGTCTGACTTGAAATATTGTTCACATCCAATCTTGTGTGAACTTGTTTAGATATTCTTCTTAGATGCTGGTGTTTTTAAGACACAGAGTTGCACTTGGCAAAAATGTAGAAATGAGTGTTTCTGAGTAAATTGCAGCATATATGGAAAGAAAAATACATCAATCAAAATTCACTCTTGAAATAAAGGTCTTTATGAGGACTACATGGATCAAAACTTGTTTTATTCTATTCTGGAACTTCCAGAAAGCTGAACTCCACTTTTGCAGTTGTAATGTTGAAAGAGATAGTTGTTTTGTGTGAAGAACCCAGATCCTGAACCTCTCACACTGGAAAAATTCAAAGCAAATTCTGGGCTTCAAACTTGTATGTTAGGCCTAAATTCTAAGGAAAAGTACTCACCAAAAATAGAGAATCTATAAGAAAAAGAGAGTAAGCCGAAGGGAAATAAAAACATTGCATTAGAACCTGAATTCTGTCTCCACATGTAGTAAATTATATTTCATATGTTATCTTTTTTTCCAAAAGCATTTTGGAGATGACCACAGTTCTTCTTTGGAGAAGATGTGAACTAGAACATTATGATCTCCTTAATAATCTAAAGATAGGAGAAAGTCTCCTTCCAGCTCTGAAAAACAGCAACTACTTAATAATGAGAGGGCTTGTCATATTGATGTATGCAATATGCTTTTTAAGAATGAAACCAAACTGTGATTTTGGAAGGATAAAGCAGACTCAAATTTCATTTACAGTAAATTTTGTTTTGTTGTGATATTCACAGTAACTCACATCTGTGCTGCCCTTTGACCACATGACCATATCATAAAAAAAAGTCAATCTGTGCCACTTGCAATTAGCATCTTCCTGTCACTGAAAATTATTTATATTTTTTGGTTTTCAGTCTCAAAATCTTAGCATGCGAATAAATTAGTTTTTTACATTTTTTAGGACTGCCAAAGTGGACAAATTGTTTTGTGAGACCTTCCTGATATGAATGTGAATGTGAATATGCTTCTTACTTTTCACTTCAAATAGAATTTGATCTGACTTTGTTCGTATTCCATTATTTTAACAGTTAAATTAATATACACACGCAAAATACTTTAATGTATTTGAAATAACTTACAAAGTCATACCCCAACTGGATTAAAAGAAATTGCACTGGTCTTTGCCTGAAATATCATAATTTTGTAGTGTGATGATTTTTATTTCTTTTGGTTTTTTGGTGGTTTGTTGTTTTTTTTTTTCATTTCTAGTGTGCAGCATTGTCGGAAGCAATTCTCAGAAGTGACACATGTAATTGTGGTCTTATTTTGAGAAGAATCTGCATCTTTCAAATATCAAACTGTTCAGATCCTCATTATTCGTTTTAGTCTAAGAATGGCTCTCACCTATTATTTACATTCAACCTATTTTAAAAAGATACATATGAAATGTAGCAATTGGGACTGTCTGATAGACTATTTTTATCCTGTGTTCTGCAGCTGATGGAATCACAAAATCAACAAGACTGGCAGCCAATCTTCGAGGTCTCTAGTCCAACTCCAGCATTCAAGAGAGGTCCCCTTTGGCAGACTGCTGCGAGAGGTATCCAGTTGGATACTGAATTTCCCCAAGGATGGAGAATCCAGAGTTTCCTCAGTTAATACATTTTGTTTCCTTAAATATCTTCTTGGAGCTGTTCTTAAAAGATAAACACTATTATATGCAAATTATATTCTGCATATGGGTATAGAATTAAAATTTGATCATGTTAAGGAAAACAAAATTATAAAAATAACAGAGATTACAATCCACATTTTAATACCTTTTCCTCTGGATTAATAATATATTTAATGAAATATCCCTTTTTATTTTATTCAGGCCATTAGTTCATATTTTTTCCTTTCTCTTTACACCTTAATCTCTATACTACTAAATTTATTTTTTTACTTTAAATCACAGCTTCTCTGTGATTTTCAAAGAGCTCCATAGCAACTTGCTACCTTGATTTTGATACTTATTCTTTAATCTCTGTCTACACAAACCTTCATTTAATTTCACATTTTCTTCATAGTCCAAATCTGTTTAAAACAGCTTCCCACCTAGCCTTCGTTATTCTTGCACTCATTCTTTTAACATTTACAGAAACCTACTTATTCTGGAAAAAAGCTTTGATTATGTTAGTGTATTATAGCACAGTCAATGTTTCAGAGTTGTCAATGTTGTAAATGTTCACCTGAACACTTGAATGAATTTGTATAAATTAGTCAATGTTGTGCTTCTACTTATCAATCACAAGTATTCTTGTTAAATAAATTAGCAAGGGAGCGTTTTATAAATTAGTGATTTTACAGAAGACATGCACTAAATTTCAGAATTATAAATTCTTACATAAAGGACACTTGAATATTATTGAAACATTTGATGACCTAAAATTGACGTGTCTTCACATAAAGACTCTGAGGTTAGAAAGTTTTATCCCCATGTGACACACAGGAAAGTGGAACACATATTTAAATCTACATCTCTAAGTAGGACAGTATCTAGTACTTTTTTGTCTGTGAAGCTGAATGGTGGGAAGGCCATGTCTGCATTATAGTGAATCTAGTCTTTTGTGTCTAACAGGCCTTGGTGACTTTATGAACATCGGATTTAATGATTGGTTTTGTGTGTTTTTTCAAAGTGTCTGAAACACTGTGAGGCTGCACAGCAGTCCTTGACAGTAGTATAAAATGAGTAGGTATTGCATTCATGAAGACATGAAGAGGCACAGAAATCTTTTTACACGACTATGCAGGGTGGTAAAGATTTGAATGAATTTTAACTGCTCCATTCAGCTTACTATTAATAGTCCTTAGCATGTGCTTGTGAAAATGCAGTTGGCCAAGTCTTGCCAAGGATCTTGTTTAAAATTATATGGGGAATGAGAAGACTACTGAAAAAGTTGTTCTTTGAACTTATTCTTCCTATGATAAAGAAATAAAAAAACAAAGATGTGTTCATAGGCTCATAGTACATCTGTGTCAGAGCAGATGTAGAGCTCTATCTACATTTGCCAAACCTTGGGCAAAGTCTTAAAGATGTCTTCCAAATCTTACCTCAGTTTAAAGTGTAGGCTTCTGGCTGTGTTATACCCTGGAAAAACCTCAAGTATGAATGACAATTCATAAATACTCAGCTTGGGAATCCAAGCAGATGTGCTTCAAGTTTTGTGTGTAGAAGTGCTAACAGCACAGGTATTTTGATTCATGGCACAAAGAAAAATCACCCCACATTCATGTTTCTTTTGGGTACCTGATAGGAATAATGTGGGCAAAGTCATGGCATTATATGGCTCTTAAATTCTGTTGGAAAGTTTTGCAAGAACAGCTGTATTTGCAAATCCTAGCAAAACATGACAGCCACTCCTGGCAGTGAAAGGAGGTCTTAGTATTAGTGATGTTGAAAATAAAAGTTGCTTTTCAAAGGAAGAAGTTTATCCTTGTCCAAACAGCTCAATGTGTTTGTTCCAATTTGCACACTGCCATCTCTCTAGTGTTTTTACCAGTTTTTTACCACTCTACTTGTGCCTATAGTAACTGCTGGGTTTGTGGTACAATAAATTGCATAACACTGGATATTCAATCAATAGCTCAGAATATGATGTTCTGAAGGTGAAATACAGAACTTAACTTACCAGTAAGCTTTTTATAAAAGTCGAATATGCAAGAGGTGATTGTTTTTAATTAGCTAGTTTGAGATTTTTTGTTTTTACTTTTGGTTTGACAGTATATCAAGCAGTTGGCAAGCGAGAGAAAAGAGACTTTCTGACAGACCAGAAAATAAAGAGAAAAAGTTGGGGTTCAAAGTAAATTGTTGATCTTGTATATGATTCAGAAAATTCTAACAGAGCAAGTTTCTTCTATACAAAGCCTTCTGAATGTTAGCTGGTAGGTAGTAATGACAAATACATTAGAAATTTACTTAGTAATATGAGGATTGTTATTATTAATGGGACCATTACAGTACAGAACATAAATGGTTATGTATGCAGGGAATAATACAAACTATAAAGCCTTTGGCAGATATTGGCAAATAAGTACTGTGTTAAGCTCTCACATGATGCTAAAATTTCACTTTCCATTGTGTTGCAATATAGGAGCTGTCTATCCACAGATATTCTATAAGATTCCCTAAACAAGTCACTCTCAAGAATGACATTAATTTTGTGTCAGATTTTACTTGTTAAAACAAACTTCCTGAAAAATAAAGAAAGAAAAAGCCACTACCAAACTGGAAGAGTGAATATTACCAGTCCATATTACCTGAGCTGTATTGTAACTCATTGCCAACTCCCACTATGAGGATTTATCCCAGATTTTGCTTCACAGTTGTGCTCAGCATCTATTCTCAGCTGAAATTGGGTTTCTATTACAGACCATTATTTCATATTGTGGAGATTATTTAAAATCCAGCTCAGATATCACTGTATATCACCATATCTATGGAGTTGTTCAGGCTATTTACAAATAACTGTGACCCGCTTCCAGAAACAGAGAATATACTATATATATATTATATATATATAAATAATATATTATTTTCAGTGTTTGATTCTAGAGAGTACAATATAATTAGAATGCGAGACCATTTTTCTTTGAACTCTTTACTAACTCTTATTTTGGGCTAGCACATGCACTGCTGAAGTTTGTCAATAAGTATGCAGGAGAAAGTCCAGCCTTTCATAGAGGGTATACCTACCTCATATGCTACAAAGAAAGCAGGAGAAGGCCCAAGTTTTACACCCAGAATCCTTCTTGTCTTTGAACAAATCACTTGCCTTAGCAGAGCTGTAGCAGAAGACTTCTTGCCTTGCCTTGCCCAAAGACCACTTGCTGCATTCAGGTGTTTTCGTTCTTGTTTTATTTTGGTTTGAAGTCTGTGATTTAGCATTCACTACAGACACAGACGATTCCACTCACTAGGGATACTTCTGTATACTGAAACCAACATCTGCATTTTCACTTGTTTCTTTGTGAAGGTTGTTACCATTTGGGCAGGAGACGGTTATTTGTGTGCTGGGCAGCCTTAAGATGCATAAAGCAAGTAAAGTTGCTGGGATCTCCCACTGATGGTTTGAGTGATGCAAACCACTGCAAAGCAATAGGCAACTTTAGTCAGAAAGCTTCACTACTGAAGAAATTTGCCTGTCATGCATTCAGGTTGCAGATTTTTCCTGAAGTCTGACAGACATGTAGTTATACACTGCTGCCTTGATCATCTTTTATATCTGGCTGTGTCTGTTTCTTAGGAAAAATATACAAAGGAGTAGATGAGTAAAGAGAATAAAAAGTTTAAGTTTTGGGTGTCTCTCTTAAGAAAGAGAGGAACAATTTATTCTGCATTAAGAAAATGCTCGTTAGAAAGCAGAAAACAAATATAATCAAAATCTGTCTTTCAGAGGTTCTTGCAGAAGTTACTTTAAGAGAAAAATACCAAAGTCAAACATATGCTGCAAGGCTGCATTATCTGTCTTTTTCCCAAGTCCAGGTGAAGGAATCCCTTCCTGTGTAGTTACAGGCTCAGAGACATTGCCCAACATAACCAATTATAGTAAGAATCTGGACATTTTTGAGACTTCCCTGACTGTGTGTTAAGTACTTTCTGTTATCCCATGTATAATAATGTATTAATGTCAAGAGTATAATAACAAAACCTTCACAAGTTGCGTTGAAGGTCAGATGAAGTGCATTCATAAAGAGCACTTTAAAGGCGTAAAGCAATGTTAAATCTTGAAAGTAATTTAAACAAATCACAGCATTACAAAACCATGTCTCATGATATTTTAGATTTTCAGATATTTAATGCAAAATAATGGCTGGTATTTAAGAGATTTTAGGGAGCTATAGTTCCTCCCCCTTCTCTTTGCAAGTAATATTTCCTTAAGAATAAACCATAAAATATTTTCAATGTCACCAAATAGTCCTTATGAAACATTTCTTTTGAAATACTTGGCAGCCAGATCCCAGCATCATCTACTCGATTTCCTCCTGTGGATTTTCTATACTACAGTTTAAGCTTCTTCTACTTCAATCTGCTCTGACTGTCACAGTATTTTGGAACTTTAAGTCTGAGACAGTGATTCGTCATTCTGAAGACTGGTCTGCCTACAGGCATTTCATATAATGCCTAATCTTGATTCATAATTACTTATTCAGGTCTACTGCATTAGCTGTAATTTGACAAGAGGCAGTGGTGGCAGCTGAGCTTTTGACATGTTATAGCTTCTTTTGGAATTATATAGCAGTAGTGAAAACTAATGAAATACAAAATAAAATTAAAGAAAAGAAGTACAAGCAGGCAAAACATCTGATTTCAAAACATGTGACTTTCAAAATATCTAATCTGAAAAGTGTGTTTTGCCTGCTGCTGGTAATAATTCCTTGCAGATTTAGAACAGCTCTTCTAGTTTCGAAACAAATCTTTACCTTGTAGTTTATGTAAATCTCATGGCAAAAATTCTGTGATTCTATGTAATTAAGGATCAACACATTTGGCAAATGTCCATTTAGAAATACAGGAATTACCCAAAACAAATAATGTAGGGTATTTTCTGAAGATAATTCAAACCATGGGAAAGCATATTAGTTAGTGCAAACAATGCAGTAATGCATTGACAGGCTCTTGATATTCTGATAAGTACACAATGACATGAAAAATCAGAGGGTGCTGAAATATCAAGGATTTTGCAGAGTGGAAATAAAAGTGTCCAAAAAGACATATTACTGTAGTTGAGTACTCTCTAGGAGACTTTTAAAACAACAAGCAGCAGCAAAGATCAAAGCAACATGTATGGACGTTAATATTAATTTGTGTATAAACTGTTGATGGCTGAACTTCAGTCTCGTGGCTCAGAATAAATGGCTGAGGTGTGTGTGGGAGGGTAATTTCAGAGATATTGTGCTAGGCACCAGGGCATTACAGACTGCATGCAATTCCTTGGACCCCAAAATATACCTTCAAAGTAGTCTTTCAAAAGAGCATTATGGAAATATGAAAGATGAAACTTTAGATTTTTGCCAAACAGAAAAAAGACTTGGAGAAAATATATTAGTCATTTTCTTGATTATTCACTTCTCTGTATATTACTGCTTTCATTCTCTGTACCTTGGGCCACTCCAGTTTTTGTGAATGCATCCCTCAATTTTTCTAGGCTGGACAGAAATCCTTTTTGTCAAAGAGTTGTCATTGACATCACTGTGCTTCACAAGGTTTTACCAGTGCAAGTGATATATTTCCAGAGGACATTCCCCAGATTGTGGCTAGGAAATTACACTCTCCTTTCTCATAGAATAGAATAAAATAGGAAAGAATAATTCAGTTTGAAGAGACATAAACTGACCATCTAATCCAACTGCCCTAGTGCTGTTTATTGGCAAACTGGGAAGTTTCCACAAGTCCCTGATTGGTGGGAGAGTATTCAGGAAACATCCGAGGCTCTATTACCTGGAACAATCCTCCCTGGATGAAAAAAACCAAATAAGCCTGCTCTGTGACCCTGTTTCTTGTTCTTCTCCAGACAGAAGTATCTAAAGGCTATTTGCCTATCCTAATCAATCAAGTTAGATGTGACTCTATAATCACTGTTATTACAGAAAGATATTTGCCTCGCCCTAATGTAGGTGCTGCAGGTCAGGAGGCTTCATGATGCCTTGGATAGCTCTCTATGGCTTCCAGGCAAGTTGATAAGCATTCTATTCCTTGCATGTAAGCAAAGTAGCACAGGTAATTGCTTTGTAATATTATTGATGGAGTTTAAAAATATTATTTTGACATTTAAATTGTTTTTATTTGGCTTTATTTATTCTGAAAATATCTGTTAACTGCACACTTAGGTTTTTGGGAATAACATGAGGCAATGAGGAATAAAATCTTATATACTCACTTTCAGCTTCCTCCAAAAAAATTAAGGTTTTACTTCTATATTTGTGATTGGAGAAACAGCACAAAAGTCTTCAATAGGCTCTTTTTTGAGGTAAGATAATTTGGTATCCATAGGATGAAAAGATTTAAGAGGCAAAAAATTAGCCATGGAGTAATATTTTTTTTTAGTAATAAAGCAAACAGGAATTCTGTTCACAGGAGAGAAAAATGAGTTCTGAAAGATATCAAATCCAATTGCACAGAAATGGATGAGAAGATAGGATGTTCTCATGCTGATTTTTCCTCTGCTCTTTTATTTGTTGTACAGATGTTTCCTAATGTTTGCTATTGCAGAGAAGTCTCATGAGGACTCTGCTCTGTCAATGGAAATGGTTGCCACTGCCATCTCTGCTGCTAACGCAGACAGTGCTGCTTAGACCTTTCTAAAAATACATTCACATGTCAAATCCTGCAACATGTGCAATTTATGCAATGAAACAACGTTGGCTGAGATGAAATTGCATGTATTTCCTCTGGCATCACAGTAACTAACCTGAAACTTCATTTACAGTCTGTCCTGACCACCTCTCAAGCATGGCCCAAGGCATTCATGAAGGTTGATTCCCTAGCAGATTCTTGGCCAGAAGAGGACTTTCAACATAAAAATTCATGTGCTGTCCGTTTTTTCAGCTGTTGGAAAATTATGCAATTTATGTGGAATGCATAAAAAAGGAATGGTGATATACCGTAATGATGGAGTTATGTGCTTCATTTGTAAGAGAGAAGCAACTTTTACTAATATGGTGAGTTGAAAAAAAAGCTTAGTGGTAAATGCCACAGTGTTTTAACAAGATTCAATGTCAAGGTATACAAGACAGGGACAGGTCACCTGTCAGGGATACCCTCCCATTGAATCATGAGCTTCAGAAAGGACTGTTTTTTGAAACGTCCACTTTCTAAACACTTTCACACATAGCCATCTAGGGGTGGTTGGTTCCATGCCTAATCCCAGACTTGGTCAATGGTTTTTATTGAAATAATTATATATGTGCAATCAATCCTCTAGATCAGTCACCTGAGATTTGAAAGTCTAGCATGTTAATCATCACAGACCAAGAATCTGTTGTGGAAAGGAATCTTTCAACCTTGATGTGTAATTTTGAGAGGCAATCTTGACCCTACTCAAGGCAGACTACTGCCACAAGGGCAGGACAATGGGGCCTGGGATGTCCACAATTTATGACGTGAGATGATTGACCTAGAACCATATTTGCTTATTAGCAAGATGTGTCGGGCACCCTTAAGGACAGTGCTTGACTACCACATTGCCTTCCATTCCCCAAAGTCGAGGGTAACCTGGACAGGGCCATCAAAACCCCCATTTGTGGTTATGACGGAACAATGCTGAAGGCATACACCACCACATGTATATATAAAATTAAAGTAAGGATAAATATTTCACAAATGAAGAAAATGTCTGTCAATTCTGTCTCTCAAAAGAGAGATAAGTACAAATTAGCAGATTGAACAGGTAGAATTTTCTCATGGTAATTTTATTTTATGTAGAAGGGACTTTGAACTATTTCTGAATACCTTTGAACTTGGAAAACTGAGCCACCACTTGACAGCTTTGTCTTTTCCAACTCTATACTAAGCAAAGCTCTTCATTATCATATTTGTAAGATTCATAAGACTATTGAATATGGCAATCTTAATGTACTTTGTTTTGCTTATGAAACAAACTGCTTTTCATCATTTCATACTTATGTTAGAAAGCACTAATTAATCACTTTTGTTATTGTCTTACAAATTAGAGAGGAAATCATAGGAAGTTACATGCAAGCAGTAATTTAGGTCCACCTTATGTTCACTTAAAAAGAATCTTCTGGACAAAATTGTCACACAGGAAAACTGAAGGTATTTTAAAAAGATTTGATGCATTATTTTTTAAAACATACAATTTTTTGAAACCTAAGTTACATCATTATCTTAGAAAATGACTTACAGCTGTTTTATGTTCCAGACTACATCTATGAAAAACCTAGTGACAGTGTGTCATTATTGGCCACACACAAAGGCTTCATCAAAATTCATGGTAATATTTGTGGTTTTTTCTCACTATTTTGGGAATACCCTTAAAATATATGAAATCAAAAACTGGAACAAATCACTGAGTCAACAATGCAAGTAACAAATATATTTTTATTAAAATTATTATTAAATGGGTTTACATTCTGAAGTTAAATCCCTGAATTTTAACCCATGGTTTGGATTCACTGAGACAATTTCCACTTGGGTGCATGCGTACCTGCTTAGTGCTGCAAGATAAAACACTTTTGTTTTGTCACATAAATTGTAAAACAGCTGGCTTGTGCAGCCATCAGTATGGCTGTGCTTGGAGTCTCGAGACCTTTGAACATGCTTGAAAGTAGGAACAGGACAGCTTTTAGATGTTAAAAGCCTTAGGAGAGATCATACCTACTTGAGATACAATTTATTATCCCTATATTTCTAAAGTGATGATCTGTTTAAAGGGGATTTACCATTTTGAGAAGGTCATGGGCTATTATTTCTTTTAATTGACCTCTTGCTTCCTTGATCTTAGCATGAACTGACTGCAAAAGCAACTCCTTTGACACTGCAGAGTCAGGAAAATTTAAGGCTATAATGTAGTTTCCCTGGCTTTTTAGTTTTTTTAATCAACATAGATTATCTGATGTTTTGGTTATTGAACTGATGGGTTATCAACTGAGAATATAATTTTATTAATATGAATTTATATGGTCATAGTGCACCAGGAACTTTTGTGTTTTAATGATGAACAATCAAGATTTTTTGTTTGTTTGTTTTTGAAATTCTTTTAGTAAATGAAGAAAGAATGTTAAGGAATATATTTTAATTTTAGAAGGAGGAAAAAAAAATGCAGTCACTGCTTTAATTCCTGAGGACATGCTCAGAAAATAATGATTTTTCATTGTTTTTATTATTGTTGCTAATAAGGCAGATGTCACATTCTAAACATTTGAAGTGAAACAAAGGTCCTTTGGCAACTGTAGGAACACAAACCAAGTTTCATTTCAGAGATTATCAGACAGAAGACAATGAAATATTACATTCATTTCCCCCCTTTGACATAGTGGAAATAGGCTAAATACAGGGTAATGGAAAGAAGCTTCAATCCTTCCCAGCTTGTTGATGCCTACAAAATGACAGAAGATGCACTCAATTCCTTTGTGCAGATCATTGATAAAGTTATTAAACAGGACTGGCTGCAGTTCCAAGCCATGGGGAGCCTCCCTTACAACTGAGCTAGCTGTGACACCATTCATCATCACTCTCTGTGCCAGGACATCCAGTCAGGTTTTTAACCAGCAAAGGGTGCACCTGTCCAAGTGATAGGCAGCTATAAATCGCACCAGAAGGATGCTGTGAGAAACTGTCCAAGGCTTTAATAAAGTCTAGGTAGATAACATACACAGCCTTTCCTTGACTGATACAAAATATCAGATCACCTGATTACAGGACATGAGATTGATCAGTTGGGACCTACCTTCCATAATTCCATGCAACCTAACTCCCTGGTTGTCCTGCACGTATCTCATGATGGCCCTCAAGATGATGTACTCCATGACCTTCTACAGCATTGAGGTCCGCTGACAAATCTGTAGTTCCCTGGATCTTCCTTCTGTTGCTTCTCATGGATGAGCCTCCACATTTGTTGTTATCAGCTAGGGTAGATGATTGAAAATAGCTTGACCGGCTCCTTCAGTACCCTCAGGTGAATTCCATCCAGTCCCATAGA
Organism: Argya squamiceps; assembly: GCA_037834095.1. Lineage (NCBI taxonomy): Eukaryota > Metazoa > Chordata > Aves > Passeriformes > Leiothrichidae > Argya > Argya squamiceps. The sequence continues at coordinate 25,975,750 of JBBMKD010000115.1, forward strand.
CTTGAGTTTGTCTAAGTAGTGTAACATTACAGTGTACACTGACCATTCCCTCCCACATTATGAGGGCTTTGCTCTTCTCCTCATCTATGTCTTCCAGCTTAGGGGCTGGTCTTGCTATCAAAGACAGGAAAAGTAGGCATGAACTACCCTCAGCCTTTTCCCATCCTTTGTCACTGTGGGACTCTCTGAATCGAATAAAGGATGGGGATTCTTAAGCAACAAATAAATTATGGTGATTTTTAATAAAATGTTGGAAAGAGAACATGTAAAGATGGAAAGATTCATTATTGCTGTTGTACAAATCATCAAACTGATGGAAAAGGTGTGCTTTATATTGTCCAAGTTTACTCAGTAGGTCACAGAGTTTTAGCACTCAAAGCTTAAATTTCAAAAATACAGAGGTTTATTTTAGTAAATGACTGGAGGAAATATAATTAGATTATGAACTGTGGAAATTAAACCAAAGCAATACACTTGTTTTAATAATGATATCCACAGCTATGCAGACCTTCTGTACTACACAAATGCTATAAAAATGAAATAATGCCTACCTCCTGAGACTGTGTGGTACATAAGCACATGACATATTGAATGAGCATTCTAAATGTTCAGTTTAGAAATAGAGATGACATGTTGGAATGGTCATGGCACAAGCTAGACTCTGATCCTGCAGGGACCCTTCCAACTTAGCATATTCTATGATTCTATGAGTATATTTTTTTCTTTGAAGTTGATGTCTCATGTTTTGCTTCCATGTTAAAAAACAACCCTGTTAGAGAACCAGGTACAAATTATACCATTTTACCACACACCCTGGAACCAGTTCTGTCAAACAGCTTTTCTTCAGCACTGCGCCTCTATGTATGTCAAGGAGTGCAGAAAGGTATCTATACTGAGCAAAATGTTTGGTTTTCTTCTCTTGCTCCTGACCTAGAATTTACATGCATGTGTTGCATGTAGATTCCTCTTCAGGCTAAATCCATCTTTTTTTTCTGTAATTAAAGAAGCAGCATGCACTCTCTCCAGGAGATTTCCTTATTTGTTCACTCTTCCCTAGGTTTTTGCTTATAAAACTGCAATAAAAATATTTACATTAATTCTACATTTTCCTTGAAGCATGAGAAACCTTTTAATGTTTTTTTCCAAGTGGTATCATTTTTATGAAAGTAACACATATTTTGCCCTGTTCTCTGTGTTTCAGATTAATGAATCCATGCGGTGACATCATTTCCAATTTGTGTGGGAAAATGTATCCCTGATTACTCTGATTATGAGAGTGGTTATAAATCCAATCATTCTTCACTTTTGCTTTCTTCTGTAATAGCTGTAATTCTTAAGATGTGAACATCGTGACCTGTTTTCCAGGTCTTCAGTTTTATTATCAAAACGGTGAATCTTTCCTGAATCACTTGAAAATCTTCCTCAGAATAAAAGGTATTTTTTTTCACAAAGCAGACTCCTTTTCAGTTATTTTTACAGTTTTCCAGTTACATTTTTTCTGTTATCAACAGTAAAATATTAATAGCTGATAATGACTTGTTTCAGATATGTGTACTTTAGGGAAAAAAATCAAGACTTAGATTCTAAGGGAAGAATAAACAGTTATCCTGCTCTATGCTAACCTTATGTAAAACATAAACCACAGAAGAGTAAGCCTTGCAGTAAGACTATACTTTTTCCTGTCTGCACTCCAGAAAGACCCATCCTTTTTTTAAAGATTCAAATGAGAAAAGAGGATGGTGCTTTTGTATTTAATTTCAAATTTCAAGACTAAATATAAATGATCTTCAGTGACTGATGCAAATCTAGGCAAACTTTCATGACTCAGATTTAAGGGCAGAGGTACCAGTGGCCTTCATCTATGCTGACTGCCAATGAAATGCACAGAAAAGTGCAGCAATTGTTACATTAAGAATAAGTAATTTCTTTTCTGTTTTCTGTGAGTTTTCCTTCTGTTATTTTATTTTAATCCAGTAAAGATATGGTGTTAAAAATCTCTAGATGTCTTTTACAAGGTTACAAGACATCTGAAGGTATTATTCAAACCTTCCAGATTGTTTAGGAATAAAATGGGCATGAGATGTGTTAAACTAAATCGTATAACTGGATATAGGTTTCTTTCTACAGTAGATGATTAGAATTGCATAATTTTACATTTCATTAGACTGACTATATGCTGGAAATATTAATGTATTTTTTATTTTCTGATTCATGTTGAACATTCACATTTTATTGAATTCTGGATTTTCCCAGAATCCTAGAACTCTTCAAGGGAGAGGCTAAAAGTTTAAAGGAGCATTTACCCATTCAGTGAATACTGATAGATATGATCTGTTCCATGAGAAATGGAGAACGTTTCTACACATTGATTTTTTTATCTTAAATTCTACATCTTTTCTGTCCTACTTAAGTTTACAAATTTTTATTATTGAGGTGCCTTGAAGTAGAGCTAATGGCTTCTCTTCACAAGTTAACCAGAAAAAAGGGTGAAACTAGAACAATACTGATGAGTATAGACTATATAAGCATTTCCACATTGTGTTTTTGTTAGAGAATTTTTCTTGTTTTAAAATTTTCTCTTTCTTTCTTTCTTTCTTTCTTTCTTTCTTTCTTTCTTTCTTTCTTTCTTTCTTTCTTTCTTTCTTTCTT
>JBBMKD010000115.1:25982314-26003135 GCA_037834095.1 Argya squamiceps
TCTATGGGATCACTGCTTCCATCATCCCACTCAGGTTGTATTCTGACTCTGTCAGTGGTCTTTTGTATTATTGCATTCATTTGATTTTACCCTTTTTTTTTTTTCCCTTTTTCTTATTAAATTGTATTTCTGACTAGGAGCCTCTCACTTGTTTTGCTTTCAAACCACTACAACTATGTATATAATAAGCAAGCTATCAAAGTCAAATATAATCCATATTAGTCCCGAAGTGATTGATAAATACATGTTATTTGCCTGATAATGTGAGGAAGTGTTTTAACCAGTTAAAGAATAATGTAAGACAAAGCATTTTAACACAAAAAAAGATTGCATTTGTATTAACTTCTCTAGAGCAGTAAAGCCAACTTGGTTTTACCTAAGCTCTTTGCAGGTCTTTTTTGGCATCATTAAAATTTCAGTCAATTAATTCCCTTTCATTTAGAATTAAAAAAAAAAAAAGGGTGGGGGGGAATTTAATTACTTCTAAATCCCGAGTTCCTAAGTAATACCTTGAGACATGTTCTCTTTCATTGTTTTTCCCTTGTAATTGCTCAATAAGCAAAAGTGTGTGGTCACATAGGAACAATATCATAGAAACAATCACAGCAGCCTGCTAAAATCTCTTATTAAATTTCATAAAAGTTTCAGTGTCCTACATGTTCTCTTGGAGAAGTTACACAGTACTGTAAGATATCATTGTAGCTCACAGATACCTCCTCCATCTTTTTATAAATTAAATGTTATCTCATGCTGCTTTAAAACAACAGATTAAATAAATAAATAAAAATTGGAATAATTACTATTCTATGCTATCCAGCAACACTTGGAACATTGCCATATGAAAATGTCATATAAGGTGCACAAACAATTTGCAGGATTTTCAAGGTTGTTCTCTGATGCAGTTCATGGCACCTGAGAATACAGGTTTGAGACTTTAAAATTCAGAGTAGGCTTATTTAGAAAGGAAGCAGTCTACAAAATTATAAGAATTAATCCAAAGGATATGCTGCTCATTAGAGTTTTAAGATGTTGCAGTTTCAAATTTTTTCATGCTCAGTTGCTTCAAATCACCCATGTTTACAGACCTCTAAAATACTCATGGTCTATGGATCTCTGATGGGATAGTACACATTAGGAATCTGACAGAAACGTCAGTGAGTGAATTTTATGTATTTAGGTAGTTGAAGAAATATGGTTCAATATTCTCTGAAGTGTGGCTCTGTGAATTAATACCATTGGAAATTATCACATCCATATTAGAACGAATAAGAAATAGATATCCTTGTAACATTACACAGCAGCAAGGAAACCAATCTTAATTTATACCATGTGGTATGACTAGAAATATTTTTCAGTGGTTTGGTGCATCATGTTTCTGGTCCATGGTTTTTAGAAGTAAAAATAATATCTACCTGTTTAGAAAAGGCTGGCCTTTTATAGCTAGTCTATACACAATAATATGAAAAAGAGTGGGTCATTCAGCTGTTATTTACAAATTCATTCCATAGAGGTTATGGTGATTTATATGGGTAGAAAATCTTCTCGGCAATACTACTTTGGGACAAGTTAAAGTGATAGTAATATGATAAAATGATGCAGAAACTTTATCAAAGGTTGTATAAATTAATTCTAGCCCTAGTCACTCATCATTAGTTCATGCACTTTAATAATTAGTTCTAGAACCAACAAATCCTATTTTTTCAGTTATTGTCTCTGTTTTTAAAGAAGAGCCATTTCTCAGACTCTTTTAATAAAACAAAAATGGAACCCTGTTATTTAATAGATTAGAAATTTAAATCAATTTACATTTTATTCAAAAAGCTTGGAAAAAAATTATGTTCCTATTATGTTGGTACCAGAATCTGGCACAAATTTATTATATCTCATATTCCTGTCTTTTATCTGTAGTTGTTTCCTTAACTGGATGACAGTGAATTCAGATCCTTCTTAGACTTTTAGCATTTCAGGTATCTTTTTTACTGCACAGTAGAATTTAGGCCAGCATTTCTAATTATTTATTATATAATTTTTAAATTTCATCATGCCTGGCCATAAACACCATCATAAATGATAGAGTAGTTTATAGAAATGTCTTACAATGGTATTTTACTTAAAATATCACTGGAAAGTTGTGTTCACTCTTTCTCTTCTTTTGATTTGGTGAGTTTCTTGGGTGGGTGGGCTTTGCATCACAACCTCTCCCTATGAGAATTACCTTTTACCCAGTGAGACACAGTAACTGCATTTTTGATGTGGTTAATGAGTCGGCTTTGCTTGTGGCCTCTAAATTCAATGTTCTTTGTGTCTGTTATCAGTAATCCATTCTTCCCATCTTTGTCATCCTCTCCCTAGGTCTGACATAGAACCTAGACAATAGTAGCACTTCTGTCTTATCTCAAGGTCCTCCTATAGGACATTATATTCCAGGTATCCACAGAGGCATACTTGGGATGGGGGAGGAGGAGGGCTTCACTGGTCAGCTGTCACAGATGCCATCTTTACCTTAACTTGGTTTAAAACCTCAATCTTTGTTTGATCAGTGATATGCCTATGAGCAGGTTCTTCTTTTGTACAGTTTACCACAGCCAGAATTATTGTCTGGATGTATTATCCAGGATGCATCAACCAGACCTCACCACTGCCAGGACTGGAGTTAGCACCATCCTTCCGTGCTTGGCTCATGGCAGAGTCCCTCTGTTGCTTTAGCAGTGTTTGAGACAGGCAACCATGTTTTTTAAGTCTTTATCCCACACCAGTGAGGACTAAGTCCTGAGAAGTGGGTGTGTCTTCTAGTAGTATGAAGTGAGCTTCACCTACTTCTTGGTTAGGAAGTCATTGCAGACACTAACACCACCAATCATATTCCTCTGCCTTCTTAGCCCTGAGCCATATGTCCTCAGCTGTCTCCTATCCCATCAGCAGCTCATCTAAAAAATCCCAACACAGGGCACAGAAACTGCTGCACAAAGTCCTGTGTCTCCTGGCTCCCTCTGCAACCTGTGCTTCCAATTTTTTATACAAATAAAAATGGAAACTTCAGCAATGGACACTTCAGGATACAAATATATTCTTAAAAGCACAAAGGTAATTGCCTGGAGATAACTACCTATTTTCATTGAGGAAAAAAAAAGATATATAACAATTCTTTAAGACAGAAGTTTAATTGAAGAAACAAGGATACATTTGATCTAAATAGTAGGGCATATGAGGTCATCCTCCTTAATAAAACAGCTCATCACCCATTGTCACCTCTTATGTTCATGCATAGAGCACTACAACCTACTTTCCTGACTGCAGAAATAAAACCCACTTCCTTATCCACTTCTAATCACAGCTGCTCAAATTGATTCACAAATTAAATAATTCATTTGGAAAACAGTAGTGTTTCACAGGTAATTTGAGAAGAAATAGTGTTGATGAATTCTTTTTTGAAGAATTTGCTGGAATATTCTCAGGAAGAGCTAATTTTTTCAAGTTCAGGTTAGTTGCTGAATGACTAATTTGATTAATGTTTATTAGCTTTTCTTTTATTGAAAATTTAGTTTTTCCTTATATCATAGTTCTCAAATATGAAATTTTAATATCCAGTGATAATTTAGAGATAAATTTTTCACAGCAGGTTCACACATAGGATATGCCCAAAGGTAGTTTAAAAAGCTTCCTAATGTAAAATTTGCATGGATTTAAAGCTATTGATTAGATGAAGACACCGATTAAATGTCCAGCAGCTACAGGCTACAGATACTTGTTAGTGCTACATAGACTGGTATGGTCTAGAGATAAGGGGAAAAAATGTAAAGAAAAAAGGAAAAAAGAAAAAAGGTGAGTTTACATTTTTTCATTGCTACATTTATTTACAAGTCAAAAATGGCTATTTCTTAACATAAAGTTGAGACGGTCATTGGAGAAGGAAAGCACATACGATTAATTTTTAATCTAATATTATTTCTGTCTTGAGACAAAATAAATAAACAATAACTCTTTTCATGTTGCAATGCACAAAGCAACCTATTACATTGGGGAAAGATTATGATACCTTTGTTCTACAAACAGGAACCATTACATAGTTGCTGTAGTGAAAAAGAAACAGAAGTTGATGCTTAGTTCTGATTTGAATTAGGCAGCAATTGAAAAATCAATTCTGTTTTCTGCTCTCTTAATTAGGAAGAAATCCATCAGAACCAAACAGTGTAGACATCTTATGAGAACTTTAGCCCTTAAATCCAGGTTTGCATTGGGAGTTTATGCTATGAATTGTTTAGAGATGAAATAATAAGGGAAAATTTCCCAATCATTTATATTCTTCAGTCATAGTAATGGTAAAAAATGTGCCATAATCTTCACCTTAATTTAACTATATGACAAGGAAAAACAATTTTTTTCCTTCTTCTGGTAAATCTGTGTTATCATTCATCAGTCTTTGTAGCATAAACATAACATTTACTGAAGAATATAAACAACTCATGGACGGTTCACATACTTGTGATTGTACATCTTTTTTGTCTTGTCTTTCACGCTAGTATGCTCCAGATACAAAAATGGACCTATCCCTGTCCAAAGGACTATTAGTTTACTACTAAATTGGGACCCTATTTCCAATTATTGTGTTTGCTACCACTGTTGTTGTTATTGATTTAGGAAAAGTAACATTTACTGAAACTGCCTTTCTTTTACAGCAGAAAATGTTTAATCTGATAAGGCTGCAGTGCAAAGTGACTTTATATGAAAAATTAATTCTTTCAATATGACTGAACTTTTTCAATTCAATCAATATATTTTAATAGTAACAACTAAAGTTACAATAGTCAAAAATTATCTGTTCTCTTAGAGAATAGAAAGATTGGTACCAAAATGATCCAACTATAAAGGATTAATGCAGTTTTGAACAAAAGCAAGTTGGTAAGTTACTCAGAGAAGTGCTGGGGATTGCCCATGATCTATCTGAAAATCATTCATAATTTTCCCATTCAAACATGCTTTCCTAATCTATAATTATCTACAAATTCAAAAAATCAAGATGTCCAAGATAAAAGGTCTGAGACCCTTAACTAAAATGTATCATGACCAAAGTAATAGTTCAATGAGGGGCACACTTTGAAGACATTTTTTTCATTGTTAGAGTAGACATAACCCAGATATTATTTCATGTCCAGAAGAAACCCTAAACTAAAAAGCTGCTTTCTAAAACAATATCTGAAACAAAGTAATCTGCTTTCTGAAACAATGCCTGAAAAGAAAAAGAGACAGAAATTCAAGAAGAGTATTTTTTTCTAGTTCATAGGAAAAAAAGAGAAGTAGAGAAAGATTATTTACTCCTCACTACTTTAAAAAGCAAAGGAAACCTCTGATAAGGATGGATATGGTAACTCTGCATCCTGAAACAACTTAACAAGGTTCATTGTGAAAATGCAGCTGACTAGAGAGTTATATCTAGTCTGTCCAGTAGGCCTGGGATTACCAGGTACAGGTGGGAGTTCTGAGTGCATAGCCTCAAACCACAGGTTGTAAACAGATGGTCAAACATTAATAACAAAGGAATGGACCCAAAAACAGAGATCCTTAAACCAGAACTTTCCAGTTTTTGGTTTTTTTTTTTTTTTTCCTGTAGAAGACAGTAGAAATGGCATGGATATCATTTTGTCAATTTTCTTTTTTTCGCTGTACCTTGCAGGGAAAAATAAAAAAGAATGAAAGTACAGAATATAGCACTATCCATTTCCTTTCTGTTAAAAATATGATAAAGATATCCTTTGCAAAAGAGCATCAATTATTGTAAGAATCAAGTTGACATTGTTCACATGAACTGGTCTAATGCCCTCCAGAGGGTAAGAACTGTTTCAAAATAACTTTTTAGCTGAGAAATTTCCAAAGGTAACCTAATTAGTTGTATTCTGAATTAAATTGTCCAGAAGACAAACTAAACTAAGACCATAATTAAAAATTATATTTCAAATAGTATTTGTATCTATATTTTATTTATAAGATCCTAAATTTTCACGTTTCTGTGATTTTTTGATGCAGAGATGGTATCAAAAGACATATCAAAGTGAAAGACTTACCAGTCCAGTCTGGTCTAAGTAGCTGTCAGGCTCAGTGCTGTGAGTATATTTTGCAGAAAAACTGGGTTGTTTGGGGTTTTTTGCTGCTGTGATTTCCCAGATCACATATTTCTTACAAAAATTATTGCAGTATCAAATAATTTGAAACTTTAGTTCAAAATCTGTAGCTATAGCTATTCCTGTGCAACACACTTAAATGATAACAATAAAATATTGATATTTGTACTTGTTTAGGTACTTCCTTATCTTACTATCATTCCCATAAAAGAGCAGGGGAGACAGAACCCTATATGTTAAGGACATTAATGCAACAGAAGAAGATGGAGGCTGAAAATCTTCAGTCTTTTTAAAAATGTTGGTAGTTCTAGTAAGGTACCATAGTGTTTCTAGAATGCATGTGATGTTAAAAAGTCAGGATGCTCCATCACTGCTATCAAAACACTTCCAAGCACTTCATAACCTCCAGGAGTTCCCTGACTGCATCAGTGAGTCAAACTGAGGCATAGTCACAACGACAGGATTATTCTCCTCTTCTGAAGCACAGGTCAGAAATAAGACAACTTCAGGGGAAACCCAAACTGCTATTTCTACAGTCCCTTCTTTTCACCTTTCAAGTTTTTCTCAATCTCTACAATTGTTTCTTTGAAACAGGCCTGATATATATATTTTCTTCCCTTAAAGATCCTAATTCTGCTAATTTATACCCTTAATTACTGTCTGTAGTAGAGCTGCCCTTGTAATTTCTGTCTTGACCAGAAATTCATGTTAATTTCTCCTTCTATTATACTATTGCTTGTTTCTGTCATTGCCATGTTGCTGTGTTGTTGGTCCAACCAACCACTACTCAACATTGTTTTAAGTTGCACCCCTCTTTGCTATCTGTTATACCTTATAATTTTTCATGCTGTTATCTCAGTAGCACAGCCAAAATTCAGAGTTAGCACTCTACATACATGGCAAAACATAGTTAAAAAACCTAAATGGAAAAAACCTCATACAATCCCTTGTCAACTAATAGCTATATGAATTTTAGCACTAATTTTTTCTATAAGCAAATTATTATCTCCTTAACCAGTATTCATTCTCCATGTGTGAAACTTCCTCATCAAAAATATATTTCAACAGCAATTAATGACCCACTTCATAGATTATAAAATAATAATTTCACTTTCACTATCTCATCGTAAGTATCTTCTTCTCACTGCCCATTATTGTTTGCAGTAAAGTGAAGTTCCAATAAGTCACATCAGAATTTCTGTATCTTATTATTCATAAAAGAAAACGTCTTACTCATTGCTCTTTGAAAAATGTCACCAAGTGACATCAAGATATCCATAATGTCTTTCTATTTACTTCCAAGACAGTGGCACTAACTAAACAGCAATAGAAGAATAGTAGGTCTTCATCTTCCACAAGGCCATTTCCAGGAAATCTAATAACCTATAGAGAGTTACAAGAATTAAGTATTTTTTTTTTTCCTATATACACATTGTCATTTCTGACACCATTTACGTTTACTTCTAAATTATTTCTATATTGCCCTTTTAAATAAATGGTTCACCACCATTCATCACAAATATCTATATCTAAACAACATATAGTATTTGTTTTCTTGAATCAGATTCTCCATGAATTTGCTGAAAGCAGAATTTCTGAAAGATAATGCCTGCATTTGGCTGCCTGGTTCTACTGCTCCTTAGGATGCAGTTTGCCCTCTCAGCTGCCTGGGCACACAACTGGCTCACAGTGGACCTGCTGCTGATCAGCAGCCCCAGATCCTGCTCTGCAGGGCTGATCTTCAGCCACTTCTCTCCCAGTTCATATTTGGTGCCCAGAGTTACCCCTGCCTAATGGCATAATCTGGAATTTTATCTTATTAAATATCATGCCACTGATGACTGCCCAATGCTCCAATCTACACAGATCCCACTGCAAGACCTCTCATGCCTCAAGAGTCAACTGCAACCTCCCAGTTTTGTGTCATCAGCAAAAAAGTTTCATCCAAATAATTTAGAAAAGTATTGAACAGAACAGATCCTTAGGTTGAGCTCTGAGGAGCATTGCTGGTTTCTGTTTACTGACCAGACACAGCTCTTCTCCTGCTTCCTTCCAGGACAGACATAATTTTTGCAGTCATCCTGAGGAGCTGGAGTATGGTGCCATGTGGGCATGTCTAGATTGTTATTCTGTACTCTCTCATGTCAGTTTCTTGGGGCAAAGATAAGGGAGTCTCTGGCTTCAGACAAGGACATGGTTTTCTGGCCAATGTGCGGCAGAGTGGGCAACCTGTCTGCCATAGTTCACTGTCACCCAGCATCCATGGTAAGCATTCTTGCATGTGAATCACACTCTTTGCCTTGTAAATGATCAGTCTTAAGAGTCACATCATGTGCTTCTTGAGCTCTGTCAGGTTTGGTGCTGTGACCACTTCTCTGAAGAACCTGTTCCAGTGCCCAACCACCCTCTAAGTGAAGAATCTTTTTCTAATATCCAACATAACCTCCCCCAAAAACAACTTCAGGCCATTCCCTCAGGTCCTGTCACTGTCACCACAGAGAAGAGATCAGTGTCTGCCCTTCCTCTTCCCCTCACAAGGAAGTTGTAACTGCAGTGAGGTCTCCCCTCAATCTCCTCTTCTCCAGGCTTGAAAAGACCAAGTGACCTCAGCCACTCCCCAAATGGTTTCATCTTAAGACCCTTCATGATTTTCATTGCCCTGCTTTGGACAGTCTCTAGCAGCTCAATGTCTTTTTTTGTATTGTGGCACCCAAAACTGCTCCCAGCACTCGAGGTGAGGCTGCCCCAGTGCAGAGCAGAGCAGGACAATCCCCTCCCTTGCCCAGCTGGCATTGCTGTGCCTGATGCACCCCAGTGCAGAGCCCCAGTGCCAAGCAGAGTTTTCCCAGAGGCTGTCACACAGTAGGGAATACAACGCATCCACTCAATACTGTGTTCTGTGGCTCACATGTCTATGAGGATATTCTTGAAATGAGTCCCACTATCTGACCCACTTCTTTCAGGTGCGCATGTCACCACAGTACAGTGGACTATTAAAAACCATATTGAGAGTAATGGGTGGTGAGACCTTCAAACATTGGGATGTACATTAGCATAGGCCACCTGGACAGTTAACACCAGAAGCTGTACCCATCAAACTGTCCCTGCCCAATCAAAACCTCCATGTGTTGTAGAAGGGGATAAAATCACCTTGGTGCATATGAGATACATGTCTGGAAAGATAGTTTGGACTGAGTCACAAATTCTTCTTGTATTCACAGTAACAATTCTAGAAGTGATTATTTTCTAATTGGCTCACTGAGTACTATTGACTGGAAATCATCTTCACAGAGCTCAGGATTTTCACAGACTTACTTGCCACAGCTGTATCATATTCCAAGTTGATGTCTCAGAGGTTGAAATCTCAAAACAAGGGCTACTGATTCAGAGATTTCTTCTAAATGCCTGTAAAATAACTTATCAATGCTATCAGCTGGGCTGAGCAATTAGTAGGAGACACACACTACAATATCTCATCCTTTCTCTATGTCCCTATCTCAGAGCCTCTCGAGAACATTATCACTAATGGTGAGGCTGTACAACCAAACCTCTCCTTTTCAATCAATGCAATTCCTTCACCTTGCCTTCCTTGTCTGTCACTCCAGACAAGGAGCCAGCACGCCATGCCAGCACTCCAGTCATGGGATTTATTCCACAAAATCTTCCTAACAGCAAAGACAGCATAGCTCTGAGAATTGTCCAATGTTTCTAGTTCATGCTGTTTTCTTTTCATACTACATATAGTGGTGTACAGATGGGTGTAAAACGTGTGTAAAATTCAGATGTGTTCCTAAATCTTCAGTGTTTCTCTGTGGATAGAAAATGCTCCCATTTAGATTGCCACCTAAATTTTCACAGGTATTTATTCGTATCTTTGGTGTTAGAAAATCCTAAAGTTTAGACAACTAAAAAATGTTTTCATAGTGTGCAAAAGACATCCCCAAATATGTTTCTTAAATTGACACAACGTTAGAAAGCACTTTTTTTTTTTAATACCTCCTTACTAAATAGTATTAGACACACTGTGATTGCTTTTTTCCTGACTCAATAATTTAACTTCTTTTTTTATTAAAGTGAGCCTTTGCTCTGTTGGTTACTATTCATATCAAGAAGGAGAACCTCTGGATAGGACCCACAGGCAGTTAGCAGAAATCTGTGTCAATATATTAAGAAAAAGATATTATGCTAGTAAGATTTGATCAAAATGAAATTAAATGCATAACCAATGACCTAACTGTTGGTTATTTACCTTTGTATTCTTTAAGGAACGCCTGTTTTCCACAAAACACCTCCTGAAAACATTTTGTCTTTGAAAGAGCTGTTTAGTTTTTGATTTTTTAAACTTCTATCCAAATTTCACTGATACTGTGGAACACTCACATACATTCAGAGAAAAAAATCTCACTTGGAGGTATCGATGTTTTCCCCGAGAGACATGTGGAATATTAAAAGCAGAGGTAATTGTATCTAGCAGAGTCTTTTCTGCAAGGAACTGTCCAGTTGTGACAATCATTAAACAGAAAAGGGAATATTTAGAGAAAAATAAAATAATACTCTAACACATAGAACATCCCAGTGCTGCTTAAAACTTCGTAGATCACAAAAACAAATAATGAAAATGGTCAACTCTGGCACTGTAAAATTTCTCTGAAATCTGAATGTTCAAATCCATAAAATTGTTTTAAATGAAACCTCTGTTTTCACTCTGTTACAAAAAATGCTGGATGACCCTGGTTGCCTTCATCTCACATTTCAGACTGTTAGATGTTATTCTGTTTTTTGCTCATAGGAGTGAAATTTATTGTGACTGAAAAGAGAAAAAAAACCCCTCACCTTACTTGACAGTATCTGTATAATTTGTAATATACAAAAGCTAATGAAGATTTTATGCTGTTATGAGACTCTGGAGTGCAAAAGAGCAGTAGAACCTCAAGAATGGGACAGATCTTAGGGTTAAATATCCCACCACGTTACAAAATATGAGGGATGGATGCTCTTTCTTACTCAGCTGATAAGATCCTTGAAAATAATGTATTTGGCAAGCCATCCTGTTAGTGTATTGTATACACTAAGATCATACCCTAACTCTGACTTTCTTAAATATCCTATACTAAGTGTGATTTAATTGCACTTGGTGTTTTTCTAAATGAACAGAATTAGGGAGACTTTGTGTCTGCCAATAAATTTCGATTGTGTTTGCTGACACTAAAAGAAACTGGCCAGGAACTTGACTGACAAATAAAAATAAAACACCTAAATATATACATATGAATATAAGTGACTGTTTTTCAACATTTTATAATGGTGAGGTTGTACATATTTTTTCCAGTATTAGTGACTAGAAAAAAGCACTACTACTTTAATTCTGCCTATTACCAATGAAGATTTATACAAGATGTTATAAAATTTTTGGAAAACATTAAAAGTTTCAGGTACGCTCTGCCAGTAAAATGATTGCAGTGCATTTTGTTTTCCACTGTATAAGAGCCACAGATTGAGTTACTCCGTCTCTCCTTTGGTCATTACCACTTCCCAAACATTAATGAACAAATTCCTAAAGGGTGTGAACAGGGAAGATAAACTGAATCTATGAAAGGACAGACTGATTGCTTCATTGGGCTTCATGGATAAAGGACATTCAGTGGTATACAGTACAGAACTGCAGCTATAGGGAAGATAAATGAAATTACTGATGAAGTAATGAATTGTAGATAACAAATGATTTTCAAAGGAAAAATTTATTGAGCAAAAGTGGGAGATAGCAAAAGAAGCTGCATCTTCTGTTGGTAAGAAAACAAGCCCAAACACTCTGACAGAAGACACCTGCCCAAAAGGGAGAACCCCACCACTGTAGCTGTTTTCATGGAAACTTGACAACAAGACGGGCACTAAAAAGAAATGAGAAAAAATGAATGAACACAGATTTAAATCAAACAGTATCAAATAGCTCAATTAATCCAAGAATCAGTTAACCAGTTTCTCTTTCTCTCTGCTCCCATGGAAGGTCCTTAGTAGTACCCATATGCACCCCTAATATGTTGTACCCATTGCATCATCTAAGAATACCATTTCTCATTTTGCAAGTCTTTTTTTTTCTTTCCTCCTCTTCCCTTCCCTTCCCCCTATGTCCAAAAAAATGAATTCTGTTAAGGATGACTTAAAAAAAAGTCTCACATGATGTTACCTTTCCCCTGCTTTTATCTGCTTTGAACATAAGGTCAGGACCTCTAGAATGGGAGAAGTACTCTGGTGATAGAATGAACGCTTTTACTAGAGGTTACCTTTCTCTAGCTGAATGAATAATATGTTGCAATAAACCATGGCAACAGAGGATCACATTTCTTATTATTTATTCATTACATTATTATAGTAAAAATGTTTCAGAAGTTGTCAGCACAGATCCAGCCTTCCATATCATCCACCTCCCATTGGGTCTGTTTAATCTACTTCAGGAGCAGGTTTTAAAGTCAAAACAAATCACTTAGTATATTTCTAGGCAAACCACTAGTCTTCTCTTATAAAGCTTGTGATAGAGGAACCAAAAATATCCTTCTCTTATCTTAGCTTTTTTTATTGCAAAGGACAGAACAAATAAAGTGTTTAAGAAGGAGCACATAAAGTAGGTCTGGGAGAAAGAAAAAGGCCGAGACTTGGCAAGGCTTAATTATAACAACTTCCAATAATAGTTTTCTGTCCCAGGAGTAGAAATCTTTCTCTGTGAAAACTCTGTCTCTTGAGTGTTAAATTTTTAAGTAGAGTGCATATGTCCCCACTTATGTTGGTGTTGAATGGTGTTCCCCAGAGGTCCATGCTGGGACAAGTGCTGTTTAATGACTTCATTACTGGGGTAGACAGTGGGATTGAATGCACTCTCAGCAAGTTTGCAGACAAAACAAAGGTGTGTGATGCAGTTGACACTCCTGAAGGATGAGATGCCATCCACAGTGACCTCGACAACTTGAAGGAGTGGGTCCATGGGAAGCTTATGAGGTGCAAGACAGCCAAGTGCAAGGTACTGGATCTGTCACAATCTGGATTGTGACAACCCCTGGTATGAACACTGGCTGGAGGATAAATTGATTGACAGTGAAGAATGACCTGGAAGTCATGACTTGGGAAGTGGGTGGATGAGAGGCTGGACATGAGCCACTGATATGCTCTTGCAGCCCAGAAAGCCAACTGAACCCTAGGGTGCATCAAAAGAAGCAGGACCAGAAGGTCCAGAGAGGTGGTTCTGCCCCTCTACTCCACCTCTTCCATGAGGATAGTCTGGGAAAGTGAGGTCTGTTCTGCCTGGAAAAGAGAAGGCTCTGGGGAGAACTTAATGTGGCTTTTTGATACTTGAAGGGGGCTCATAAGCAAGATGGGAACAAACATTTTAGCTGTGATAGGATAAAGGTTTCAAACTGAAGGGGAGTCAATTTTGCCTAGATTTCAGGAATATTTTTTTAACCACAACGGTGGTTAGACAGGTTTTCCAAAGAAGTTGTGGTTGCCCTATCCCTGGAAGTGTTCAAGGTCAGGTTGGGCCATCGCAAAGTGTGGAGGAAGCAAAGCTTATGCTTGGTGATGAGGATAAGATTAGGGGATATTGAAACAAACTGGGCATTTGTAAATTCTGTTGCAGCCATGAGTGACGAAGGAGTTGGCTGAAATAATTTCAAGCCCACTCGCAATAAACTTTGATGATGGAAATTTTGAGAATTGGAGGAAAACAAATGTCACTCTTGGCTTCTAGAAGGGCAGGACCAGGGTGCTATCCAAGGACTTGCAGATGAGTCAGCTTCACCTCCATTTGTGGGAAGATTAGGATTCAATTAATTCCTGAAACCATTTCTATGCACATGAAGGACAAGAAGGTAGTCAGCAGTAGTCATCATGGCTTCACCAAGGGGATGTAATACTCAACCAACCTGATAAGATCAACCAACAATGACATGACTGTCTTTGTATTTGAGGGGAGAATAGGATATATTATACCTTAACTTTCAACAACATCTCCTAATGGAGATCACTATCCTAAAAAACCTTTTTGTTGTGAGGTTGACTGAGCACAGCAACAACACAGCACAGCGCAGCAAATTTCTCAGAAATTGTTTGGAGTCTCTATCCCTAAAGATATTCAGAAAAATCCTATACATGTTCCTGGACAGCCTGATCTAGGTGATCCAGCTTGAGCAGGGTGCTTCGGTGTGTGGTGGTGCATCTTTTAATTCTATCTGTTAAGCATTCCTGTTTTGTCCATATGTTTCTTTGTAAGCGGTTCGTTCCATGTACCCCTTCAGTTACTTCCCTTTTGGTTTCTCCCCAATTTCTCCCCAGTTACAGTTATGTGTCAATCATTGTGTTATGTAACCCCTGGGTCCTGTCCATCACTCCAGGGCCTCTCCCTGTTTCTGGAAAGTTCCAGGGAAAGCGTTGAGTGATTGGACAGAATCCCGGCTCCCCCCTCCCACCTCCCTGTGGTTTGTTACTGTCTATGTCAATTAAGTTCAGAGCCACTCCCAGGCTGCTGATGATTGGATCTTTGCTGAAGCCATCCCCCTATTACACCCCTCAATAAAATATACTGTTCCAAAGTGTGCCTCGGCCCTGTTATAAGGCATTGCTGAGGGAGACACTCTGGGATTCAGTTGTCTTCCCTGCTGGGCAATAAATCCAGTTCAGTGAACCCTCAACAGTGTCCCTCTTTCTTTCTCCAGCCATCATTGCCCCCAGCCTGTCCAGCCTGAGGACAAAACAAGGCCCACAGGATCTGGAAGGTGATCCAATCACTGGAAGGTACTTCACTTGCTGTGGTGCCAGGCCTGGCCGGAGTGAGAGAACCAGCGCACCGCGACACTTGGGCAAGATAACTTTCACAGATCCCTTTCAACCTTAGCCATTCAGTAGTCCTGAAACATTTGCAGGAGCACCTGAGAATGAAGGAGTCTCCTTACATCTGAGAATGTGATACGTAGTTTTCAGAATCCAGATCAAAATGAGAGAGATCTCAATGTGTTAATGGATTGAGAACAGAAAAAAAGGACAATGTCTTGAAATATTTTCTCCCTAGAACTCACTGTGGCGCACTTCCCACACACCTCTGCCGTCATCGTCATGTCTTGTTTTCAAAAGGTGCTGCTCGGCCTTGACCAAACCATCTGCACCATGAAGCTTCCCTTGACCATACCAGTCCAGATATGAGGATCTTTGGGATCACTCCTGGTGTAGTTGCTACCCAACCCAGGAGGGAAACAAAGGACAAGCAATTATCAGTTTTACACAATTGTGGTACAGAGTGGTACAATTGTGAATTGTAGACCTAGTGGAATGTTTGTTAGTGCACTTTGGGAAGAAAGCCAAGTAGTTACCGACTTGGGTTGTGGACAGAATGGATACTTACTTAATGGACCTAATAAATCATTAGATCAGCGGCTGTAAGTGAAGCCCTCTGAACTCTCCTGAACTTCAGCAGGCTGGGCCAACACCTGCCTGTGAATGGAATGATTCTCAGATCTCACAGACCCTCAAGTCTCTGGTACTTGAAGAATCGTTGGTGATGAATAGGCTGATATTCCAACACTCATACCCACACAGATCTCCATGCTCCTCAGGGTGCGATCCTTGTCTCTTTGGAAACACAAAATATGATGTGACTATTGGCTTAACCTGGGTGGAATTTTTGATAGGGATCTTTATACACGTAGTAAAAGTGTACAAATCATTTTAGCTCTGTGTCTGTGAATTGATTATGCTATGCATATTACTACCTCAGATATATAGGTTAGTCATTGTTATAATGGTATACTCATAAAATTGTCAAATTAGTTTGTGTTAAAGTACTCAGTGATTAAGCACTGCTAAAGTCTTTTGCACTCTTATCTTTGGATTTATATCCTTTGCACCCTTATCCCCTTTCTCATCCCCAGCTTCTCTGTAAAACATTCCTAACTGCTTCTAGTTTGATATTCCTTTGTGTGCATTAACTTGTGTAACATGTAATAGAATGAACTTTGCTATCAAGCTCTGTTACATCATATTTTCACAAATTCATACCAAAACCTGCTTTTGTCAAATTTCTGATGGGGTTTCTTTAAACATCCAAACCCCCCCCATTCACTACACTCACAGAAAGCAAATGTACAAATGTCAACACTCAAAAGCATGAATTATGTTTTCTACTGAAAAACTAAAATTTCCACTAGCAATGGCAGTGAGAGAATAAGAGCACAAAGTTTAAAGTGCCATTTGATCTTGAATCTGGTGGATGAACTGAAAGAATTACGGAACACTAAATATGACACATGAACAGGGTCCACTCTCATTTGAGATGGAGTATTAAGTCTTCCTTGAGATGATCATTTACACAGCTTTACCTTTTGTGTGAGGAGCCGATGAGTTTTGTCGCATCTCAGCAATGGTTGTCAGAAGCACGAGGGGAAGGGCTTGCACATGTGCCACGTCCAGGACACAGCCAAGAGAAGATGGAGCAAACCCTTGTCTGTGGGGCCTCTCTCTTTGCCTGGCCACCAGTCCGTGTCTGACATGGGGCAGGCAGGCAGCAGGGGAACACTGAAGACACTGTACTCCAGAGACACTCTCCAGTTAGATCCAGTTAGAAAAGGTCTTCAGTAATGGACTGCACTGGAACATTGGACTGGGCCAGTCATGTCCTGTCAGCAGGCAGACTTGGGGAGCAGCCAGGGGCTTAAAAAGTAACTGCACTCCCAAGCTCCGGGAGGCTGTTCTCTCCCTTGCCTTTTGACTCTTTGAGGGCTTTTCGAACTTGCTTTTGGAGCCCTGCTTTTTGGCTCTCCTGCCCTCGGGGGTTCCTGCTCTCCCTGGCTTCTGTCCTGCCTCCTCGTGTCCCTGACCAGTGCCCTGCCTGCCTCGTCTCTGCGTCCCTGCCTGAGCCACTAGCGTCCAACCCTGCCCGCCTCCGAGACTTCCCACCACCGTCATCCTCCCAGCCACCCTGTCCAGGCTCCTGGAGCTCCTCCCCGATCCCCTCACCTGGTGTCCGGGCGCCCGTGGCCGCAGGAGCCGTGCCCAGGCAGGCAGTGCGCACAGCCCAGCCTCGGGACATGGACGGCACTCCCCGACCGCCGGGGTCAGAGCCTTCTTTGCCCTCTATCTCCCTCTCTCTCTCTCCCCCTTCCTTTCCCTCGCCCTCTCCCCTGCCATTTTTCTTCCTCCGGCTGTCCTCTCTAGTTCTCTATAGTAGGATCACTCCTTTTTATTTTGTCTTTTTGTTACCAGTAAACGGTTCTCAGATACAATGTTTGCCTTGCTTGGCTTAATTTCGTTCCTGACCATCTATTTTTAAAAGAACCCCTGGCAGTTCCCCGCAGCGGGACACAGCATTTTGGATGTCAGATTTACTTTCAGTCCATATGTGTTCATTTTAAAGGGCAACTGTTCTTCGCCAACAAGTTTTAAAAATTATCTAAAAAAAAGAAAAAAAACAACTTCTTATTTTCAGTGCTGAGACAAAGAAAGCAACAAAATGTAATATTATTAAAATATTTAAATTGAAATTCATAGCATTTGGTAATACTTAGTAAAAATTAATGTCAGCAAAACTTAATGCCTAAAAATCTACAAGGTAAATATTAATGATCCTTCATATTTATTTTAAGATATCTTTTTCTAATGATGATAAATGTAAAATGATGCCATTCATCTGGTGCAAAAGCTGATTTTTAAAAAATCAGCACTGTGCGAGTGAAAATTTTAGTTGCTACATAATGTTAAAAGTGTGGAGGCTATACAAAGTATTCAGTGTATCTTCTAATGTTATCACTGTGGCCTCTCCCATACAACCGGAAAATCTGGTGGTGACAGTGAGCTCCAACTTGCACTTTACAAATAAGGTCTGGCTCTCTCTCTTCAGCTTGAACACCCCACCTCTCCTCCCCTGCCACAGCTCAAAATACCAACATCAACATAAGATATTTGACTGTTACACAAGGGATATTGTATTACAGTTTGGCCTCAAATACATCCCTAATTAGCTGAGGCTTCAGGATAGCCTACTGCCTACTTAGCACACTAAGAAAGTGAAGGTGTCTATACAAACTGAGTATTCTCTTCTGAAATATTACTGTTTCAACAAAATCCAGTTCTCTCCCTTACTTAGCAGAAAACCACTTCTCTTCAGGTTATGGCATTCCTATATCGTGTCACATCTGTAGTCTCTGTAGCAGCAACCGGTGTTGAAAGTCTCAGAGATGTGGAACAGAAATATATTGAATTGCCTTCTGAACCACCATTTAAAATATCAGTAAAATAATTTCATTCTCTGCATTACAAATTAAAGTTCTCTGTAGTATTTCTGCTCCAGTTGGAAAAGCTTCTAACAACCAATTCATTTATTTTTGTTATAGTTCTGCAGCAGGACTTCTAGTCCAAAAGCACAGTTTAGAACAGGATATCCCACAAGTACCTGATAACTGTCTATTGTGTCCTGCAGTCAACAGGGGGGGGCAGATACATTAGTAGAAACAAAATGACTACACAGCTAACAGTGTTGATATGGAACACATTATGATAATGCCTTTGCATGCTGGAGATTTGCTAACAAATTTCTCGTTTCTGGGTTCGCTGAGACTGAACATGAAAGTTATTGTACTTACACAGATCCCAAACATTTAGTCTGATTATCTGTTTGTGTAACTTAAATATTTACCTTTCAAAGATTGTTGTCTTTACAGATAAGTATGGGATGTGGTGTTTGGGGTTTTTCTGTTTTTCTGGGTTTTTGTTTGTTTGCTTGTTTTCTTAATTGGTTTAAGATATGAGAACAAGATTTGCTCTTATTCAGTCTGAATTCAGCCAAAGAATTTATACGTTTTGCTATATATACCTCAGACACAGAATCCTGGATGCGAAAGCATTTTGCTTAATTAATTAATAACATTTATTACATGCATGCAAACAGTAAGGTCTCTGAAAGTGCTTTGGGGTTTCTGTCTGTTTACATTCTTCCATGACCACATGGTACTGAACAGATGATGTTAAGAAAATGCTAGCTTCTTGTCTCAGTTCCTAAGTTTTTGTCTAATTAACTGAAGCACTAGGCATTATGAAGAAAATCGTGAGGATATCACTCCCTAGTTTCCATGTAAAGAGCTTGATGAGACTGCAATCTTTTTGGTCTCCAATACTGCATATATATTAAGTGGTACCATACTGAAGCAAGAGATACTGGCATAAATTTGAATTGAAGAACTAAATTCTCAAATAGCCATGTAACTTGCAAGATGTATGAGGACTTACCAGTGTGATTGCACTAGAATGGTCAGATCCACCTGCAAGTGGGGATCATGTAGGTCTGACCTGAATGTTAGATTGATCTCATCTCTAAAGATTTGACTGCAGTGTGGAAAATCCAGGACATCCAGGTCTTTCATATTTCAGATCTTTCTGATTTCATGATGACTGTGAATGCCACTAGAATAGGTCTGCCTGGCAGCTTAAAAAGACTTAGTTATTTAACCAGTTATTTAACATTAAAGGACGCTGCTTCATACAACTTGCTGGAAGGCAGAATCACTTTTTGAGCTTCAGGACTGACCCGTAAGCCAAAAAGACAACAGTGGTGGCAGTCCCATCACATGTTTTTGTGGTACAAAGTCTTCCAGACCTGATGTGAATTTACATGTCGCTCTAGACAGCCTTTCTGCCTCACTTTGTCCCTGAGATGGTCAAATCAGCCAGCAATTGCATTTGAAGACCCAAGCTTGGCCACCAGAATCTGATCTTCCCTCAACAATGATGATTTCCAACCTCATCATACATACCTGAGCTATGCACTGGCTTATAATGATTTAAACACCATAGAACAGGATCACAAAATATAAGTCATGGCAAAGAGGTTCTCAATCTGAGCCTGGTTGTTGATCTAAATAAATCTTTCCTACAAAATTGCAGAATACACCTAATATTTTTGAGCATAGTGAATTCTGAAATATGTGCATAATCTTGGTGTGTGTCCTTCAGCATATTGCCATAGCTCTTTCATTACCTTCTTCAGATTAAATTGTTTCAGATTAAATTTTTATTCTAATAAAGTTTAAAAATAAACTAACACAGTGAATTGGTGAAATGCTGATGACCTGACACATACATACACACATGATGTATTTATTTGTACACACTGTTTCAGCTATTCTTGTATATACACACAAATGTGTAAATGTTTACTGGGGGGCATGTGTATACAGAACAGACCATCTTATGCATCTAAATTATATCAAGCTTGAAATTGCAACAAATTTTTACTGAATTTATAAATGCATTCAA
This sequence comes from Argya squamiceps, assembly GCA_037834095.1. Lineage (NCBI taxonomy): Eukaryota > Metazoa > Chordata > Aves > Passeriformes > Leiothrichidae > Argya > Argya squamiceps. Next base: position 26,002,717 of record JBBMKD010000115.1, read on the forward strand.
TTTTGCAAATTAAACAGGCTTAACATCAGCAGCTAAACTTACAGAAGGCTTTAAAAAAGTATTTGGAAGACATCCTTTTCGACCTAAAATTGTATAGAATGAATATTGCTACTGTAGCAAGCAACCCAATCAAATTAATTTTACTATGAAATCTCTAAAGCTCGGATAGACTTAAATATTGGTGCTACAGATTACTAAAAAATGGAGTTTATGCCAAGGAACAATGCAGTGGTAAATCGTAGGGGAATTAGGCCCCTGACGACCACTCGCCCCAACTTCGGTTCCCAACAGCTCTCGGGGGCGAGTCTGCAGTAACCGCAGGTCTCCACTTAGGCCCGTCATGGGGAAAGGGCTGACCGACACCACGATGGAGACAGGACAAAGGATGCGGGACTCGATTAAGGGTAGAAACAGAGGAG
>JBBMKD010000115.1:26003235-26016762 GCA_037834095.1 Argya squamiceps
ACCGACTCCATCTTGGAACACAAATTACAGGCCTGAACTCACATAACCAAACCCTCTAAATTTCAAGAACCCCCACAGAACAAAACAATGGTTTTAAGATCTTGGAACTCCTCTCAGCATGTATTTATGGCAGAAGGGTGTTAAGAGAAATTTTCAGTACTATTCTGAAAAGAATAGAGCAGAGCATATTAGAACAGAATACATTAAAACAGAAATCCTTTCCTTTGGGTCGGAAAGGATATGTCAACCATCATCCAGTCTTAATGTCTGACCACTTGAGGGCTGACCAAAAGATAATGCACGTTATTAAGAGCATTGTCCAAATGCCTACTAAACACTGACCCATTTGGGGCACCAAATACCTCTCCAGGAATCCTGTTCCAGCATTTGATCACATTGTCATTAAAATAAACAGGCTTCCTAATGTCAAGAGCCTTCCTGGATGCAACCTTGACCCACTCCCATGCATCCTATCACTGGACCTCAGGGAAAAGTGCTTGGCAGCTCCCTCTCTATGTCCTTGCCTCAGACTGGAGACTCGTCTCCTGAGACTTCTGAGAAACGTGTAGAGAGTAATGAGGTCACCGCTCAACCTTCTGTTCTCCAAACTAGAAAATAGAAAAATCTGGACTAGAAACAAGAAGTAAACTTTTCCTGGGCTTGAATCACCCTGGAAAGAAATGTTCAGGATTTTCAGGAGAAGATATTTTCATTATCTTTGTTCACTTTTGCAGCATTCAGGAAATGTGACCCCTTAGGAAGTTCTGGGATGAGGAGGAGGATAAATGCAGGTAGAATGTACTTCTGTCATATCAATCCAAATATCCAAATATCTCATCTGAATTCAGCTGCTTGAGTCAAAAAGTCAGGGCTATTAATTAAGTTCCTGCTTGCGTTTCTGGGAAAGACTAAAACCTGTAGCCTATCAGTAACAAGCCTAACCTTTGATCTTAAAATCAAACTGAACTGTGGCCTGCAGGTATAGCAGAGAACAAAAGAACTATGAATTGAATAATATGTTTTTTAAATAATATTGAATTATCTTTGACTGCTTTTTGCTCTTAAACTCTGTGGGAAAACTGGTGAATGAGCTTTTGGCACAGAAACCATGTGCACACTACATCTCATACCTACTGTTATTGCAAATCAATCCAGTGGCACAATTTGCATTCTACACTGAGAACGTTAGTGTCATTTACCAGACAGGCCCTTAGATCCACTGTGATAGAGGAAGCCATGTTTTTCTATAAGGTGTTCCTCAACCGTGTAGCTTTTCTAATAACCTCTTTCTATGACAGATATTTATCTATTATATAACTGGAGCCAAAAAATTTTTGTCAGACTTTGAAAATTTTTCTGCCTATATGAGAAAACTAAATGCTGCATTTCAGTGTCAAAGAAACTGTTTTAACAAAGCTACTCTACTAATTTTCATAATCAGCATATCAAAACAGGTCATCAAAAGTGTTTTGAGAAAAACTTAAAGAGAGCACTCCTGGACTCAGTCTGCTTTTACAGTCAGTTTTCATACCTTTGGGTGAATTCTTGTGCATTTCCTGTACCTTTGGCTTAGCAGAACTAACATGGGAAGTAACATAAGATCCCTGAATTATATTCCTGGTAGATAATATTTTTTTCTGTTCACTGTGAAGAAAGTGATTTAATATTGTATTGTAGTTCACTCTACAGTGTCTACCTTGGATTCACAGTATTTTGGAACAAAAATACAGTCCCAAGGCTGCAATGAAATAGCAGCAGAATCAGCGAAATTAGAGGCTGTTAATTAAGTAACTTAGATGTGCTTTCATGTTGCAATGCATGATTGAGCCTTTCAAAGTTTTATATATTTTTTATTTATTTTGTGTTGGTATGTTCCTTCCAAAGTGCCTTCACCCATTCCCAAACCCACATGGTATCTCCCAGAGGGGAGCCCCTTGTCAATCACCCTGGTAACTTGAAGGGAGATCTCTCCCATTCGGCCAGGTGCTCAGACACCTGCCCTCTTCAATTGTTCTGATAAGTGTCCCTCTCTGGAACCTCCCACCCTTTCCATCCATTGGCCCGAATTCTCCTGCTGCCCCAGGCTGTGTCCTTGGGTACAAAAAGGAGAAGGACAGGCCGGACCGTGCTTTTTGCACATGGAGCTGCACCAGAAGAGACATCTTCTAAACCCAAGGCAGAGCCCATTCTTCATTTCCAAGCCTCATCCACGCTCAGCCAGCTGATCTGAGGAACCCACAAACTGTCTCAGTTGGTCTGGTTTATTGCTTGGCTGGTAAGCAGCTCCCCAAGGAGAAACCCACCACACTTTGGATTCTTGGTTTCTATACTTTGTCCTATATTCATGATCAGTGAAGCTGGCAGAAAAAGCACTCTGAAAAAATTCATGATTTTTCACCAAGTTCATTAGACTGCGGTCAAAATGAACTGTCCATGAACACTGCACTGCGTCTGGTACCTAAATAATATCCTAAACTGAATTTGTTGTTATATATGTCTGCTGCAATCCACAGCACAGAGAAATATGTCATCTTCTTCTGATTTGAAGCAAGATCTAACCCAGAAGAAGCTACACAGTAGTGCTGGGATTGGAAGTCTTAATGAAAAAATAGAGGGATTTTGCATGAAGTTACAGACAGAGGCATTCTGAAGGCTAAATGACATTCTGCTTCCTTCAGTGCTCCTCTGTGCTGTTAGCAGAATAGAGCTGCAGAGATCCAAGGGAAAATTTTAGCCAGAAGCAAATATACCAAAGTATTGCTACAATAAAATAGATATAAGAGAGCCGAAATATCTTGCGTATGTCCTTGTCAATCTGCTGCAAGTTGAAAGTGAAATCTCTGGAATGTCTCATTCAGGAATCTGAGTCTAAGTACTGAAACTATTAACTTGTTGATATAATGCCCAGTTTTCTATTCTGCTTTTGTTTGTTTGTGTGGTGTGGTGTTTTGGGGGTTTTTTGTTGGGTCTTGGGTTTTGTGGGGTTTCTTTGTTTGTTTGTTTGTTTTGGGTGTTTTTTGGGTTGGTTTTTTGTTTGTTTGTTTTGTTTTGTTTTGTTGGGGTTTTTTTGTTTGGTTGGTTTTTTCTTTTTTTTTTTTTCCTGTAATTCAGAAAAAAATATTCACATCCTTTAAAAACGGTAATCATTGGTATTTCTGACATTAGTGATCATAGATGCACGGTGGTTAAACAGACCTTCAAAGACTTACAAAAAGGATACCATGAAGTAAACATTAGACAATAAGTACAGCACCTTCTGCTGTTACTTAATCTTGCTGTGGCAGACTGTTACAGTTCTGTAGCCATGCTGATGAAGAGTGACAGCAGCAGGAAGCTCATGTAAGTTCAGTGCATTCTGGAGCCCTGAGGTGTGTAGAACAAGTCACAGCCATGCTGCTGCAGCACAGTTTTAAAATTTCCCTTTTAAGCAAGCCTACAGTGATGCCTTGCTTCTCTCAGACTCTAAAGGTGGTTATTGGTTGCATACAGGTGCTGTATTTCTCCTGTGTATTTCAATAAAGAAACTCCAAATAGAGACAACTCACGTATCTCGTTAGTTGAATTTCTTTTCACTGTCTAATAATAAGGTATCATGGTGGTCTCACATGATGAAATTGAGAAAAGATGAGGACATAGGTTAAGCATACTTGAAAGTAGACATTGTCTTGAGTACTTTTCTTAATGGCAACTTTTGCCAGGGAAGAATAATCAGTCAAGTCCAATACAAAGCTCCAGCAGAGTCTGGAAATTCCCTAAAGTCTTGTATTACTCATTATTTTAAAAGTTACTGGTATGTTTTCAAGATTATAAGGGGTTTGTTGGTTTTTTGTTTTTTTTTTTTTCATGTTTGACTACCACATTGTACTACTGAAACTGTCTTGTTTAACACCCTGTTTCTCATGCTTCATGCTGTATCCAGTATCTTTGTTTTATGGCTTAATATTTTCCTTTTTAACAGTAGCAAGTGTCTACAGTGGCTGTCTCACTAAACTGTGTATATAATGTAAATGAATAAACAGCCTGGAGTCTGAGACTCTGCATCCTTGATTTTGAAAGTCTTATTCCTCCTAAGAAATAATCAAGGACTTTATTATTGGCATTCAGTGGGTGACATTCAGTGGCATTAGTGGCATGAATAGATAACATTTGTACCATCAGAAATAGATTTAGGTCCACCAACACATTTGTGTATACTGTGCAATATTTATAGCTCTCTCCTCTATTACCTGTACTCCTTAGGTGTATCTCAAATACAGGTTTGACATGGCAAGCTGTCGAGGGGAGTACATACCTACTTTTACTCACTGTAAAGAAGGATCCAAATTTATAGTGCCTTATATACATTTTTCATTCGTCTTCTATTTAAAAATGTGCCAATATGACATATATACAGTTAGAGTTTGGTCTTCAAACAAGTGAAACAATTTTATGCTTTATTTTTCCTCTCTTGAGTTGGACTCCATCTTATTAAACTGATACAATTTAGAACTGTAATCTACTTCTGGGAATATTTCATGTTTAGAATATATAAAATTTGACAGCATTACAAAGCTTCAGTATGGCAGAATGTAGAAGAGAAAGAAAGAGGAAAAAATATTGGTACATACGCATGTTATATTTGAGTATACATACTTTATATGCTGACATTATTTTTAGCAACTTCGTATACCTAAATTTGATCTAGTTCCAAAATAATAAGCTAGGTCTGACTGCTAACAGAAGCCTGTTCAAGACTTAACATAGCATTTTGCATTGCAAAAAGACACATCAGCACTCTTGAGACTATAACTAATAACTCGAAAGGGCTAGGAGGAAAAACTCAGAAGTCAACACTATACTTAAATATAAATATATGCAATAGTCAGAGTTTAAGATGCAATTTGTGTATGAATGCAACTATAGGTCTCTGCTACTTTACATTAAATTTTATCCCAAGGCACAAAGTGAAAGAGAACAAAAGGAATAGGAATATAAGTATATAGCAGTGATGTCATTAAATAGCACTTTCCCTGTCACTTACAAACACCATTTATGATAATCCTACACACATTTACTATTGCTCTACTTGTAGGTTTGGCTGATTCAGGGGTTTGTGTTTGTGCCCATTGCAAGAGGGGGCTTGCAATGGCATGTTCTAGCTCTTGCAGGACCTGTGGGAGAATTCTGTCATGGCCTATAGATTTAGATACATCCACTTTGATTGTCTTCCCTCACCTAATTCTCTTCCTGCTTCATGTTTTCCCCCTGAATATCTATAGTAGCTCACCTACCTATCACCTGGTATCGCCAGGTAGCTATGTCTGGTTTGGTGGGGGTTTTTGTTTTTCATTTGGTTGAGGCTTTTTTAAAGGTAGGAAGGTTGGCATAGAAAAATTTAGGCTTTTTGAACAGTTTTGTGTCTCTGTAGAAACACAGAAACATTAATCTTTGTGCGAAGTGAATTTGGGAAACGTGGAACAAAGGTGCCTATCATAAAATCCATGTTATTCATCTCAGTTCCATGAACACCTCAGTAACATTTATTAGTGTCATACAAACGCACACAGCGTGTAGTTCTGGATACTGATTTGGATGATAGAAAAGCATATGTGTCTATTATATATCTATATCTATATCTATATCTATATCTATCTATATATATATGTCTCTATCTACACATGTAACTGATTATATTTATATCTATATCTATCTACACATATATCATGTGTACCTGTCTCTATCTCTATCTGTCTGTTTTTCTCTGTATATATAGGTAATTTGCATTGAAAGTAGTTGCTAGGATTTAGGAAGAAATATTGAAGTTAAAACTGTTCATAGGAAATTTCCAAAACTCTTTGAAATTGCTAATATGAAACAGCAAAGACAAGTGAAAAATGTTACACACATAAAAGAAAAATCAAATGCAAAAGGTTAAGCTTCAACATTTCTCTGGAAAATGCACTGTGGAGATTGGAGGATGCAGAGTCCAGAATACTGGACTACTAACGTGATCATTCTATCAAAATTTTGGACCATAATAGCGGGAGATCTTTGTGAGTTGAAGGATTTTCCTTTGCTGCAATGTCTGACAGGAAGTCAAATGTCAAAGACCATGACTTATGTTAGCACAAGCCTTTTGCTACTTTTTTATGTTTTCTCAGGGAGTGAAAGGATAAATTCTGAAAAAAACCAGCTGAATTATTATAGTTACTGAATATTGAACAGCTGGAGAAACAGTTATAAAAGAAAAGGAGAGAAAAAAAAAAAAAAAAGAAAGAAAAAATAGAGGTAATGCTTAGGCAAGCTGCCAATTCACCCAGCATTGTACAGATTCCAATTCATGTAGCTGATTTGCAAAAATGTTATGGTCATAAATCAGGTGATATTGAAATCCAGCAAGTGGAATCCTGCAGAAATAATGCAGAACATAATAATGTTGGTCTTAATATTATGTCTGCAGCCCAATGCAGACATAATAATTGGCAAAATATTGGATTTCAGTAGATTCTTGTCTATAATAAACATTCCTAATAGAAAGGGGAACACAACAATCAATACTAACATGTCAGGATGCAAAGAAGTGTATGACCCAGATGGCAAAAAGTTGAAACCCTGTAGTAAACAGAGCAAGTGTTATCTGTGAAGCTGACAAGGTTAATTTATGGCTCCTAGGTGGCAAGCAGATGTCAGCTACTTGTCTTGCAATTAAAGATCACAATGAAAATATTTTGGATTTCGATGATCTGTACTATTGAATCTGGTGCCTGCTGGATGGCAGTGTGTGATTATTTTGTTTGAATGTTAACCCAAACCCTAAAAGAAATCCAGAGACTGCATTGTTCTTACTGTCCTCAGTGCCTGCCATCCCTCTTTCAAGAATAGCTAGAGTAGCATAGAGCTGGACTTTTGCTGTGGCTCGAGTTGGAATTTCTGAAGTTCTAGTCAAATTAGCTCCACTACAGCAGCAGTACCCAATAATGCAAAACTAACAGCCACAGTATGAGCATACAGGTTCTTGAGTATTGATGGTGTAGCAAAAGATTTTGAGAGATGTGTTATCACTCACTCACACTTTCTTCTTTTTTTCTGTCTACCAAGTGAAGGAGCTGAAGATCAGTGAATATGAACTTAAATGGTATTTCGTAAGACATTTATGAGGAAATTCTTCCCCTGCATTATTTGATTTACACAACCTTCCCTTTTCAACAAACATCCTTAGATTTATTAATAATCGTACGTATTATTTCCTTGTAACACAAGAAAGTTCCAACTTCAAATCCACTTAGAGAAGCAAGCATGTACTTTATTTTTTAATGTTAACAGTTAAAAAGAGAAAAGAGAAACCCAGAAAACAAAAACCAAACAAACCAAAACCATCACTGTGAACAAATAATCATATCAAGATTCACAAAAGAAAATGACAGCTTTTTTTCTTCTTAGTAAAAATGCTTCCACACATGAAATTGTAAAAGAGAATATCATTCAATCAGAGAATGAAAACTGTAGGAGTTTTACTTTTTTGAGATAGTGCGGTAGTCAGCTAAGTTAATATGATTGTTAATGAGTATAAACAATCTTGGAACAGAGATTTCAAATACTTTATCATTATTGAATATTTTTTAGCCCAAACCAGAATGAGTATTTTGTTACAAAAAAGGTTCGTTAAAATTTCTGACACTTATTTCTACCAGAAGTCTACATTAATATTTAGCACCATGAGACACATGCAGAAAAAAAATCTGGAAAAAAATTCTTGTCATATTTCATGAGCAAAATTTACCACCACCTATGTACAAAGATGTTCTTTATTGGAGGACTGAAAAAGAGAAGACAATAGCTTGAAGAAAACCTTATGTTTGTGTTTGTTGTTTTGTTTCTATTATTAAGAAATGACAGACTACATCATTAAAAGGTGAAAGAATCAAACAATTTTTCTACATGACTTGAAGTAGGTAGACGTTTTTGTTACACAACACCCAAATGGTGCTTCTAAAAAATATAAGCATTGCTGGGTGAGTAATGGTAGGTTGGTCACCACCAACGGCTTAGTTTACACCTAGTAATTTAAGGCAGGAATCCTGTCATCCTGTGTGATTTGACATAGTACAGTAATGTATGTGAATTTCATCATTAATAATTTTTTTCATTGCTGACAGATGTATTTCAGGACAGTCTTTTCTACACCCACCTTTGCATTTTTTCCCTCTCTTTTCCTTTTGGCATGCAGGATTGATGATGAATTTTCAAGATGAATTTGCTCAAGAGCGCCCCAAAACCCCCAAATCCAAATTTACATGCATAATTTCTAGATTACAACAATTTTGTTAAATAATCAGTACCTGAAGTTTAAAGAAATGTCATGTCAGCTGCTTTTTCTAGACAATTTTTTTTATTTTAAAGCTTTTTTTTTTTTTTTAAGTATAAAAAATAAATCTCCCAACTTAATAAACTCTGTATTTTAACAGGTTTTATTCTACTTTGCTAGGGGATTGAAAAAAAAATGAAAGCATCATATTTTGAAATACATCAGTGCGGTGGTAAGCTGTTGGGAGTCACCGCAACAGCCACGTGCCTGTCAACCCCAGCTAGGAAACCAAGGCACGTCCGCAAACCTGAAGAGTGGGTCGTCACTGGCCGCGATGCAGCACCGAAGGAGAATCGCGATAGAACGAGGAAAAAGAGACGGGACTCTCTGGATGGGCGGAACAGTGGGAGTTTATTGAGGGATCCTCTCCTCACCACCGGTGCCTCCAGAGAGACCCCGATGCAGAGGATACAGAGGTTTTTGTAATGGGGGGTGATCTCTCTGAACATATTAACATAGTAACAACGAACAACCAATAACCTGGAACTGTGGAGTGGTACTATAGGGACACAAACCAATCATGAACTAGGCGGGAATGGGGTGATGGGCTGCCAGCCAACTACCCGGAGTCTCCCCTCAGATGTATCCATCTGAGGGGCGAGGCACCGGGATGGCAGGCCGACCCCCTAAACTAACAAACAACATAATTGACAGGTAACTGCTGAACCAAACTTCTAACCAATGAGGACCCTGTCGCCAGGCGAACTTAAAACTTAGAACAGTAAATAACAAAATGGAAGTCCATGAACAAAATGGCTGACTGGGAACATGAACAAATACCAAACCAAACACCACCACACATCAGAAATATTGTAGAAACCTGTAATAGTAATGCAGTATAATATAGTTAACTCAGTAACTCAGATTTGATTTAATTCAGTTTATTCAATTACTTTAGCATACTGTTATACTCCCTCTCCAGCACATCAATAAGCAGCATAGAATTAGAGCAGGCAAGCCATGCCACTCACAGTTAATGGCCCTTCAGCATTACAATTACATTTATGACATTTTGCCTAGCTGGGGCTCCTGTTACACACTTACCTGAATGCAAAATTTCCCTTTAGGTCATAACTTACCACACACTATAGTCTCAGAATATGAAGTATTTTTCTTCTTTACATTTTTAAATAATTGCTTAAAGACCCATTTAAGTCAGAAGAAAAGTCCTCAGGAGCTTCACTGGGTTGTGCCTGTGCTTCTCATACATGGGATGCCATTGCAAGAGGCACAGGACACACTTTGGGATGTGGTGGAGAAGGGACTTTTTGATTGTACAGGGCTTATTATGGGAAGACATGTGGATGAGACAGAGGTGGGGAGGAGAGGAATCGAGACCATTTAGGGAGAAACACGTACAGAAAAACAGAGGGATAAAGAGATAAAAGGGGTTAGTTTAAAAGTAAAATACTGAGATCCAGGGACAGCTAGAATGTTTGCATCCATGTTGTGATTTATTTGTTGTTGAGGTTGTTCTTTGTCTCCCAGAAACTTGTTTTGTCACATCCAATGCCACATAACTAAGCATGTTTTAAAAATTAACATTTTATATTTTTTAGTTTCATTCTCTGATTTCCTCTTGCATGTTAATTATTGAATTTCCTTTGAAAATTTGATATTCATTTTTCATAAGTCTGAATATTTGGGTATGATGTGTTGTCATAACATGACATAAAAAGGAAAAAATACTAGTCACATAAACAGCTTTCATTGCTGAATGAGAATACCTTCTGGATCTTTAAAAATTCAGTGATGCGTTGTGTGATCATTAAATCTGCAGCTGTCATAGGAAATGTATTTATTTAACAATCCAATTATAAAGCAGTTCTGATGATCAGGATAGTTTGTAAAGAATGGAAAGTCAAAAAACTATAGATTTAAAGATCTAAAAATCTATTTTTAGAGATCTAAAAATTATTATGCTCCAGGGCAAAAATGTTTCAAATTTTTTTTTATGGTAATGGTGTAATCTATTGGCCTGTGTATATGAACTCTAAAATGGTGCTACCTCACCTGGGTCATCCAGGAAACATTTTAGGACATTGTTCAGGGCTACGTCATTTTACTGTTGCTCAATAGTCATAGATGCATGTCAATTCCTCATTTTCCTTGAACAGAATAGTGAAAGAGAAATGTTAAATTGATATGAAATAAATCCTTGAGAGAGAAAATGAGAGATACGGAAAACACTGCTTGAGGTATACTGAAGCCATGATATTACAATAAAAATTATTAATGTTATCCTACTACTTACTCAAGCCACAAGGCACGGTTATTGTATTATCTACCTTACGTCACAGATGAAATTAAGCAAAGTATACAGTCTTGGTAACAGTCGAAAATTGACATTAAACTGGTTGTTATCAGAGAGTAAGTCTAAATAACGCAACAGCCAACAGTGAAGGAATGTCAAATGGGTCCTTCAGACCCTTGTCTTCTAGCTGAAAAATGTCCTGTAGCACCTAACAGTTTCATAACAATTTTGATGGCTGAACATAGTGTGTCCTAATAAAATAAGTGCCACCAAGAACAGATGAACTGGAAGAACATAGATGTAGAAGCAGGTTGAGGCAGACGTCAAAATTGGCTCAATAAGAGAAGGCAGAAGTAGTGCTCTGAAAACACCCTTTATAAGTAGATTGAAGGTGTTCTTCTTAAAAAGAAATGCTAACATGTACAAAGATGGAAAGGTTTCTAACTGGAAAAGTGTCTATATGGTAGACTTAATTCTGGGTCTTTTTGTGAAGCAGAAATTCAGCAGTGATGCCATAAAGCTGCAAAATATCTGGAGCTGGGACAAAGCCAAGGTGTACTTAATCAGTAGCAGTGTTGTGTATGCATCAGTTCAGTCTTTCTTTAAGTAGATACTGTCTCAGCTCTTCTGAAGGGAAATTGCAATGTAGTCAATACTGCACTACAAATTATACATTGCTATACATAATGAAATAGCAAATGAAAGATTTAACTTCAACAGAAATCAAAGTGAACACCAGAGACAGCTCCTATAAACTTTATCACTGCCAAACCCAAATGTCCATCTCTATATTGGATGGAGTGAGATTAACACACTCACATTCTGTAATATTAACATACTCATATTCTGTAATACATTCCTCAAGAATTTATTTTCAACCACATTAGCTGAAAGAAATGTTCCATGTTATCATGGGAACAACAGACAAAGTGTTGCATTTAAGTCTAAAGTCAGTCTCTAAGTTATCAAACCCACTTTTTCAGGAAAAAATATGTTCCTTTTCTTTTAACAGGTTGAAAGTATTGCAATTTTAAATTTGGATAAAATTTCCACACATTTATTTTTTTGCAATCTAGCAGACAGAGAACAAAAATACAATAGACCTGAATCTGGAACACTTTCAACTGTATGCACAACCCTTCCTCATAGAAATATGCCCTGAGAAAGGAGTGGACTGAACCAGACATGAATGAATGTGATGATTGATGTCATCCACCTGTCGTGCAGAGCATTTCATGATATCCTTGTTTTCAAACTGGAGAGGCATGTATCAAGTAGGTGGGCCACTCAATGGATAAGGAATTGGCTGACTGGTCACACTCAAAAAGGGTCGTGGTCAATGGCTTGTTGTCCAAGTGGAGGCCAGAAATGAGTGGGGTTCCTCAGAGGTAGTATTGGGACTAACATTGCTAAACTTCTTCATTGGCAACATGGGCAGAGGTAATGACAACAGTCTCATGAAGTTTGCCAAAAACATTAAGCTGTGTGGTGCAGCCCACTTGTTGGAACAAAGAGAAGCCATCCAGAAGGATCCTCACAGGCTTGAGACTTGGGCCCCAGCATACCTCATGAAGTTCAAGAAAGTGAAGTGCAAGTCCTACATCTGGGTCCAAGCAACTCAAGAACAAATATAGGCTGAGTTGAGAATGGATTGAGAGCAGGCCTGAGGAGAAGAACTTGGGGGTGTTGATAGATGACATGATCTGTCAATGGGTGCTCAAAACCCAAAAAGGCAATGGGATCCTGGGCTGAATCCAAAGCAACTTGGCCAGCAGGGTGAGGAAGGGAATTCTGCCCCTCTGCTCTGCCCTCGTGAGATCCCATCTGAAGTGCTGCATCCATCTGTGGGTTTTCAGCACAGGAAGGACATCAAACTCTTGGAATGAGTCCAGATGTGGATCACAAAGATGATCAGAGGGTTGAAGTGCCTCTCTTGCGGTGACAGGCTGAGGGACCTGGGGCGGTTCAGCTTGGAGAGGAGATAACTCTGTGGAGATCTTATTGTGGCCTTCCCCTACTCAAACAGGGCCTAGAGAGACTACTTGCAAGGGCTTGTAATGATAGAACATGAGGCAATGGCTTTAAAAGGAAGGAGAGTAGGTTTAGATTAGATATTAGGGAGAAAATCTTTACTGTGAGATAGTGAGGCACTGGAACCTGTTGCTCAGAGAAGTCTATGCTCCATCCCTGGATATGTTCAAAGCCTGGTAGGAGGGGACTTTAAGCAACCTGGTCTAGTGAGAGGTGCTCCTGCAAGGGGGCTGGGGATGATATTTAAGGTCCCTCCCAACCCCACATATTCTATGATTCTGTTAATTAATTCTGGCTGTGATTACATTAAATCACTCAGACAAAGCGTGTAGTGTAAGACTTTCTTGATAAAGAAAACCTGCACTTGACTTAGAAATAATAACAATTATTGGACCTTATCAATGTAAGCTTATATTTTGCTCAGGTTAGAATGATTATATCATTTAATTGTTTTCCAATGAGCTCAAACTACTTGATTTTTGTGGTTGAATGAATATTTTATCTGTTACCATTTCAAAGTTTCTATTGAAAAAAATGTGACAGTTCAAAGAAAAGAAAAGTAATTGAATAAGAATAAATTAATAAACATTCTTATTTTATCTTACAATACTCATTCTGGAAAGATTTGAGAAATATGTTCTCTTACAGCTGAAACCAACATTGTTTTAAAACATTTTCAAAAAATTATATTGGCCTTTATGCCTAGAACTTTCAAACTTTCCTTTAAGGGACTTCAAGGGGGTTTTGTTAAGTTGTCAGATCTACTTGAGAGGATACCATCAGATTCCAATAATTTCTCACAGATGTGTAATGGTTTGAATGCAAAACAAGTGAGAGGCTCCAAGTCAGAAATACAATTTAATAAGAAAAATAAAAAAAAGTAAAATAAAATAAATGC
>JBBMKD010000115.1:26016862-26059148 GCA_037834095.1 Argya squamiceps
AACAATTGATTTCAACAGTTGATGAAGAGGGTGATAGAATACTTTGTGCATATCTTATTCTACAACCCAGGACACTATGAACTCTATCAACAATATGATTGGTATATTTACTGGTATATTTACTCATTTATTCTTGGAAAATTGCTACATGGCCTTTGCATAAACTATGCAGCTTATGCATAGCCTATGTAAAAAAAAATCAGAACAACACAAACCAAACCAATAAAAATCTCACTCCCTTCTCATCCCCAAAAAACACCCTGAAGATCTCCAAAAAGCAATGAAACAAAAGCCAAAACACTGGGGGGAGAGAAGAGAGGAAGTAATTGCCTGTGATAAAAGAAAAATAACAAAAGCTCAACTGACATGTGCATTTAGTAAGACTGAATTAAATATTTATGATGGAATCAACACACTTTAAAAAAAAAGTGATTACCTGAGTTGGATGACATAGCTTTCCTGGCACAAACCACATTTGATCGGCCCGTAGGCAATTTTAATAGTAATTTAAAAGTACTCAGGACTCATCATTTTATGTCAGACACTCATTTGAAGACATTACCTAAAATGATATGAAGCTCTTATATCCTCATCTCAAAATACGTTAGTGATTTCTGCTTAAGCATTTATAGTGGCAGACTTCTCCAATTTGTAAAATACTGAGATGAGATGAAAACAACTTATCCAAAGCCCTTTTCTGTTAGGGCTTACTTTTCTATTTACCCTCTGGATATGGAAATATATTTTTCCATTTAATAAATAGGTTAATCATAATTTTAGTTCCTTTCAACAGTGAACTAAATTGCTATAATAAAGAGTGATACATGAAAATTGTGCAACAAAGGTAGTACAATAAAGATAGTGGACAAAGTGTTTCTGAAATATCTCTTTGGATATTTTTAAATTAAATAAATGAACATTTCATGTTTTACTAATAGAGCTTACTATCTGCTCTAAATCAAAAGAGTCTCAGGAGTAAAAAGCAAACAACATACAGTGCTGAGAGTTGCGTCATAATAATCAATATGATATTGAAAAGAATTCAGAAAAGCAAATCAGTCACATCTCTTCCAGCATTTGGTACATGCAGTCATACTCTAGGACTCACAGGAACTTGAACAACTATTTAAATTTTATTTTTTTGTAATGGCATAAGTGCTAGTTCTGATTTCCTGGTCTGAAGTAAGGCTTGGTGACAAAGCAGAGCAATTCATGTTTACAAGTAGGAGAAGTTAGCTCATTGCAGTGTTGTTATTTTACCCTCATTTTTTTAATAGGTGCTTTTATGCATAATACAGTTGCAATTTTTGATCACAGCAGATTTTCAAAGACAGCTTTGAATCCAAATCTCTTTCATACTGCCATATATTCTTATATATTCTTTTCTCTTTCTGTTTCTTATTCCATTCTTTTTCTGTTTCTGACTAGCCTGACAAGCCACTTGGTTAAAAACTGTATTACATTCTATATAACAATCTTAAGAGGGGCAGTTAGAGGAACGGAAATGAATATGACCAAGAAATGATACAAGTTACCAGAGAGAAGCTGTGAAGACAGAAATTGTTGGTATCTAGTTAACATTATCAAACTAGAAGAACTTTTTACCTTATTGAAAGTATTCCACACACTCTCCCCCTTTCATTCTTTACTCCTGCGAATGCTTTTAAGACTTTTTTTGAAAGGCCATCATTTTAAAAGAACCCATAAGAACATGTAGTCCCTATATAATTTTTTAAAATTGCTCTTTCCTAAAATAATGGCAATTTTTCAGATTGCTAGTTTACACAACAAGGAAATGCCTCAGACATACTTCCAAGAATGTAATACAGTAGAAATGGATAATTTATTGCATACTTTTGATGGAGTATATTGCTAGCAAAAAGAGAAGTGCTCAGATTAATATATTAGAAAAAAAATAATAAAACAGCCTAGTATCAGACTTCTGAATACTGTTTGGGGAGGAAACCACAACATTGTATGTCAAGGTTTTCCAGGACTTCCTGAGATATTCAGTATGATAGAGACCTAACACTTTGTACTGAAGAGTAAGAACAAAACAGTCTGAGAGGGGCAAAAGGACAAATGAGTCCTGAGATGGTGAATCAACCAAAAGGAATTCCATTGATTCCAGCGAGAGGTTTTGGAGATTTGTAATGATTACAGTATTAGCATGTACCAAATTTAACATTGATTTGGTATTGCTTTTTCAAAATTAATTTGTAATTTACTGAACTAGTATTTTGATGTAAATCATGCAATTGCCAATTTTAGAAAATTCTTTTCTGTAGATAAGAATAAATACATGTACTGAGGAAACAAAAATGGAAAAATGATGATGAATATTTGCAGTCTTAATGCTTTATTTCTGCTGCTTTCCAAAATTTGGAGAAGTAATCATTTCCAGATGACATCACAAAGACTATTGTCATTACATGTTAACCAATGAATTATTATTTCTTTTGACTAGATAATGCTGAAATGCTCATATTTATGAAATTCAAACAATAACATTAAAATGAGTCCCAAAAAAGTAAGGGAGAAATACGTTGTGGTTTGACACTGGCCCAACGCCAGTCACCCACGAGAGTCGCTCACTCACCCTACCCTGCCACAGCTGGGCAGTGGAGAGGGGAAAAAATAAACAAACACTTCATGAGTGAGATAAGGCCTGGGAGAAACACTTCTAGGGCAAAACTGGCTCAGCACTGAGGTTGGAAAATGAATTTATGGCTACCAGAATCAGAGGAGAATAATGAGAAGTAATGTAAGATCTTAAAACACTTTTTTCCTCCTCAACCCCTTCGTCTTTCCCACCGGCACTGCAGGGAGACAGAGGCATGGGAGTTTTGGTCAGTTCATCACTGAGATTTTCTTCTGCTGCTCAGGGAGAAGAGGCCTTCTCCTGTGAGATTGTGGGGTCCCTCCCACTGGAGACAGTTCTCTGTGAACTCTGGCGTATGTCCACTCTCACGAGCAGCACCCAAACTGCACCTTCTGCAACGTGAGTGTCTCCCACGGGCACACAGCCCTCCCAAAACTGCTGTGACATGGCTGTCTTCCCACGAGGTGTAGTCCTTCAAGGACAGGCTGCTCCCGCCTGGGAGCAGGGTCCTCTCTCTCCACTGGGTCTCCCACTGGATCATAGCCTCCTCCAGGCATCCACCTGCTCCTGCTTGGGCAAGTCCCCCATGGGCTGCAGGTGGATCTCTGCATCCCCCGTGGATCCCCATGAGCTGCAGGGGCACAGCTGCTGCACCATGGGCTGCTCCATGGGCTGCAGGGGAATCTCTCTGGAGCACCTCCTGCCCCTCCTTCTTCACTGACCTTGGTGTCACCATGTTGTTTCCCTCTCATGTTCTCACCTCCTCCTCTTCTCTGAGGAGAAGAAAAAGCCTGTGACTTTTTTTTTTCCTTCTTAAATATGCCATTGCAGAGGCATTACCAACCTCTCTCATTGGCCTGGTTTTGGCTAGCAGCATGTTCATTTTCAGAACCATCAGGGATTGGCTCTGCTGGACATGGTGGAAGCTTCCAGCAGCTTCCCACAGGAGCCATCTTTGTGCCCCTCTGCTGCCAAAAACCAGGCCATGCAAAACCAATACAAGGTAATTGAAATTTTGAACTAAAAATTTAGTCACATTATATACAACAATTATAACTATGTTATACTAAATGCCGCTAAAGAAATTGGGGTCAAAGGGATATGGACCAGAATCAAAACCTGACATCTAGTTATGGGTTGGCATCTGCTTATTTTAAGGATTTTTTAAGTCAGACACTGAGCTCAGCAGAGATGCAAAACAAACCACGTCCTATAAGAGGCATTGTTTTCTGGTAGGTTTATTTTATTATTCTATCAATGGGCTATGTGACATTTGCAGATATATGTGCAGTCTCTGCTATTTAGCCATAATTTCTGATGCAGGAGTTGAATACACCATTAACTTTTATGCTGATGATATCACTGTTGGGGTGCTGAGGACTCTCTTGAGAGACAAGGTTTTGCAGACAACTCTCGATAGATTGGAGCACTGGGCAGTCATAAGTGGCATGAAATTTAACAAATCCAGTTGCAGGATTCTGCACTCAGGACAGAGTAAGTTGGACACAAGTAGGAACTGGGAGAGAGTTTGCAGTAGTGCACTCCTACACTCAAACAGGTGTTTCCAAATAAAGAAAAGAAGTTCCAGTTTCACCCCTAACTTTTAAAAGGAAGCCCCAGAACTTTCTGCTCTTCCCCTATCGTAATTGTCCCAATGCCAGTACAAGGGCACTGACTGGACTTTGGAAATATTTCTCAAAATCTGCTGCCGGTTTCACTGGGCAAGGTGCCAAAAAGCCTACCTGGACCATCAAGTACTCAAAAGACTGCACAGAACTGCTCAATTGCTTTTTTGGACTGACTTTGTAGTGTAAGAGTGTTCTCTGCACTGTGTTCGACTTATATTTCTTCTGTTTGATAATTTTTCTTATTTCTGTTATTATTAAACCTTTTTCTTTTACAAAGCATGTCCAGAGAAGTTGTCTCCCTATTATTAGGCCACTCTAGGAAGTTGCAGGTCAACCCTCAGACGTGATACATCTTCAGGTAGCTTATTACACTCTGGCCGCGTGTAAGACTGCCTCAGGAGTGGCTGGAGATCAGCCCTGCAGAACAGGATCTGGGGGTGCTGGTTAGCAGCAGGCTCACTGAGCCAGCAGTGTGCCCAGGCAGCCAAGAGGGCAAACTGCATCCTGGAGGATCAAGCACAGAAAGTCAAAAGAGGTGTGTTTGTGCCACCTCACCTTGTGAGCTGTGTAAAGTGCTGGGCTGCGCAATCTATAAAAGACATGAAGTGTCATTTTACTCAAGTGTGTCCAAAGAAGGGTGAAAAACTGGTGACAGGACTGAAGAGCACTTTGAGAAGAGCATATGAGGTCTTTGGTTGTTTTTAGTTTGGAGGAAAGGAGGCTGAGAGGTGACCCCATTGCTCTCTACAGCCTTCTGAGGAGAGTGTGTGGAGAGGGAGGTACTGAGTTCTTCTCCCTAGGATCCAAGCACAGGATGCAAGGGAATGGATCAAAGCTGCATCAAGGGAGGTTTGGACTTGACATCAAGAGGTATTTCTCTATGAAGAAAGCGGTGAAACAATGGAGCAGGATTACTAGAGGGATTCATGCTCCGAGCATATCAGTGTTTAGAAGGCATTGGGAAAACATAATTATATATATAATAACACATATTAAATTTTAGTCTGTCTTAAATTGGCCAAGTATTTGGACTGGATGATTGTGGATAGGTCCCTTTAAGCTGAAATGGTCTGTTATCTATTACCTGCACCTGCATCTGTCTATACAATCTATATAATGTATCTTTATCATCTCTATAAATAGCTATGTATACTTATATGTATATTCAGATATCTAGATCTATATTTATATCAATTTATCCATCTCTGTACCTATCTCTAGAAATTATCATTGCTAAATTAACTTGGTTTTGGTATAGCAAAGGAAGAAAACTGTGGTGTGACTAAGAACCTCTGAGCTTAAAACTGCAAGTAGCTTCAAGAATAAAATAGAATTTTTTAATTTTAAAGGGAAAGGTTATTAAGTTTCTCAGTATTTATTTGTGAAGGAAACTTACAATGAAATTGCTCACTAGAAATATGGAATATATAGTGATAAAAATACAATTTCAAACCCATTTTTTTTGATATACTCAAACTATTTAAGCTTCTTTTCTATTTATAACATGACGTATATATCATATATCAATAATAATATATAAATTGAAGAATATTTTGTGAAAAGTATTTTTAAAAGCTCAAGCATTATATGTAGCCAGATCTCAAACTATTTTTTTTTACTTAATGACTTTTTCAAGCACAGCTTTGAGAGGGTAATGAAAAATCAATATTCAAAATATGAAAAATATTGTCCTCACTTCCTCAGAGTAGCTTCAGAGAGGGTAAGCTTCATTAAAGCAGATTATTAGTACTTAGCAATAATTAAAGATATTTCTTTAAAATATATGTGTTTTTAATATTGGGCATTCTTTCTAGTCAGTATCACAGAAAGCTAAAGGATCAAGTGGTAGAAAGAGCTTTTATCATTTTTCAAGAATATGTGAAGAAAAAGTTCCTTTAATGAATATTTTGCAGTGTGGTTTAAAATTGCAAGAACAGATAAGAAAACAAACGTATTTCTCTAGCAGTTTCAAAACCACTTGAAACTTTTCTGCTTTTCAGAGTGCTTTTAGCTGCTACTTTTGTTGTTATTATTGTTATTAGCAAGTAGTTTGGAGGAAATCTTTTAGCAAATGCATTTGTGCAATTATTGCCTTTTCTAAACAGAACCACGTGAAACAGAATCAATGTTTATATGTCACACTGAAAACCTGCAAAATATATTTACATGGGACACAGAGCTAGTAATGCAAATATTGAGAAAAAAAAATCCCATATTTCTAGGAAAAAGGAGGATCTCTATCTTTCTGTCTTATATATTTCCTTAAAGACAAAAGAAGCTGAAAAAATATCCTTCTTTTCATCCTTCATAATATCAAAAATTTTTTGTACATATGTTAATAAAAGAGTTAGGTAATTAGCTTGTCTTCAGGTTAGTTTTTCAATTTTAACTTTAGAATCATGGAATCACAGAATATCTGAAGTTGCAAGGGGGCCATTGGGATCATTGATTCCAGCTTCCTGCTGCTCACAGGACTGCCTAAAAATAATCCATATGACTAAAAGGGCCATCCAGAGGCTCCTTGAACTTTGACAGATTTGGTATCATGAGCGCTTCCCTTTGTATTCTCTTCCACCAATCATCCAGCCTTTTACTGAAAAGCCTTATCCAAATGTCTTATTTCCTCTGTTCCCCTGTTGCCCATTCCTTGGCTCCTGGCTGGCCACCAGAGAGAAAGACATCACCACCTCCCCCTCTGCTGCCTCCCTTGAGAAAGGTGAAGATGGCAGCAAAGCCAGTGAAGCTCAGCCTTCTCTTCCTCAGGCTGAACGAGCCAAGACACCTCAACCGTTCCTCCCGAGTCTTGCCTTTCACCATCTTGATTGCCCTCATCTGGACACAATCCAGTAGTTTGTTGTCATCGTGATAAAACAGCATTTCAGGTGAGGCTGCCTCAGAGCAGAGCAGAGCAGGACAATCCCCTCCCTTGCCTGGCTGGTGATGCTGTGCCTGATGCATCCCAGGACATCGGTAACCCTTCTGACTGCCAGGGCACTGCTGACTATTGAAATTAACCCCCAGATCTCTTTCTGGGCTACTCTCCAGCCTCACCCCCTCAGATTGTAAGCATTACCAGAATTATTTCATCTCAGATGGAGAATACAGCACTTGGTCCCATTAAATTTCATGTGATTAATACATTACTTTTAATTGGTGATTATCCAGCTCCCTAGTCTATCCAGACATTTCTGTAAGGCCTCTTGACCCCCAAAGGAGTCCACAGCTCCTCCTACTTTAGTATCATCAGCAAGCTCACTCACTTTGTATTTGACTCCTGTGTCCCAATAATTTATAAATACACTGAAGAGTACTGGCCCTAAATTCAATCCCTGAAGGACCCAGGCCACCAGCCAAATATAAGTCCACTTCCTGTAATGCCTTGAGCCCAACTTTAGCCTGGGCCCCGGGAAGGCAACACACATACATAAGAAATGGGTCAGGCCTTGCCATTTCTCAAATTTGGCAATTTGTAAATTCAAATTCCAGTTGAAGAAACTTTAATACAGGCAATTATAACTGTGTATTTCTGAACACGTATCTTCCTAGATGTTATTCACTCACCTGCACTACTAGTAAGGTGTGAAACCTGATATCTTGAGGGTTACTGCTGTTACTATAGAGGTCACCTATAGGCAAAAGTGACTTATGTACACCAGCTAATTTCATCACTAGAAGATAACATGATACTATCAACAAAATTGATTGTTTACATAGAGATAAATGGATTATATCAAAACAATCATGGTCCAAAACTCAATAAAAATTGCACAAGGTCTTGAGTTAGATTTGAAATTGACACAGGTAAATACAATTTTATTAGCGAAGCCACAAACACATCTACCACTTTCTGAGTAATTACACATAATTATAAGGTCCCTAACATTCTTAATAACTATTAAAAAAGTGTATCACAATACACAGTATTCATTAGGTTTTATTGCTTTAATTTCTTGAGTTCTGAAGATCATGTTTTTTCTAATTTTTTTTGCTGCCTATTTTTTTTGGTCAAGAAATTTTTTCATCTTGCCTTGCTTGGCTTTGTCTTGCTTTCCTTGCCTTCTTTTCACAGAATCACAGAATGACTAGGTTGGAAGAGATCTCCAAGATCATTGGGTCCAACCCAGCCCTAACACCTCTACTAAACCATGGCACTGAGTGCCACATCCAGTTTTTTTTAAAACACAGACAGGGATGGTGACTCCACCACCTCCTCGGGCAAACCATTCCAGTACTTTATCACTCTTTCCATAAAGAACTTTTTCCTAATTCCAACCTGTATTTCCCTTGGCACAGCTTAAGTCTGTGTCCTCTTGTTCTGTCAGTTGCTGCCTGAAGAAAGAGACCAACCTCCACCTGACTACAGACACGTTTCAAGGCATTACAGAGAATGGTAAGGTCACCACTGAGCCTCTTTTTCTCCAGGCTAAACAACCCCAGCTCCCTCAGCCATTCTTCACAGTGTTCCAAGCCCCTCACCAGCCTTGCTGCCTCCTCTGGACATGCTCAAGCATGTCGAGGTCCTTCCTAAACTGAGGGGCCAGAACTGGACACAGCACCCAAGGTGTGGCCTCATCAGTGCTGAGTACAGGGGAAAAATGACCTCCCTGCTCCTGCTGGCCACACTATTCTCATTCCAGGCCAGGTTGCTCTTGGCCTTCTTGGTCACCTGGGCACAGCTGGCTCATGTTCAGCTGCTGTCACCAGTACCCCCAGGTCCCTTTCTGCCTGGGCACTGTCCAGCCACACCATCCCCAACCTGTAACGTTGCAGGGGGTTATTGTGGCCAGTATTTATTTCCTTTCTGTTCCTCTCATGTCTGATCTGTTACACATTTGTTTAAAAATTAAAGGCGACTGGGAAAAATTCAGTGGAGGTATGTAAGATGTTACACTCCCCTGTACACATTATTAAATGCACATATTGCAAACTTAAATTTTTATTGCCATTATTCCCTGCTTAAGGATAATTTAAAATTGACATTTTCTGTTATTTTTATGATAACCTCAGCAAACTGTTCACATTCTAAAATTTATTGCTAAACACATTAAATAAAGTTCAATAACTGGAAGGTTATAATCAACAGGGGAGAAATGATGCACCGATAATAATACTAAATGATTCTAATGTGATGATTTTGTTCTATCTGTCTCATCCATCCCATTTTGGCAATACAGTAAACGAGCTGCTATAATAGACAGGGAAAAATAAAATGTCATCAATTCAAGAGTGAGCAGCTGTTGGTAGATTCTATATGACAAAAAAAAAAAGAAAAAAAAGATTCTGGTGTCTGTTTACATCTGATGAGTTCAACTCAGAGTACTGAGGGAATTTAATCTCCTGGTGGAGTTGGGAGTTGATTCCTATCTGGCATTATGATGCTGTGTAGGTGCATATCAAGGTGTGCCCCAGCACGGGGATTTGTCTTTCATGTGCTGAGATGAGCTGGGTGAGCCTTACAATGACAGTCAGTGTTTGAACTGAAGCAATGCTGCCCACCCTGAAGTTCCAACTGACAGTTATCAGGTAATGAGTTTTGTTGTTACTATGCAATTCCAAATTCAACTTATATTTTACCTTGAATATTGCTAGTTTGGGTTTTTTCTAAGTAAAGCATGTTCCATATTTCTAAGGGTAAGCTATTCGTTTTTTAACCCACGCTTTGTGTTCTAATGGGAAATGTTACAAGGACTAATGATAGCATAGGGTTAAAATGCTTCTGGAAATCATGGGAATTGTATACAATAGATTCATGGGAGGTGGAAAGAAAGGTTGGGCCTGGATAGGCCTGGGAAAGGGAACTAAAACTACATAAGCCCTAGGAATGAAGGGTTAGGCTTGGTCTTAACTAGATCATGTGAAACTGCACCTGCATGATCATCCTATGATAAATAATATGATGGTTGAATATTGTGATTCTTTGGTAATTGAATATGATTCTTGTTGAAGAATCATGAGAAATGATATTTGGGTGGCCTGATGAAAACTACAAGAATTCATGCTTGGATATACAGTAGAACAACAGGGGTTTAATAATTAATATATATAGTTATATAATGAAAGGGTATAAAAACGTGTCCATCTCGAATCCATGTCAGAGTCAGATTTGGGTCTGTGCCCTGTACCCCTGATTCCCAGAGCTCTTCAATAAAAGCACCTGCATATAATCATTATGTGATTATGTGTTTCAATGCTAACAATAAGATTAAACTCAGACAAAAATGGCTGCTGCAGAGCATTTCCTACATAATACAGGAGAAATTCTGAGGTACACTGCTATCTGTATTGCCATGGATGTAGAATTTTTTCTTTGAAACACAGTACAGCCAAGATGAAGTGCAGCTGGATGTTGTTTACACATCAGTTAAGAAATAGTGGAGCCACACATATCTTTCTAAAAATGTCCTAAAATGGAATCAAAACAAAAAGCCTCAAAAAACCTTAGGTTAGACAGTGATTTCCACAGATATGAAGCAAGAGAAAATGGAACTTTTTAGACACAACAGCATGAACACAAGCACATATGCTGAGTACAGAGAACAGCAAATACTGTCTTTTGAGATCTTTAAGCTTGGATTATCATATATCAAATAATAGTGATGAAACAATTACTGTAGAGAAGAAATAGCTGTAAAATATGACTGTCTTTGGATTAAATATAGAAGCAAATAGTAGTAGAGAGTCTCTCCTCTTCATTGGCATAAATACTAGGCCATGTTTTGATCCTATCTGGCTATTTGCAAATATCAAATAAGAATGTGTCATGCTTATTTGCCTTCATCGATTTGATGTTGGAAGCAGATCCAAACGAGTTCAAAGGTCATTAAATCATCATTCAAGACTCATCTAATTAAATTATGAAATGTGTCTTTCATCCTGTCATCTCCTCTACCAGCAGACCATTGTTTGTGTTATCTTCACAAAATCTGGGATCACAGATGAAAACAAAACTATTCCAAAAGGATTTTGCTAGTTCTGTGTTGATGAAACATCTGAGCATAAAATAATGTGATTTTGTGTAATTTGACTACTACTTTTTATGTAGTATGTGTTAGTATATGTTACTTTCTTTTGTAATATTTTCCATCTAAACAATATTAAGAGAATTTTTGTTTTAGAATTTTTTTTTGTTAGGCAAAGGAATACCTGAACCAAATGGATTTGCAGCCATCACAGTATGTAGCAGATGTGGCTTGGGATCAGTGCAAGTTCTCAATTGTTTGTTTTGGGTTATTTTTTCCTGAGCAGAATGAAAAATAATCACTAAGTGATTTGTTTTGGACAGTACATAGAGAAATTTATCATAGTTCTTCACTTTAAAGCCACCGTGTTAACATCATGCATGCTAAATAAGTCTACAGTTGTATGCTATCATAATTGGAATTTAGTAAGCTTTGAACTACGCATACTTGAATGGAGATTTTTGAGCCTCAAGCAAAGTTTTGACAGCTCAAATGCCATAATGAAAACCTGTGAGAGAATTGTGATATTTAGAGTTAAGATCCTCTTTCCCCGTGAAACCATGCATTATTTCCTACGGCATCTACCAAGACTCCAGTGTGGGTCACAGTAATGTGTCCTGTAAACTCTTTTTTGCTTGTCTTTCACAATCATTGGAGGTCTACCATGCCAGCTAGAAATACTCAGAAGCCTAAAATCTGCCTGTTGCAGCCAACCAGTGTACAGTGGATGCACAGTCAGTTAAAAGCATGGTTTTCTACGTAATGTTGACGTTGATGACCACTGATCATAAACACAAGGCTAAAAAGGCTGGGATGTTTTTCCTTTACTCCAGGCTGTCCTTTTTCAGTAAATATTGCCCAGGGGAACAAACCAGCTGGAATTACAATTCCGAAGACTTTCATGGAGACAGTAATATTTAGCTCATCAAAACTCTTCTACTCATCTTTCAAATCTCCTATAGCTTGTAATTAAGGAAACCTAGAGTTTAACACCTCACTGACTTGTATGTCATGCAACTATGTAAAGGAATTAATCACTGCTGCACTTGAAGTTTTGTGTTTATTTCCATTTTCAAATTTATTTTTTCTTTCAGAAAACTTTTCCAAATACAATTTCATAGATTGAGAGATTTGGTAGATAACATAAAATAACAAGTAATTGTGCAAAGCAGATGATGTCTTCATCTGTACAATTATTAACTGGAACTCAGTGGCCTTGGAACTTTTAAGCTGTGCTATGTGAACAAGGAAATAAAATAGAAGAATTTCCAGATTATTTGAATACCATGAATTTCCCAAACTGTGGCTTCAAAACACTTCAGAAATTCTTTCACAGTGAAATACAGTGCTATTCTAAAATCAAATGTTCCTTTTTTCTTTACTGAAATGACAGTTCTTCATTTTTGAAAGTACATTAATTTTGTATTGATCACAACTTTTATTTTCTTATTGCCTCCAGTTTTGCTGTTACTCATACTTTCACCATTCTCTACTGGCCATTTATAGATGTGATGAGTTAGATCTGATGTGATGAGTGAGATCTGTCTTATCTGTATTTTCATGTACAGAAGCATATAGAAATTTCTTTTTTACTAATACCTCTCATGTTCCCAGACAGGTAGTATCTTGCTCACCCAGACATGTTGTTCCCACTTTGCTTTACAGACATCAGACAGAAAGAAGACTACATTGCTGATAATGACAGTCTTTCTTAGTTAATTTTAACAAAGTTAAAATCTCAATAATGAAATTCAAATAAGATATGAATATCAGCCTCCAATGAATATCATATCAATAATGTCTCTTTAAAAGAAACGTAGATTTAAATGTAATCACTTGCCTTGTGGCAAGATTAATTAAATCTCATGAACAAATACTGTCCAACAGGAAATCCAAGAGCTCAGAACTTTTCTTGATATAATATTTGACTTTAAATAAATCTAGTGTTACTTTAAAAGCATCCACTGCATGGAAGATGGATTTTTGCCTTCCAGGTTCTTAGCTGTAACCTTAATATGTGTAACCTGATTAGCAATATTTTGACAATATTTAGCCAACTCTGTCCTCTTTTTAAATACGAACTACTGGGAAGTTTGTAGGTAAATTTAAGAAAACTTTTAATTTTTTTTTTTTAGTATTTTGGAAAGTTCACAAGCTATTAAAACACTATATTACCTCTGTATTGGAATAAGATGAAGATGCTTGATTTTGCTTCAGCTGAAATTCAGCTAAATTCCCCTAATATGATCCACTCCTTCCTG
The DNA here is from genome assembly GCA_037834095.1 of Argya squamiceps. Lineage (NCBI taxonomy): Eukaryota > Metazoa > Chordata > Aves > Passeriformes > Leiothrichidae > Argya > Argya squamiceps. The sequence continues at coordinate 26,030,313 of JBBMKD010000115.1, forward strand.
GAAGCAGGTACTCAGATACTAATTTTCTTCAAATGTCACCTAATCTCCAATTATACATAATTTTACATGATGAAACATAACTTTAACTTAATGGATTTGCAAAGAAAATTGGATGCTAACAATTGTATCACAGGAAAAGTAGTTCTAGGAACTTCCACCACAGACTATCATGCAATTGCAATTCTTTCAATGTACAACTCTTTACATAAAATGTAGTTTAACAATGTTTGGACTATAAGAAGAAATTTTTATCAATTCAGTAAATAAGAAGGGGATTTTTTAGTTTGATCAACGTATATTTGATTTTAATAATGAATTTGAAAACTTCATTATTCTTGTAAATTAAAAAATTGTGGAGATACTATGTATTTTCTGTATATGTATTTCAGAACTCAAGGTTTTATTTAATTACACAAAATAAACCTAATTGCAGAATTAATTATTTAATGATAATTCAGAATTTTCCTACTACTAATTAAAACCCACAAGTCTCTAAACACCAATGTTTTTAACTGCTATCACAGACATTAAAAAAGTAACTCTGTTAAAACTAAAGAAATCTGTGGTAATTGATGGCTATTGCAGTGCAGTGGTATTTAGAAAATGATAACTGTAGGAATAGATTTGTCTATTAATCAAATGAGCAATTTCTTAATTAGTGACTGAACAAAAACAGTTAAGGCAGCACTGGAATATGATTAACTGTTATACATATAACTGTCTATTTTAAATAAAGTGATAAATGTGCTGTTGTTTTTCTCTGTTTGAAGGCCAAGCAGAGCAAGAATGCATTACATCTACAGAAAACTGGGATGAAACGTCTGCAAAATTATGCAGTTACATGTTTTTATAGACAACAACTTAGCTCATCAATTTCTTTGCACAGGAAGGTTTGGCCATCACAAAATCTATAGGAACATTTTACTCCGATAAATTCTAGCTCAAACGCAATACAGAAAAAAACAGTGTTTAAAGGACCAGACTTCCTGGTGTTGCTTCATACAGAAGATTTGTAGGGGTGTTTTGTTTTGTTTTGCTTTGTTTGGCTTTGTTTTGTTCTGGGGGAATTTTTTAGACCACAATAACACTAGTTTAGAGGGAAAAAACCAAACTAAAATATGACAATTATAACCCTTTTGGTTTCATAAAGACTAGTCCCCTTCCCATCAACTCTCACACAGCATCAGTTGAACCATCTAGCTCCCTGCAGTTACAAATTCAAGCAGTGTGAGACAGCTCAGTTTAAAACCTGATCAGCTTGACTCTGACTACCTGTTACAATCATTCAAAGATTGTTTCAGCATGTGCCAAAGCCATGCAAGAATGTGCAACACTTGGGTTTTTTGCCAAGCTGGAGCAGTCTGTCAGCATGAGACATTTCATTCTAACTATTTCAGGAACTTTCAGATCAGCTGCTCTAAAGAAATGTTTTAAAAATGTAAAGGTATAATTTAACTCAAAGACAATCCAGGGCCCTATAGACATGTGAATGTGACTTTTTTTTTCTGATGGAAGACTTTGAAAACACCATTTATTTTCATAGGTAGTAGTAGATGTCAAGTAGTTTGATTTGCTAGTAAGAAACAAATTGAAAAGAAATAGTATTTAGCATTTCATATTCACTCCTTGCAAATAGTATTTGCCTTCCATATCACCTTGTCTCATTTTGGGCCCTCAGCTGGGTAAAAAAATGTTTAAAAACAATGACATTAGAAGAAAAATAAAATTACAAAGAATAATTATTACAGCAAATCATTATTAGCAGATTTTGTGAGCCCAAATTCACTTATTGATTTCATTAAATTCATAAATTTTATTTCACACAAAGAGGCATTTTAGCTTCACAGTACATAGAACTTTGTTTCATATATAGATCTTTAAATAAGGAATTTGATAAAATCCAAATACTTCATATATATCCAGCTGCGCCTTTCCTTACCTTGTATCATACAGCATGACATATAAAAATGCATACACTAACAATAATGTAGAAAGTTTCTTCCCCTTTTTGATTTCTTTTTCTCCTTTATGGAATCCAAATTGTCAGCAATCTGATAAGAAAAAAAAAAGCTAAATATATTTAAAATTACTTCATAATCCTTTTGGGGACAAAAACCTTCTGGTAATAGAACAGTCTGGTTCAGCAAGAGTTTTTTTAAGCAGTATTATCTTATTTAATCACATTATAAAAACATCAAATACTATGAAATGTCTTTTTTTTTTCTTTAATGTGTTGTCATGTATTCTTTGCTGAATCATTCAAAACCAAGCTATACTGTATTGTTGCATAATTTTGACTCTTTAAATCGTATATTTCCAGCCCACACAACTGCAGAAACTTTGCAAATATTTATGAAAAATGACACTTTCATTTGCGACGGAGAATGCTAAGGAATAAAATGAGAAAAGATTCTCAAGCTTCCTCTAGAAAACTTGAGCAGTCTGATACAGCAGACCTCGAAAGGGAAGAATGCATGAAGATCACTTTGTGTTTGTTTCCACTTCTGACACACTAGTTTTCTCTTAGCCATTACTGTGGGAAAAGATATCAGTGTGTTAACATTAGCAGGTGGGAAAATGGGAAAATGGTACCACTGTCAAGCACAGTGAAATTAGGTTTTAGGTCACATTTTGTCATCAAAGAGAAAACATTTCATATCAAGTCTCTGTAATGATTAGTACAAAGCATTCAGAGATTTAGAGAACTTAACAGACTACTAATTTTACTTTCTTAACCAGATACTGTGCTTTTTTTTTTCTGTTTGTTGTTGTGACTTAATCTCTTTCATAAATTTCCATTATGGAATCTCAGCTTGCATTTATAAAACTGCGGTGGTAAACCGTTCGGGAATTAGGCCCGAGACGGCCACTCGCCTCGAGAGGGTTCCCGACCAGCAACTGAGGCGAGTCCGCAGATGCCAGGGGTTCCGTCGCAAACCTTCACACAGGCGGACAACACGATGACACGATGGAGGCAGGAAGGAAGAACGGGACTCAGATGAGGGTGCAACAGGGAGAGTTTATTACACTCACCCTGCCCGTGCCTCAAGTGAGACTCCTCAAATGAGACCCCGAGCAGGGGAGGGACTAAGCTTTTATACTACAACATAGTTATATACAACTTGCAACATTAAACCAATGGCAAACTGGGAAGGGATCGGGGGAGGTGACAACACCCAATGAGGGAAAGGCGGGAAAATGGGGTAAGGAGCCAACCAACCAAGCAACAGATCGCCTCAGAAGTATCCAGAGGGTAGGCGGGGCGTCGCTGGGGCTGAACTCCTAAACTTAAATTAAGATTGACAGCTAAAACTTTACAAACTTTACTAAGACCATGAGCCAAACAAAATGGAGTCAAGTGGAAGCCATCTTAAAAACTCGAACTTAACATAACTACAAGTCTGTAACAAAATGAAAACACGAACCACCACATAAAACTTTGTATCTGCTTCTCAAACAAAATACTGTGTAACTTCATAACTTATTTAAAATTATGACCTTCCTATCTAGTAAATGATTTTTTTTACAAAATTGATTACTTGTTTTCTTTTTAATTTTTTCTCTACAGTCAAAACTGCATGCAAGTAAATGATGTTGTCTAAACTGCTCACACCTGAAATTTTCTGCTTATAACTGGAAACATCTCTCCCTTTTATTGTTCTATAAAGCATCTGTTATGAGACAAAAATTATCTTTATTTGCTCTCTCAATGGTTCATATATCCTTGGAAAATTCCTGCCAAAGACAGATGAAGGTGCATAAAAGCTGATGCAGCTGCTGGCAGCCACTGTGCACAAAGCAGTGGAGCCTGCGCAGGAACATTTGTCAGCATGTGGCTCAAAATAAGCAGAATGTGTGTCCTGAGGATGGAGGCATCCCTGACTATTTTAGTAATTCCCTGGCTTACACCTGTAAAGGAGCCATATATTCATGTCATAACCCACAATCTAAAATCAAGGCCTTCTCCTTTGTTGGACAGACTTCCCCTCGCTTGGCCTGTACGTAAAAGCAGGGAGGAGGGGTGGGGGGGGGGGGGAGCAAGGAAATCAAACTAAACTACTCCAAAAGATCTTAAACAGCTTAAACAGTCTGTTCTCCATATTGCACAGGCAGACAATACTGTGCTCAAAGCCAGTGCCAGCAAAGACATCATTTACTTTTCCTGCTTGCTGGGGGTTTAAAAATGCAATTACAATCTCAGATTATATAGGAAGGTTTATTCCTTTATGACTCTGAATATCCCTGAATCTGGAAGTTCACTTTGAGAAAATACGCAAATCTCAAATCCCTGTTCTTCCATCTGCAGAATATTCAATGACAAGTGGGAAAAATAAAGATGTCATTCTTGAGAATTGCCTTTCTTGTGATATTCATATAATCATAATAGAAACCCAAGTCTTAGAAAAGCTTTTCATGAAAATAAGTGTTACCTACAAGGTTGGCTGAAAATACTTGTCCTTCTTCCTAATTTTTTTTAGCTTTATAAAATATCTGGTTGACATTATAACAACTTGCATTGGATAGCATACCTAATCACCTAGTGCATTTATGTGACTCTCGTTAATACATTTCCAAAAGGAATTTCATTATCAGATTAATTTTTGTTTTCTTATATTTAAAAAAAAATCAGTTGGATTGTATATTGCTGAGACAATGCACTCAGGATTTCGGTCCTCTAAATTCAGAATTTCCTATAGTAAGTGACAATGATTATCACACCTCCTCAGAGTTAAACTTGATGGCTTTCACCTTTACGTAATAAAACTGCAACATCTTCAATGGAGAAACTGTCCCTGTTTATGTGTTTGCACAGCTCCGAGGGAAAAAAAAGCCTTGATCTTCCAGGCCCATCAGAATCATCCTGTAATACAATTGCTTAATTATGAAAGTTTGTGTGGGCAATACCTTTCAGGAAAGATGCTCTAAGTGGACTCATAATTGGCTGGTACTTAATTTCTGATGTGAATATCTAAAGCAGGTTTCATTCCCTTACCAAAAGGTTATGTAAAAGTCCAGACCGAAAAAAAAAATAAAGAAAACAAGGAGCTGGTTTTATCTGCACTAGTAAATAAAGTCTTGATGGGATATGTTTCAAGTACCATTATTACATGTATTTTTCAGTTGGTAGAATTCCGGCAGGTAGTCAGCCTGGTCAACCATCAATCTCTCCAGCAGTCCCTTGACACCATTATGGTGTTTGAGATCCCTTCTGGCTGAGTCAGACCCTCTTTTGCCGTTCAAAAAGGGTTTGATGACTCAGAGATGATTCAAATTCCCAGTTTTTTGCACTGGTTGAGCTCTATGTCAGCAAGCGCTCCCTATCACTGTTTCACTTGGTATCAGAGATATCACCACAGGGGCCACAAATCTTCATATTCTTGCTTACAGTATTACAAACAATAGAGTCATCTGTCACAGCTCTGGAATGTGCTCATCATTTTGTTTAACTGATTTATATTTCAGTGTAAACTGTTTGGTGTCTTCAGCTGCGTCTGTTCCTGTACATGGCCAGATTGCAAACAGCAGGGAAAAAGCCCTATCATCCATAAGCAAGCATTTAATTTCTTGGCTGAAATTTCACACAGGAGAGAAATCTCTAGTTTGTATGCTAGTAAATGCATTTACAGCTGAGACACCATCACAAAGCGGGCTGCCAGTTACGAGAATAACTTTGCACATGACTGAACAAGTCCAACCCACTTGCATTCAAATTATCTAAAATGAATGGTCCCAGTTCTGTTATTCTTCATTCCACAGTTGTTCCGTGCATAGAGGTTTGGACCACCATAAATTCATATCGGTTGTTTTACTATATAGTCTATACAGATTTTTCAAGATTTTCTCTCTTATCACAGATATTTAGTTCAGAAAAAAAACCCCAAATCATTTCCTGATTACTTTAGCTATTGAAAAAAGATTAACAAGAAATAGTGGTAGATGAATCTCCAAAGCTGTATGATTTGGCTCAAAGGACTATGTCCTCTATCCAAACAACAATTTGGAAGTGGCTGGCTAGAAGTCAGGAATATCTATTTGGAGCTCCTCTGAAGTATCTTAGTGAGTGGGGGAGGCTAGAGGATTTTTCTTAGGCATACCAAGACAGTGAGGGTAGAGAGCCCCGGGCATCTCTGAAAGAAGTCCAAGAGAAAGTAAATGTCAAGATGTATTTCATGATTATAGTATTGGGTGAGTTTAATGGAGAATACTCTCTTTTATGCCAGACTCCTTCCAGCAAACAAAGACAATTCTTACTCTTTCTGTGCTTCACACACAAACTGGAATTTTTTTCCAATACTATCTGTGAAATCCTTTTGAATATTAAACTGGGAAATCCCTCCAGGCAAAAGTTGAGCCTCCACACAGCATGTACAGCTCCCAGTACAGCTGACTCTGACCTATACTAAGAGTACATACAGAGCAAAGGAACTCAGATACTATGTGATCTGACATTGAGGTTAAAGCTCAGGTATTACTTATTTAAACTAACTCATGCACGACAAAAGCAAATTTTTTGTTTAAAAAAAATCAATCATAATTAGAAGTGTTAGGTCATTTTTGTGCTTGTCCTAACTATTTTCTGAGCAAGTTTTCATTTTCTAAGATATTTAATGTAGCATTAGGAGTACAAATAACACAATAATACTGACTTTGGCCTTTAGCCATTTATGCAATGTAGACAGAAAGGGTAAGTGAAAGTAACTCCCTTCCTCTTGGATGGATTAGTAAATGAATGGCAAATGAAATCTTGTGCCAGTCACCAGATGGTGCAATTATCAATATTCCTACAAATTTTGTTTAACTATATCTGCGGTTTAATCTTTGGAAAAATGTTCTTTGTTGGTTATGGAGAATTTTATCACAAAGGCATTGCATTTTATAAGCAATTATCCTAATTGAAATAATTTCCTGAGTGCATATATTATTGTGACAACAAAAGAAAAATACATAGTTTAATATCAGAGTTTCCAAGATGCAACCTAAAAAACTGATTGTTATTTTGAAAATGGGGATTTGTATTCATGGCTTCATAATTCATGCATTTCATGTTCATCTGGTAATGCCATTCATACGAAGTAATATTGCACAGTTTCATACATAGTAATATTGCACAGTTTAATACACTCAGCAGGAAGACTTTATTCAATATCTTCAAGTACAAAGAAAGAAAGCTCAGCAAGAATGTAACATTGCATTCATTTTTTTAACTGAAAATAAAGTTATTACAGTACTTGTGTATACACTAATAAATTTAGGAATAAATACTTCATGTTATCAAATGCAGTAAAATATTAGAGAAAGAGGTTACTGCAGCAACAGACATTGCTGTATTTTTAAATGTACAAGAAGTTACTGCACTTGGGACAGAACTTACCTTGAAACAATTAGGCAAATTCAATCAGAATTTAAAATTCTAATTCAGAACATTTAGCTCTGACAATAATAGGACAATATATAACAAAAGCAGTGCTGTTTCAGTGCAAAAATATGTGCTAAAATCTAATTTTCCTATAAAATAATTTCAAACAGTTGTTCTGCATCCATTGATCTTGATCACAAATAATATTTCCATATTACACACATATCGAGAAGAAGAAAATTTGTCCTATTGTATTAGTCTTGTATATTGATGGGACAAAATGTGCATTCCAATCTACCCTTATATTTGGGACAATGTTTCCTCATTAGCAGGGCAGTATGTACAGACGTCTGCATACACACTCAAAATTATTTTGAAAGCAGGTTCTTAGCCACAGAAATTACAGCTCTTACTGCGGTAACCCAGAAGGAATCTATAAATATACAAGGCCAGAACTTCAACTGCGGTAAATAAAATGATTTATGTCCTAGTTTGAAAGGAATGCATAGTATGCTACTTCTGATTTATTAATCAAAGATCCATAGCTTACAGTGGTTCCAATATTCTCATCAAAGTAAAAAGGTAAACTCTCAAGTGTGGCTGAAATACCTTTGTGCTGACATGGGAAAACAAACAAACAAACAAACAAAACTCTTTAATTTTTCTGCCTTGAAATCCTTCAAAGTTTATTCCTCTCACATCTCTATGAAGGCCAACAGTCAGAGAGTGCTCAAAAAAATGCATTTCTATAGGTCAAAAAATTTCCAAATTTGTGATTGCACAAGTCAGTGGAGGAAGAGAAACCAAGTACCTGTGATGCATTTAGGTCACTCAAGGAGTTTGCCATTCTGTATTTGGTCTACTTTAATTTCACAATTGTTTCACAGTGATGAAGAGTGCAAAGCAGTCAATAGTGGGCAGGAACTAATTTCAAGCCAGTAAGTACATGACCCTATTGTAACAGCAGAAGGATTATAAGTGGAAAAGAAATAAAATAATGGATTTATTGTTCGTCTCAAATTTGATTAATTAAAAAATTTGCTGTACTGTTTTTCTCTTCAGAAATATTTGTCAATGATGCAGTCAGAACCTTAAATGAAATGCACCTCTTATACAATTCAGTATATAATTTTCTAACTGCACACTCTTTCCCTAACAAAGAAAAAGCAAAGAGAATGTGTCATTGATACCTACTGCCTGATATAAGTATCCAAAATAGTCCTGGGACATGACCCAAAATTGTAGCATGACATTATGAGTTATTCTGAACTGAAAAGTTCAAGCTTAAAGTAAAAATAGCTACAGCCAGAGGTAAAAAAGCAAATAAAAAGAAAAAATAAATGCACTAGAATTAGAGGGGGGTGGGGAAGTCATACCAGTTTGGTTTTTTTCCTTCTCCTTGCAACTTTTATAGTATCCTATGTAGACAGCTGCCTTAAGTAAGTATGTGTTTAAATTTCTGAATATGTCAAATATATTCAGAATATGTGAGAAAAGAAAACCATCCAAAAAACTTTCAGCTTCATCTGAGATCATGAATGCTAATGAAATATAAAGTAGTGTAGTTTTCCAGCATTAATACAATTTTTTTAACAATCCTGAACTTCCCTGAGCATACACATTTCAAGTAAACTCTTGAAACCCAACTGACTGACTCTAAGTGTCTAATTTTACCACTGTTTTTCTTTAGAATTCTTTGTAAAAAATTATCACCATTTACTGCCTAGCACTATTTGGGTAATACTTTTTGGCACTCAGGCCACAGATTAGCTCTCTTTGGGTGTGTAGAGAGAGCAGGGAAATGCAAGTCCTGACCCTACAAACGGGTTATGCACCTGAAGTCTCCATACACTGCAAGGAAGCCCTGCTGACATCAGATGAGCTGTTCTCAACATGCTAAGTTACATGTGGTTTCAAATACTTGCAGTCTCATGAGCAATCAGGAGAGGAAATTATTGGTACCTCATGTCTCTAAAGCCCTAAATGTAACCTAAAACAATCACTTTCTGCTTTGGATGTTATCTCCAAAATCCAATTTTGCTTGCAAGGTTTGCTTTTTGTTGTCCATTTCATGTAAGGAATATTTTCAGTTAAATCCCTCTTGAATAGCAAGTGCATTTAAGTTTTTTCCTCAGCCAATGCTGGGCTTCCCTGACCTTCACAGTGCAGCAGGATGACAGAGTTAAAACCTCCAGAACCTGCACCTGCCTGTCCATTTATGCTCAGGTGTGATTTATGCTCAGGTGTGATCCCTTGTGGTGTGGATTGCTGTATCTTCGCCTGGGATGTCTTGCTTAAGAGTGATGAGTGAGAGTACCTACTTTTTAAATTGTGATTTCTGGAGTGATGAGTGACAATCTCTAGAAAAAACGGTGAAACACATGGTCTCTTCTGTGAACTATTATAATCCTTTGTCCTATGAGCAGGAACTCAGGCCTCCACTTCCTGCAAAAAAAATTACTTCAACAGAGCAATCTGTCTATGGCAGATTTTCCATCTATTTTTCAAAACGAAGTGTGGAGTTTGTACTTCAAACCCCTAAAATGTCAGAATCTGTAATTTAAAGCTGTCCTTTCAAATATACAAGGTTTGAGGTTGCAAATCATCTCTGTAAGTTAAAAAAAATACTTATGGGATATCTTCCAGGTCACCAGATTCTGGACACACAAGCAAAGAGAAAATGTTTAGCAATAGATAAAGGTAGAGCAACAGCTTAAGTAATTGGCCATGCTTTGAAGTATCTGATACTCATAGTTAATGTTTTAATATGCTGACATTGTTTCTCTTCTTCAGTATTTACTTTGCACACACATGAACTGGTGCTAAATTCTGTGATGACTTGATCAAGTGAGCCTGGACACTGAAGATAGTTTTTAAATGGATATTCCCTCTGTTACAGTGGAAGGGATATGAAGTTTTTTTTAATTAGCAGTCTAGTAAATTTCAGGTTTCAGGCATCACATGGGCCTCCATTTCTATTCTTCTGGAGTTATTGTTTTAACTGAATGTTTTTTCAGACTTATGGCTACAGTAGTAACAGGGCAATAATAATTTAATGTAAATCTTAGTGTGCTATATTACTGTGTCATGCAATTGCACAGTCTAACAAAAAAAAAATAGCTCTTTGGTTTTTCTAATCATGTTTCTGAGCTCTCCACCTTCTGTTAAATTGTGAGTACCTCACAATATTTTGATAAGCAAGCAATATGTGTTACTAACTTTGCACTTAACACAGAGCCAAATTGGACTATCTGGAAGGTAAAACAAAATCATTCTTCCAGATTAACTCAAATATTCAGATTAGAGAACCTCCCTTAGTTTTAATAAGTGTAAGAGGTCAGAAATCAAGCAAGTCCATGTTGCAATTCAATGAGGAAGAGAAGCAGGAAGCTCCTAAAAATACGCCTGCAGCAGAGACCGAACTCGATGAAGTCCCAGAAGTGCGTGTCAAAAGGCAACTTTTCTGCTGTCCACAGGTGGGTGATTCAGGAGTTGCAGAGAGCTGCTCAGCTGTAAAACCAGTTCCCTCTGTGCAATGAGAGTGAAGAGAAAAGGTGTCTGTGTTCTGAGGCATGGATTTGCTTTGATTCATCCTAAAGACTTAAATTCTGTGTTACAATTTTCCTCATCCAACTATATTACTTTGTTCCTCTAATGAAATATAGTCTGGAGACAGAAAACTTTTTTATGTGCTGATGTTCTTGCTTCAAAGAAAAATTGAAGCAGCTCCATCTCAAGGTGTTGGGCTCTTGTCACAAAAACCTTTTTATAAAATGTCTTGGCAAAAGATGCCTCTTGTCCTCAGTAGGTACCATTGGTATTACCAAATATATTAAGGTCATAAACACATACCAAAGAGTGGTAACATTGTTAATTGTGGATGCCAAGGTTCAACATCTATGAAAAGAATTTCTGCAAAAATCTAGGCAAAAAGATTTCTTTGTGTTTATGAAGTACAAATAAGAGATTTGCAACCAAAAATCAGATATTAGGAAACAACAGAAATTGTGACATTACTGATGCAATTACATATTATTTGAAGGAAAAATGTAAGAAAACACTAACAATTATGAAAAACAGATAACTATATCCTTTGAAAATCTAATTCCCAAGGCTGGCAGCAGTTCTTTCCAGCTGTTAGCTGAGGTTTTAAATAGAGTGTTCCTGTAAGCCTATATATGCTTTCATGGAGTAATGAAGATTCTGAATCCTGTCCTTCATGTTTCATCTAGGAAAAATGGGATCTGGATACAGTACTGAGGAATATAAGCTAGTGAGAAAGATTCTTGCTTTTCAGAACTTTCTGGTCTGCAATTAAAATGTTACCATGATGTTTAATTTCAATTGGATAAATATATTCTCATACTCACTGTGTTTGTGCTTGGGATAGTAACAGTAATGGGAGATACATGTTTTGGTATAGGAGATGTCAATAGAGAAAGAATGGACTAATAATAAGCTGTAGATAGTTTAAGCCATAAGGGACTTCTGAAAGATGCTAGAATTATTAAACTGGAATCTGTACCAAAAAACCTGGTCTAAATCCAAAGGAAACTACTTTTATTGACTTTATAAATGATAGAGGAGACTGGTTTTGAACAAATAATTTTTCTCCAGCACTTGTTGTCTTTGTTAGTGAAAATGGGAGAAAAATTAAATAACTTATTTTCACTATTACTTTCAAAATAAAAAAGATAGGCTTATTGCCTCTGAATCAAAAAAAAAAAAAAAAAGAGGGAGAAAAAAAACCAGACAAAAGCTAGTTGAGATTCATAAAAATAATGAAAAAAGTTGTTCAAATAATAATTTAAAAAGAACTCAATGAAAAGTTTATTTTCTATAGAGAAATAAAACCAAAAGAATATAAACCCTAAGAAAGCCTCTTGGGTTGACTTGGAAGACTTAATCTTTTCCTTGGGTTTTTTGGTTTTTTTTTTCCAATATGCTCAAACAACAACTTCCAAACAGATGTCTAAGCAGTCAGCATATCAGGTTCCAGAGTTACGGAAAAAGATATGTACAGCTTGGAGCTGGGACAATGTTATTTTTTATGCATTCATGTGTAATTTCTATAGTCTCTTCAAGCTGTTCAGTATTTTTTACTCTCAAAGCTGTGGCACCAAACTGTAAGATGACTCTGGTAGCTCCAAACATCAGTATTTGTAATATTGTAACTATCCAAGAGCGTCCTCCAGAATGCCATAATCTTATGCTTTTTTCTTGTCACAAAAGCTGCTGAAAAGCACAAAACCTCAATAAATCAGAATTTTTAATCATATAATGTAATAGAGAATTCTCTCAGCTTCTGGGAACGTCAATGGTTACTTGTCATCTTTGATTATGAATTTAAACATTTCTATACAATTAGTCTATTGTGTAAACTGAGAGAAGATACACTAAGCTATCATGGAAAAGTTGTTTACAGGCATCCTTTGCAACAGATTCTGCTTATCTTGCTAGGCCATCAAAGTGCCACAAATCTAGAAAAGATTTTTAGAAAAATTTGGATTGTTTGAGGATTAATTCACATTTTGTTTCTTGTCCCTCACATATTTTTAAGAATATCTTAAAAATCAAAGTTTGAGTTCTATGTAGAAAGTCCCTTTAAGTGCAGTGAAATTGTCAGCTGTATGTATCCTGAAGCATTTTTCCCTTTAAAGTCCTAAGAATTATGCAATTCTTGCACAAATAACTGTTCATACTCATAACTGCAGGAATTCTGGGGCAAACTTCTCTAACATTACACATCACCATCCTATACTGGTGTTAATGTACTCTACAACACCAAATTTTTCAGGTAGCCATTTTTCCGTTTTCAGTTTTCTTGTTCTATTAGTAGACAGTGAACACTTGAAAACCACCAGTTTCTGAAAAATAATAAAAAAAACCAAACCCATCAATGGAAAAAACAAACTCTAGAGTATATTAATTATGCTGAAATTCTCAAATATAAAAAGACAAATAATGTAGCTTACCTGTGAAGTTAATTCTTTCTTTTATAGAATAGAGATGAGATTTAACTGAATTGGATGAAATATTGTTGTTAGACTGTAATTCCAGAAGCCAAACAGGTGGAAGATTTTTGTTTGCATGAAATTCTTACTTTACATATTAGTCTCATTTTTCCAAAATTTAATTTCAATGGTGATCTCAGAGTGAGAATTTGCAGCTAGAATTATTATAGCTATACTACATGACACCATAGGAAAAAATACTTGTTACCAGTCCTGATTTGTTCTGCCAAAAAATCCTGTTCAGTCATAAAAATTTCTGGAGCAGAATAGTCTCTTTTCTCTCTATGACACTATTATTGCTAGTCTGGGCCATGACTTGCATTTATAAGTTTAATCTTAGTAATGACATGACAAGTCAATGTAGATAAGTAAGTAGTCCTTATACTTGATCAATGCAAGACCATTTTTTCTCTGACTTATCCAAACTGTTATATATCTAATAATTAAACAGCATAAAAGGTATCTCAGATTGGAGGGTCAAAAGTGCGATGACCAACATTAGTCTCCAGGTGTCTACAAATAAAGATAAGGTTTTTTAATAATTCTAAAAAGTTATTTGTTGTTTGCGTCATTCAAGACTGATTGGAATCACATAGAAAAAATACTTGTAATTACTTCAAGCTACCTGAACAAAAAAGAAAATGTATCCCATGCCTAAATGAGAAATCCTAGTTTATATTCTACAATAAATTTTCCCACACTCTGTGACTCCAGTGCAAAAAGCTCCAAAGAATTTCCATACCTGTCTTTTTTTGTTACCACCAAAGCTAAAAGTTTTATAATTTCCTACTTCTTGCTTTTTCCATTTCATGCCTGACCCATGGCAAAGGATAAAAACATCTTAAACAAGATAAAATATAACCAAATGGTGTATATTCTTCTGCAATCAAACTACTCAAAAAGCCATCCAGCAGGCAAATTTATGCTCAGGAATGCTCCAGACTTATATACAAAGGCAAAGGCACAAGGTTAAGGAGGCAAAGATGAGTATATGGCTCTTGTAATAAATTTCGTAAATTTTGGAGGGGTTTATGTTTTCCTGGGTTTGTCAAAACCTTTTGTGTGCTCCTTCATCTCCCTAAAAGTGAAAGAAAAATAAAGGATATTCAGCTTTACCAGACAACAGCTATATTAAAATTTTGTTTGAAGATGAGAGATGTCATAGCTTTGCACTTTAAACTGGAAAAATCTTTGAACCCATCCTCTGCACTTGGCAGGTTTTCAAATTTGCAATCACCTGAAACATAGAAATAATCTGTCAACAAAAGGCATCTGAAAGGTTGGAGAATGCTTAGGGCTATAATCCCAGGAAGGTGAGAGGCCAGATGTTCTCCTCACTGATATTAACTGAAGCAATGTGTCAGACACCTGAGGCCAGAGGGCACCAAGGGAGATGTCACCCCACAGAGTTGGGAGAAGTGTGTAGAGGGCACTTTGAAGAGCAGGTGGGAAAGGATGCTGTCTAAAGGTGAGGCCCTGCACCTCTTGCAGGTGCTCCAAGCACAAGGATCACAACACGTTTTGCATGGTTGACTTCTTTTGACCTCCACCCATTGTGGAGCTGATCATAAAGGCTTTTCATATTTAAGCAGGAAAAGAGAGATGTTTTATTAAGATTATACACCAAACAGTTTAAAAAAATATGCATGTAGATGTATATACATACATATATTTATAAATAAAGAGAGATATGCAATAATAAGTTATTGAAAGAGTGTGTGTTAAATGATGTGCAAATAAAGCTGGTTTGGTAAAATAACTATGTCTGTGAACTTCACTAAATGAAAATATTTTTCAGCCTGTACTCTCGTACTTTTTCTGTGAGACTCAAGATATGGATTTCAATTAAATATTGTTAAATTACTATTATTCTTCCTATTATATTTTTACCATTGACAAAAGTGCTTTAATTAGCAACTTTAATTGTTTAATTCAGTTCTACTTTATAGATCCAGTCCTGCTTTATAGATTTTCTTCTTGGGAAAGAAAAAGAAGCTTATAAAAAGAATTTTATTGGAATTATCTCTTTTCTGTTTCATAAACTTCATTAAAATAATCACAGAAACAGGCTACTTGTGCTGAAGTAGCTGTATCATACAAGTAAAGAAGTAGTTGGCATAGTTTCATAGAATATTTTCTGTGTAGAATATAAAGAAGAATTAAAAAAAATGTAAATAATCTTCATGTCTGCTATTTCCTAAAGAAATACATAACTATACAGAGCAGCAATGTAACATCTAGAAAATAGTGTGGGAGCATCAGAATACAGTGTTTAGTTATTACCCTGAAGAATAAAAAAATTGCAGTGAAAGGACATGTCAGAATGATAGCACTGTTCTAAGCGAATTGTTTTACTGAGGAATTGAATTGCTTCTTTGGAAAACTTTTGAGATCCAAAATGTACTGTTTAGGTATAAATTTAGTTACAGCATAATTTACCCATTGCATAACATTAAGCCATAAAAATATTTTTGTTGAAATAATTTGCATTTTCCCATGTGATAATCCTGAACATATTTGCTTGGGTTTGGGATTTTGTTTTGTTTTTAAAAACTCAACCCCAAAAAATCATGAAGAAACAAATACCCTGAAACACTGTTCTTGCTATACTACTGACATAGTGCTGTAACCAAGAAATACTGTGTGGAAAGATCTGTATAAAACACATGTCCAGATCTGGTCTCCTCAGTACAAGAGAGACACGGAGCAAGTCCAGACAGGGCTATGATGATGATTCAGGGTCTGATGCACTTCACTTATGAGGAAAAGTGTGAGGGCATTAACCCTGTTTAACCTGGAGAAGAGACTACTGAGAGGCAACCTCATTACAAAAAGTAATTGAAGGGAGGATGTTGAGAGGATGGATCAGGTTTTTCTCAGTGGTGCCAAGAGACAAGACAAGAGGCAATGGGCAGAAACTGATGCACAAAGTTCCACCTGAGTATGAGGAAGGAGTTTTTTACAGTGATGGTGACTGAGCACTGGAATAGGTTGCCTGGAGAGGCTGTAGAGTCTCTCTCACTGAAGATGTTCAAGAACCATCTGGACACAATTTTGAGTTCTTCAAACGAGTCTGCTTGAGCAGGAAGGTTGGACTAAATGGCCTCCAGTGGTCTCTTTTAACCTTTACCATTCTTTAATTCTGTGATTTTAAATACTTGATGGTGTGAGTTAGTGTGGTGGTTCTTTGTGCTGGGTTACTTCAGTTTTACAGGATTAAGTATAATTTTTTATAGGTTTTTAGTGTTTATTACTGCTCCTATATAAGTTGATTTCATATCAGTGGAACTCAGGGTTCTGGAAAGCTGCCTCTTTAATTCTTCACACCTAATTCTTTGCACCTGATTCTTCACACCTAACAGCAAAAAGTAAGAATACTTGTGTTTTCAGATTTCTTGATTTGGAAAGAGAAATTCCTCTGACAATTTGTTTCAGGAAATAACTCAATATCTGTTTAAAGCTAGGATGTTCAATGTCACCCACAAGTGGACTCATAAATCTTTTATGAATGATATATAGCTGTATATTGTATCAAAATTTGATCCCTCTTATAGTTTGTTACTAAAAAAAGCCTTTAGAACTACCTTAAGAAAATAAAACTTTATGATTTTACATTGTATCTGTGAATTTATATATAAAACATATATTTTATACTGTAATGGGCTGACCCTGGTTAGATGCCAGGCACCCACCAAAGCCTCTCTCACTGCCCTTCCCAGCTGGACAGGGGACAGAAAATACAAGAAACATTTCAAGAGTTAAGGGCAGGGAAAGATCACTCACCAAATATCACCACATGGAAAACAAAAAATTAGAGATATTAATTGAATTTATTACTGAAAAAATCAGAGCAGGAAATGAGAAGTAAAAACAGACCTTAAAAAGAGTTTTCCTCCACGTCTCCCTCCTACCCACCTCTACCTCATCCCCCAGAAGTACAGACAGACAGGGAATGAGGGTTATGGTCATTTCTTCACATGTTATTTCTCCCACTTTTTATGGAGAAGACTCTTTCCCCTGCTCCAGCATGGTGTCACTCCCACAAGAGCCAGTTCTCCATTAATTTGTCCAATGTGAGTCTATTTCATGAGCTACAGTTCTCTGCAAACCACTGCAATGGGGATTATTCTTCCATGGGGTGCAGTCACAGAATTCCCAGATTTAGCTAGATGGAAAAGTACATTGCGATCATTGAATCCAGTTTATGAGCTAACAGTCCTTCAGGGAAAGGATGCTTCAGTGGGGGTCCCCCAAAGTGTCACAAGTCCTACCAGGAAACCTGCTCCAGCATGTTATCCTCTCTCCATGGATCTGCAGGTCCCTTCCAGGAACTTGCTCTAGCACAGGCTTCCCACGGGGTCACAGCCTCCTCCAGGCACCCACGTGCTCCAGCATGGGCTCCTCCATGGGCTGCAGGTGGATCTCTGCATCCCCCGTGGATCCCCACAGGCTGCAGGGGCACAGCTGCTGCACCATGGGCTGCACCATGGGCTGCAGGGGAATCTCAGCTCCAGTGCCTGGAGCACCTCCTGTCCCTCCTTCTCCACGGATCTGGATCTTGGTGTTTGCAAATTTGGTCCTCTCACATATTCTCACTCTGCTCTTCTCTGACTGCAATTACAACTGCACAATAACTTTCTTTTTCCTTCTTCTTAAACCTGTTGTCACAGAGGCATTACTGCCATTTCTAACTGGCCCAGCCTCAGCCTTGGCCAGGGGCACAAATTTTGGAGCTCCCAGGGACTGGCTCCACCAGACATGGAAGAAGATTTCAGCAGCTTCTCACAGAAGCCAGCTCTGTTTGCTTTTGACCTCAGCAGCAGAGGATGGAGGCTGTGTGTGAAGTTCTGAAAATAAATAAAACTTAAGCTATATCCTTTCATTTCTTCTTTGATTTATGCATCAAATACAATTTAATGGCAAATCTTAACCCATCCTAAGCACCTACCTCATCAGTGGAGAATTTAATACCAAACTTGTATAACTCAAAATTCTTAGTGCTTATTTTCCATCCTGACATAAAAACTTAGTCTCTAGTTGAATGCTTACAATGTTTTGGCAACCAGGATCTTAGTGAATGTTACATAAAGAGGCTTATTTTATCACAGACAGCTACTACAAACATAGTAGGCAGTTGATAAGCAAGCCTTTTTGAACATTTTCTATAATTCTATGAAGAGCAGCTAAGTACCTGAATGTAGCAGTTGTCTCATGCTTCCACATGGAAATCATCTTGCTCAGAATTCTAGGAGCTATCAAAGTTTCAGAGCTTAATCTCTCCAGAGGGCACTGAGGATTTTTAATCTTAGCATTTCTAAGTATAAAAAATGCTCACTACTATGTGTGATTCAAGTTCAGAAACATTATAACCAGAGCAGAGACTCATGACACCAAGAAACTGTGAAAACATATATACATATCTTGTATATATGCCTATAACTAATATTACTTTGCCTTGAAAATGAGCACAAGCCTATTCAAATAGGGTAGCTAAAAAAAAAAATGTTTTGTATCACTATGACAGCATAGACACCATGCATAAGCATTTCACATAAACTTGCATGGGGTAACAAAAAGGGGCAAGTGATGATTGGTGTAATTTCACTTAAAATGCAAACAAGTGAAAAAGTTGCCAGGTGGGGGTTCAGATATGCAGAGGGCATTGCAAACAGACGGAACATCCTGCTGACTGCACCAGAAGAGTGACTGGCAAGACCAAAGATAAAATAAGTATCAGCCAAGGGCCCCCTCTTGCTGTGGGAGGCAATGGAATAGGCCCATCAGAGCTGCGCAGGATGATGGAAAAAGCAAGGACAGATGTGCTCTGCCTCTGACTGTTCAACAGCTGACTGTATAAGACAGTAATAAACAGCTTCGTGAATGAATCAATTTTAAAGCTTAAAATTGGACAGATTTGTAAGTCTCCTAAACACTCCCATCACATTATGCTCTGAATCCTCTGATATGTTATGAACAAACATCTCAGTATTCATATTTATTTATACATATACAGGCAATATATATAATTACACTTTCATTCAGTAGAAACCTTACCACAATGGTGATTATTTCCATGTTTCTATGAATGAGTCATATAATCCATGTATTGAACTTTCTATTGATATGTTAGTCCTTACAATGCAGAGCTAAAATATCTTGAGCAGTATAATTGAGATTGAAGAAATAATTTATTCAAAATACCCATAATCACTTTTTTCTAAAAGTTTATCAAAAGATGAATTGTTATGACAATCATCAGTCTCAGGGTGTCAAAACATTAGACTTTCAGCCTTAAAAATAGTTTAAGATAACCAATACTGCAGTTTCTCAAGAATTTCACAAGAGAATAAAAGTCAATTTTATATTACAGCTTTTTTCCCAAGATTCATTTATTAAAAAAAATTAAATAAATAATAATATCCCACTGAAAACAAATCTGACCTCTTTGAAATAAGGGATCAAATTTTCATCAGCTTTTATACTCTGTCTTCTAATTAAAAAAGATATGTGGAACCAAAAGACAATGCATCTAAGTGGAGAATAAAAAAGTAGGTTTATTTTCAAATAGATTTAGTGGAGAATAAAAAAGTAAGTTTTTTTTGGAAGTAGAAACAACATTCTATTAGAGAAGGTTTTAATGAGAAACAGGCTGAAGAAATATAAAGCTTTAAAATATTGTTCATATTTTCCAAGAGAAAAAAAGATTAAATTTTCAGTGTTATGAAATGTTAAATATTTATTTTCATTTGATGTCACATATGTGTCAAACTATAAAAAATTCAAAAAAATTAAATATTTTTCCCTCTTTTCCTTCACATTTACATTTTTACTTCTGCCAGTTTCTACACAGAATACACTTTTTCCATGATTTTTTGCCAGCTGGTAAAAACGTTAAAATATTTAAAGATAACCATACAGAAAAAAAAATTAAACTAGAGGTCAAAACTTCAAGGACCAATGCCAGAAGTTTTACATTCAGCTGAATTGAGTAAAAGGAAGGCAATGCTTTTAGTATTGAGAATGGCTAATCAATGGCTATTGAGACAATACACCTCAAAAAATAGTGGGCTTTAATTCTTCAAATCAAATTAATTCCTGCACGTGACCCAGTTGACAAATAACCACATACATATTTATGCAAGTTATGTGGAGGATTGGATTGCATGATCTGATATTGCATGTGATTAAACATTTTAGGCATCTTCAGAGACATGCAGAGACAAGTTCATGCAGGCTTGGGGCTTTATTTCCTGAAGAGGAGAGGGTCTGTGCATATCTTTGCTTTACATAATTGTGTTCTTTCCACTGTGTGGCTTTAGTCTTATCAATGGATGTCAAGAAGCAGCAGTTTGGCTCTAGCAGCCATCTCAAATTCAGTGAAGTGACCAACACAAGACATGAACTGAGACTTAAAGTCAGAAACTTACCTCTGGTTGCCGGAGCTTGGCCAAAACCTTTCCCTTTGGAAATCACTTCCTGTAAAGAAAGTACCTCAGTGTATCAGCCTGCTAATGGGAAAATGCTACCCAGGGCTCTAGAGGCTCCTTCCTAGCTTATCTGACACCTGCAAGAGACTCATGCTATCCCAAGAGCCAGATGTATCTTCCACTCACTTAACAACTTGCAGCTCTGACATTTCCACACTGTCAGCAGCCCCTTCTGAGGAAAGCATGGAAAGGGAGACATCTGTACTTTACAGCTTTCTGGAAGAGCCTCCTGCCCAGCACCCCTCCAAATGTCTGAGTGGACAGCACAATTAGAAAATGCATTTTAAGGATGATTCAGATATGACTGGTCAGATAATGGAACTTTTCTTGTTATAGAGGGAAACAATATTTTTATCTTTTATAATCTTAAATATTTGAATCTTTTCTATCTCCTAAAAGGATCAAAAAGATTTTAAAAAATTAAGAATCAGTAGAAATGTTTCCAGGCAATTTGCATCTTGCCCTGTACCCTTAAGTATCTTCTTATTCTGAGGAAAAGCACACTGGAGAAAAATCATATAAAACTACAGAATAGTTGATATCCTTCAGCTCATGAAAGAAAAGCAGTTCATATGAATGATTAGTCTCAGTAAAAAAGTTAAAGAAATAAAAAGAAGTGATGAGTGGAATTATCGGAAAGATTTTTTTTTCCAGTTAGTCAATTAAACGTTGAATGTTGCTGGAAAGCTGCCTGTAAAAGCAGAATAGGATTACAATTGTGACTTCTCACACCAAGTATTTGTAAACACAGATTTTATATACTAGGATGCACTCTGACATCTGTCTCCCAGTACTTTAAGTTGTAAAAAGATAGTATTAAGTTATGGTACATTTTGGGGACCGTGAGAATTAGATAGTTCTATTAAGAATCCAGATGACATGAGATTTTGATTTTGCTTGCAAACATATGTCATCCATTATAAAATTTCCAGACAACACATATAAATATACTAGTGATATAATTATTTTTCTCAAATTAATTAATGTAGAAATAGTTTTGTCAAAAAGGAAGTCAAAAGAGAAATACTAACATAAAATTTCCTCTTTTAATATTTTTTAATGTTTTTAAAAAGAAAAACTATTTTAAAAATAATAATAAGCTTGAAAATTCAGAAAATATTTCATTAAATTGTGTGTGAATTATTTTATGAACAAACTGAATACAAATTTCTCTCCCCACAGTAAAAAAAAAATCCGAAAATGTAAACCAATAAAAACCACTGGAGAAACATAAAAATAAGTTTTTGAGAAAGAGCTTGGCTTCAAGATAATAATTTTGATGTTATCATTTTCATTTTAATGGTGAAGCTGAAAGAGTTTTAAAGAGTTGCAAATATCTATGTTTGTGCCATATGAAAAATGAGTTGTCACCTGGAGAGAGAAAAAACCCAGAATAACTTAGGATATACTTACGTAAAGTTTAATTAATATTTAAAATATTTCCACATGATCTTCCCATAACCTTATTGAAAACATAAAAGGAGTTTTCAAATATTATGACATTTGATTAAGGTTGATTTACTTATTTCCAGAATGATAATTAGTTTATTTTAATCATCTCAAGGCTGGTTATGAAGGAAAGTAGGTGTGTGTGTGTAAAGCAAAATTCCCAGTAAGACAGTATAAGACAGAAAATTTTTAGCATACTTGGCAGAATTAGCAGTAACACCAGCTAAATAAGTAGTTTATGTCCTTCTATATAATGACGCTGGTTTTGCCTTTGAAGAGGAAAGCATGTATCTAACTCCTAAGAAGTACATAAAGTCAGGAAAGAGGAATGTATATTTGATTTTATTTCCTGGAATGCCATGCCGACATATTGATAAGGGTGCTGTTGATGTCATATTGCAGTGATTATTAAGCAGCTTCTAAATGAAAGGACAAAAAAATTTCAATCATTCACCACTTTATCATTATCATTATCATTATCATTATCATTATCATTATCATTATCATTATCATGTATATTATGTATATTACGTATATTTTTTATTTTGCATGTCCTTTATAAGATATATGCATATTCATTTTTTCATCCTTTCTGGAGAAAAATCACCATAAACTCTTCTGCTAAAATCTTAACCTTTTCAAAAAACATATTTTATTTTCATTTTTTTCAAGAAAACATTACAAATGAAACTTTTTTTTTCACAACCGAGGGGTTGTGCTGAAAAAGATTCAGGTTCTGATTTTAATACAAGCCTGTGAGACTTGATTGAGTATAACAGATTTCTTTCAGACTTGATATTTTTGATAAAGAGTAATTGCTTCTGCTACGAATTTTTCAGTGGAAACATGTCTGCAGCTCCCCAGTACAGCTTTTCACAAAACTTTCCTTGATCATGAAGACTGCATAGTGAGCATTGGGACAATATTGACAAGAATACTGAGATAGTCATTTTCCAAATTGAAAGCATGATATTATCCACTCTAGTTGATATTATAGGAAATCATCCTATCCTGTTATTTGTCTAATTTTTAGTGCTAGTCAGAATGCAAGCATTTTCTGTCTAGCTTATCTTTACATATCATAACATTCTGATGCAAAAAATCCCAACAAAATATCAAAACCAATATATCTTCCCAATCAAGAACAAAAAATAAAATTAACAAGTGTTTTACAAACTCCAGGTTGTAGACAGCAACATCTCATAATGAGAAACCACTTTCATTTGTCTTTTGATAAGTGCTTTACAATTTCTCAGCTAGAACTGTGGTGAAGCATATGTGCCTCAAACTTGGCAATGTTGCAACCCATGATTGTAGTATACTCTAAAAGTATTGCCACATGATGATGAAGTCTGTGTGTTTGACCACATTTAAATACTGCAACAGCTCTCTAAGTAGTGGATTCCTTGTTATAACACTATCAAGGTGTCAATGCAAACTGTCACAGAACTGCATAATTAGTTATGATGTTAACAACACAGAGAGCAACCAGTGTGTCTTCTGTCTATTCCCTCCAGTGTATCTACACAGGCAGCTCAGAAAGAGCAGAAGGTGCTCTGGCAACTTGTGGCATTGGGACAGCCCAACCTGACATTCAGAGTATGAGAAGAGGAGAATGTGGTTTCGGAGCCATGCACACACAGGACTGGAGAAGAGTTTTTGTTAAGATGAGTGCTGTGGCAGAGCATTTGCCAGCTGGGAAATCAAGGCAAATTTTGTTTCATATAAAAGAAGAGGCAGGGGAGGAGAAGCGGCAGACAATATTTTAACATTTATTTCAAATGATGCCTCCCATTTATCAGGATTTATCCTTTGTATCAGACTGATAATGGAGCATCAGACTGTTAATGACTGCAAAAAATTAATATCAAAGAAAGGGCATAAGGTCTTCTGGGCCAGCAGAATTTTGTGGTCATGTGTGCAGAAGGAAATCAGTCCTGCAAGTTTCTTTTACTGAACACCCATGAACATGGTAGTTTTAGATGTCTCAAAAAGGAAACCAAACAGCTGTCACTAATTTCATGTTGCCCAGGATTTAATTGTTTTTGTGATTTTAACAGCGTGACTGTAGCTCTGAAATGCCTCTAGTAACTAATACTACCTTTAATATTTTACTGAAGACAGACACATTGTTAACTGAAGACATATAGTAAACTCATTTATGTTCAAAAGATTGAACAAGGCAGAAAAAATTATTTTTATAGACTCTTAATATATCTTCATAGGTTGATGTCTTGTTTCATTTTTCTAAAGTGCAATTTAGCTTTTTATTTTCAAGGACTTTGTGACTTGGGCACAATGTACAGTACTATTATTAATCAAAGCATAACATGAAGTATACATAATTGGCAGCTATGAAGTACAACTCTCTTTAAAAATAACTTTTGCATGAATTGTTCAACTTGTTAACTGGTCTTTTCAACATCAGCAGAGAACCACATGTTTGTGTAATTTAGCATGGGGATTGCTAAACTGCTTCTCTGCTCAAAGCAAGTATAATTAGACCAGATTGCTCAGTGCTGTGTCCACCTCAAACTGCAGTGGCACCACAGTTTCTCTAGTGATCCAGTCATGTACTAGACCACGCTTCTGCTGAAAAAATAAAAAGAAACAAATCCAAACCAGATCTCCTCATAATTTCTTAAATTCCAACTTACACACATTGACATTTGTTCTATTGCTCTGTATCACCAGAAAGAGTTTGGTGTAATATCTTCTGTACCCTGTCCCTGTATCTACATGTGTATTACTGTGCACACCACCAGTAATGAAGTCTCCCCATCCCTCATCTTCTGCATGTTGAACAAGTCCAGTGCCTTCCACATCTCCCTAGATGTCCTGTACACTGCCATGGGAATCCTCCACTGCACTCACTTCAGTATATCAGGGTCTATCCTTTGCCAGGAGCTCAAGCCTGGACTATCAGAAATTCTTACCAATGCCTAAGGATCCTTCTCCTTGGTGGTGCAGCCCCAAGCTCAGAGGCTGTTTAATTACCTGGGTTCACTGCTGTGTCCTGATAAATTGCTGGTGCCAAGTTCCCCAGGCCTTTTCTGCAGAACTCAATCTTCAGGCTCACCTTGTGCTGTTTCAGAGGTATGCTCAGCTCTTTTTAGTCTATTTGCCTCCAAGGCACAACATTTCCTCCAACGGCAGCTTCCAAGCAAGTATTTGACCAAGTCAAGGACTGCCCATCTCAAAATCAGGGTGGTTGCCTTTATGAAATTATGCTGTTTGTCTTGGTCACTTCTCTCAGGCTATATTGCTTCAGAGCCCTTACACTTACCACAGTCAAGGCTTCCTTTACCTCCATACATTCAACAGCCCTCCTTGTGAGTGCCAGCTTCAACAGAACACTTTCCCTGGCTCATCTGTCCACTATCTGAGTCAAGAATTTGCCGTTGAGTTGCTTGCATTTGTCTGCCTCTGCATCACCAGTGCAGTTCTGTCCCCTGACCCTTACCCTCAGTCTTATCTTTCCCAGGTGGACAGTTTCATGCTTCTGAGCTACCCCTTTGCATAGACCACCCCTTCGCTGTCCTTGACAACCCTGCCATTCCTACAGCACCTATACCTATGCACTGTATCTCTGCAGGTGTGAGAGTACATCGTGTCACCTTCATCCCTTTGAAGTCACAGCTCACTTACTCTGCACGCACTGCTGATGCCTTCCTCTCATTCCCAGAGCCTCTATTTGTGTGTAAAGATTTGAGATGGGTTCTGGGCTGTGCAGCCTTTGCAGCTGATGCATGACAGCCCCTCTGAACATACTGTCTCCTGGACACATTAGCACCCTTATGTTCTCAGTTCTCCTCTGTGGGAGCTCCCCTCTCCCATTTCCATCCCTCCTGAAAAGATCAGTAAGTAGTTTGATTGCAAATATATCCTTGCACAACATTGTCAGACATCCCTCATGCTTTTTTAGTAGCCATTTTAGTGAGAAAAACTTTGTGTATTAGTGAGACAGGAGACGTAAATCACAATGCTGGCCTTTTAAGCCATCTTCTCTGTCCTAGCAGAATGTTTGTGCTTCCACATACATATTTTTACCAAGGATGAATCCTTCCTGCAAATAACCAAATACCTTAAATGTTGAGGATAAAACCTACTTATGCCTGGATTATTTTCAGAGCCTAAAATCCCTTTATAAACCTAATCCATGACATCCAGAGTTCCCTTTTCTGTAATCTTTCAGTTGGAAAGCGGGCAGTAAGAGGACCTCCATGTCTCACAAAGAATTGCATTATATGGTTCTCTGATAAAGTCACAAGGGGAGAATGATAATGGAAGCAAACCCAAGTTTTAATTTTGGAACCCATTTTGCATGCATTAATTCTGATAACTAGCTTACTAAATTTAATCACTAGTAAACAAATTGTTTTAAAATAAAATTATATTGCTGCCTTTTTAGAAGCCTGGATTTTCCTCACAAGTGATTGCCTAAGATGCAGAAAATAGTTTATTTTTCAGATCCCAGGTTAAACTTGATGGGCTACTAACTGGAAAGGTTACTCATTGATCAGTGCCATGACTACATTTCCTAGATGTCATTAAGGAAAAAAAAAGAGGTAATCCACAACTACCTGCCTATCCTAAGCTAGTCTTTAGGGAAAATTTTCTGACAGTAGCTGCACTTTAAAATACGTTACCATCACTAATAAGAAAAACATACAGTTTTTCCTAAAGACAGGAAATTTGCATCTAAAGAGTAGTTTTCTTAGATGCCCAGAATTTTTAAGTGAGACAAATACCTCCCTCTATTACATGAAGGTTAAAAGAAAAAACAACCATTGTTAGCTTGTATGGAGTGGAAAGCCTCTGGCATATTTAACATGAGATTCTTGTTTACATGTCATGTCTATAGGAACACAAAACTCGATGAACCACTGTAAAATCTCACCTGTGAGGTTGTTTTATTGAGTTACGTATAATAAACAAGAAAGATATTGGGTTTTTTTAATAACAATCAAGTTATATTTTAGTACTTCTTAAGATATAACATAAATAAGAACAGATGAGGTTTAGTTGTGGTTTAACCCTGGACAACAACTAAGCACCCCTCTGTCTCAGTCACACCCAGTGTCATGGGGGAGGGAATCAGAAGAGTAAAAGTGAGAAAACTTATTGGTTGAGACAAGGACAGTTTAATAGGTAAAACAAAGTTTACAGACTCAAGCAATGCAAGACACCGGCAGGCATCAGTTCAGCCACCCCCAGGAAAGCAGGACTCCATGCCTCTTAATGATTTGGACAGACAAGAAAATCTCTCTGTCTCTCTCTTCTTTCCTCCCTACCAGTTTTCTATGAGGAGCGTGATGCCACAATGTGTGAAATCTCTTTGGGTCAGCTGGGATCAGCTGTCACAGCTGTGTCCCCTCCCAGTTCCCTGCACACCTCCAGCCTCCTCACTGGTGAAGTGGGTGAGAAGCAGCAAAAGCCTTGGCTCTGTGTAAGCCCTGCTCAGCAGGAACTAAAACATCCGAGGGTTATCAACCCTGCTTCCAGCACAAATTAAAAACACAGCCCCATGATAGCTACTGTCACCTCAACAGAAATTAACTCAGGAGAAACTAACTCAAAACTAGTACAGATGTGCAAGATAACAGAAGGGAAAGATGCTGCCTGTGGTAAGAGTGGATTTTAAGATTACAGGCATTCTGGCTTCAGTAAATCTTGGGCACAAAGCTATGATTTATGAGATAGAGCTAAAGCTATGAGAAGTATGATGGAAACACAATTGAAAACTTCAGAATGTGGTTAAACTATACCGTGGAATCATTTTATTACCTCAAGTTAGGCTTGCATTTTTTCCTCATCTTGTTGCACATATCTGCGCAACAAGATTTTACTGGAATGAAATGCCAGATCCTTCAGCAGCAGCAAATATTTCAAGTTATGATTTGTTCTGTTCTAGATTAACAGCAGAGCTGAAGTACAAGTCAAAGAGAAGTTTGGTAATTTCTGAGTTTAAAAAAAATTAAATGAACATTTCATAACAACTGAAGTTCTGGAGAGAAGAGCATCACAGAACTTTTAGGTAAGAGTGGAATTTTTTGTTTGTACACTGGCCCAGAGTAAGCAATACTGACGGGGAAACAACTGTTTTCAGCTGGTAAATGTGTTTGGTTCCTGTAATGGTTTGAAAGCAAAACAAGTGAGAGGCTCCAAGTCAGAAATACAATTTAATAAGAAAAATAAAAAAAAGTAAAATAAAATAAATGCATTAATACAAAAGACCACTTGACAGAGTCAGAATACAACCTGAGTGGGATGATGGAGGCAGTGATCCCGTAGAAAGGTCTGGTAGCTCTGATCCTCTGGGAATCCAGTGGGAAGGTTCCCCAGTATTGTCTCAAATCCCAGATTATAGCCAAGTGAGAATGCTTGGCTCCTCCCCCTGGGCGGAGCATCTCACAATGGGGTGATGAGTAGTAGAGGGGGGTCCTTGATGACTCATTAACAAGAGATAACTCCCGGTGGGAGTTATCTATGAGTCATGCAGAAGGCCCATTAACAGAAGACCCATTAA
>JBBMKD010000115.1:26059248-26125839 GCA_037834095.1 Argya squamiceps
CAACAATTGGTTTCAACAGTTGATGAAGAGGGTGATAGAATACTTTGTGCATATCTTATTCTACAACCCAGGACAGTTACTTACTTCATGAGTATCCCAGAATGGAAAGAAAGATTGGTTTTGTCTCATCTAGTTCAAAGATCAACAATATCATTTCGTTTGGTAAATGCCTACCTGGGAAGCAATGAAGGAGAACAGTGTCCAGTGATCCAGGACTGTTTAATTAAAACATGTAAACCAAAGACCTTTTAATGAATGGATTTCTGTGGATATTTAGTACTCTAAAAAAATAATAATTAACATTTTTTTCCAAGCCAAAGTCCTCATACGAAATCTTTTGAAAAGAAAGAACACATAGTTAAATTCTGTATAAATAGATGTATTTATTTAGTTTTCCTTTAAAAAATAATGTGTGGCTAGAAAAATCCACTGACTGAACAAGATTGTTTAAACTTGAGCTTTATTTCATCTCAAGCAAGAACCTCCAAATATTTCAATGAAAACAAACCTTGTTCTTCCTATTCTTCTAACAATTGGTATATGAGAACCCCTTTAACAGAGTTTGTGGCTTCCCTTGTTTCTATAGCCTCTGGGTTTTTTGCTTATCAAGACAACACGTAGGTCTTACAAACTCTCCCTAGAAGGAAGAAATTGCTTTCTGGACCTGCTTAGAAGTCTGATGTCTTTGAAAAAGGTCAGAAATGCAAAGCCTCCTCTACCTAGTCAAAAGAGACAGAAATATGGTGTGTTAACAAATGCAGCTTTTTAGTAAATAATGGTCACATACTACCTAACAATTGTAACTAACATAATGGAGAACATAAATGTGCATATTAAATTCTTCTAATAATACTAAAGAAGAAGAATGTAATTTTAAATAGTACCTGCTTATGTGCAACATTTTAAACACCTATAACTATCTCTGGGGATTTTTAATAAGACTTTGAAATGTAAGAGATGTTTGTTCATCTTTTCATAGTCTAAAATATAAAATAAATAAGGATTTGGAAAAAATACTATTAATTAATTTTTAAACTATGTAGCTTAATGTACTAAAATCTATTTTATCTCAATTTATTACTGGTACCCATTAATCCTCTAATTGCAAATATACTCTTACAAAAGTCTCGTTGAAATACTACTTGATTTAAATCCTCATTTTTTTTTAAAGAAGCTTACAAAATACACCATGTATGAATTCATATTTACAAGATAAGCTCAGTAAGTAAATTATGCTAAGTTTCGAGCTTTTTGTTTGGAATTACTTACACTGGCCTACAGCTATATTGTATAAGTATATTACTTGAATAACTGTACAAACCCTAGAAGGAAGAACTGTGGTTCTTAATCAAAGTAATCTTAAGTAA
The DNA here is from genome assembly GCA_037834095.1 of Argya squamiceps. Lineage (NCBI taxonomy): Eukaryota > Metazoa > Chordata > Aves > Passeriformes > Leiothrichidae > Argya > Argya squamiceps. The sequence goes on from JBBMKD010000115.1 coordinate 26,060,616, forward strand.
CAGAATAGAAAAAAACCTTTATTCTTAACAGAACTTAATTTATGTCACAAAAAAAGATATTCCTAGTGTTCAGCATTACAACACTTTTATGCCATGTTGTGATTCTTGGGTTTGTCCTACTGGAGGACCAGGAATTAGACTTGATTTTTGTAGGTCCCTTCCAACCTAGGATGTTCTATGATTCCATTCCCTCTTTCTGTTTTACCTCTCTGTCCTCTAATTATGGAAAAGTTTGATAAGAGTGGTTTATACTGTGGCAACCGGTAAACCATTTTGTCTATAGTACTTAAGTCAGTTTTGTGTTTCTGTTTGGGTTTTTTTGTTTGTTTGGTTGGTTGGTTGGATTTTTTGTTTATTTGTTAGTTGTGGGGTTTTTTGTGTTTTGGGGTTTTTTTGTGTGTTGATTTTTTTTCTGGGTGTTTTTTGTTTGTTTGTTTATTTAAAAAATTATTTTTTCCTCTATTACCACATGTATGTTAAAACTGGTACATACATTGTAAATTCCCACTTTTTCAAGAATCTCAGCAATGCACACAACCAAATTGAAATTTGTAAAGTTTGAAAACACTGAAAATCTGTAAACACTAAAAGCGGTCTTTTCCCCAAGTTGCCTTAATGACAGTTTCATAATAGGCCTCTCAGAGCTGAAGCACATGACATTTGTGTTAGCAAGTCTTTGTCTAGAGAATGCACACATGAAGTAGATTTATAATAAGAGGTTAAACTTTATGAAAAATCATTTTGTAATAGCTGGGATAATGTCTGCAGTTTTCTGAATGCCCTACTTTGGCTCTAGAGTGAATATCCTTCTGAAGCACGTGTTGTATTTTTCTATTTAGAGTTTCTCTCTGAAACATATTTACCCAAGGAAAAACTGTGACCTCAAAAAATAGCGACAAGAGACCAGTTTCAAGAAACATCAGTGCTGCTGTGAGAGAAAAATCTTCATGCAAATTGTGGAAATTCTGTGCAATTATGGCCAATATGCACAAAAAAAAGCAAGATATATATATATATTCTGTAATTAAAGTAAATTTATATTTTATAAATCTCAGGCAAGAAAAGTTAGCTCCCTACCTCGTCATAAGAAGAGGGTATATATATATATATATATATATATATATATATATATATATATATGATCCAGTCTATTAAACCTGAAAGGAATTATAGTATCAATATAGATGGCATAGAGATTGGTAATATTTTATAAAACTATTATAAGAACTTTGTAAAAGTTAATGACTAAGATTTCCATGGAGGTGAAAGATTTATTTTCAGCGAGGTAAAATTTGTTATATCTGACTAAAGACAAAGTAACAGAATCTACAAGAAAGAAAATTATGCAGCCATTAAGTACTCAAAGCACAGGCAGTGTTTCAGGATGTGATAGGTTCCTGAGGAAGATTTATAAAACCTTGTATCATTTTGCCTGATTATGTATTTGATTAATTTTATAATCTTCTGGATGTTAATTAAATAAACTAGGAGATTCCCATGTGTCACAAATTCCACCCAGGATGACTCAAAAGCTGACACGATTTTCTCAGGGCTAATATGAATTATGAACATTTATACACCATTTTTGCACCATTGAAGTCTTAATGTCAGGTATTTTCTTCTTATTTTGCTTTTTTAAAAAAATATTAAATATACAGGTAGCATGCTGAACAGTTTGAAATACATAATTCTTTGTCCAAATGTCTGTCCTAAGCTTTAACAGATATATCATACTCCTTGCATGTTCCTGGTCCTTATTCCACCCTTTCAGGTTGTGACTGCAAAAGCACATTCTATTTTTCCAATAAACCACAAGACTCCGCAAAAATAAATATTTTCAAACCAATGAGGATGCCTGAAAGTCAAAGACATCTGAAACTGCCCCTAAACATTATTTGACTAAGTCTGTAACACATTCTGAAGTTAAAATTTATGAGAATATATAAATTGTGTGCTGTAGCAAAATCCCATGACAGAACAGCTTGTCTGGCTGTTCAAAGACTTTTACCCTGCCTAAATATAAGCAGTTTATGACTATACAGCACACACAAAAAGAAAACCCAGCCCACAGAAACCAGAAGAGATTTGCTTTATAGCTCCAGGATGTTTTAGAGACAGAACTGACTTCATAGGTGTGAGCTGTATGTCCAGATCCATACAAATAAATGAACATATGCTAATTATATTTACATTAGGGATATTAGTGAGAATAAGATGCGATAAATAATAAGGTGCGAGGTAAACTTTTATTTTTCATATGCCTCAGTTAGTTTTGCATATGCTCCTAAAACTAATCTCAACAGATTGAGACTGCAATTCATTATTTTTGATACTTTCTTTTGTACTACTCTGTATCAGGTAATTTTATTCAATACCCAGTCCCATATTAGGATTTCAATATATCTTTCAGTGGGAACTGCCTTCATATGGATTCCATCCTATCCCTCCCTAAGTTCCTGTGTCTTTCATTACTTTCTTTTTGTAATATACTAGCACATGCTAGGATGCTTACTTTCTTCTTGTTTTTCTTTTCCACAGCTTCACATTTTACAAAAGTTGGCAAAGGGTAGAAAAATTGACTTACCTGGTGTTACTATGGCTCCTGAGGATATGTTGGAATGAACTCATCACCACAAGATGATAGGAAAGATGTCTGGGGATACCTCAAAGCTTCTTCAATTAAAATTTCTCACTGGCAAATGGGAGAATGGAAGTAAAATGCCAATAAAATCTATTCTGTGCACAGACAGCTGTCTCAATAATGGACAAAGACAGAAAAAAAGCCACGATTTAGGCAGGTAATGATGCATTTGTATTAAACACTTTCACATAGAGGCTTCTGAGAACAGCCAAAGGAGTTTAAAATTTATGTCTCCCATCAGAGACTCCCTAAGTTTCTGTAATCTCTGTGGTGGGCTTCTTTTTGCAGCAAAAGAAGTGAACACTGCCCAAGAAGATTTACTTCTCTAACTGGGGAGAGGACTGAAATCTTTCTGCAAAAAGTCCCAAATACTTGCTATTTGAAGGCGTGCCTATTATAATACCAGGAAAAAAAAATCTGTCTCAGTAGTAAGATATATAGGGGATTTTATTTTTACCTATTCTCATATCTCTGAAGTAGTAGACAAATGTGAAAGACGTGTTCTTTTCATAAATCCCCTGTTTTTTTCTCTTCCCTTGTGCAAGTCAAGGCTCATAGAATAAATTCAGAATGTGAAATTCAGAACATCGGTTGCAGGTTACCAACTCCTAATTCAGAATTGGGGAAGCTTCTGAAAAACAGTTAATGGAATAATCACTCTAATCTGTCGGTTAAAGTATTGCTATAAAGAGGTCTAGGAATCATCTAGTGACTGAGAACAGCTGAAGGCTTGTGCCATATGGGCAACTTGTTTCAGAATTTTTCTCTCTGGTCTTATAATCCATGTGCCTTTAGGGACCTTCTCTGAATCTTAGAAAAATAAGCTAAGATTTGAAGATAATCTTTTTATTAGTAAATCTTTTTAATGAACATACCCATTAAGGGAAAAAGTGAGTTCAGGAAGCAATGATATATTACAAATCAAATTAATTAGCACCATGAAACCGTAATCCTTTAATCACTAACACTCTTCTGAGTTTTATTTACTTATTAGAATATACAGACTGATTTAAAACCTGATATGAAATCCAAAAAGCAGACGTGCACAGCTTAAAACAAATCTATCTGAAGCTGGCAGAATTGGGTCTGGATCAAAAAAGAATAGAATTACTAAGGGTGGAAAAGTCCTCCAAAATCATGGAGTCAACATTTGGTTGATGACCACCACGCTAACTAAACCACAGCACTAACTGCCATGACCAGTCTTTTCTCAAACACCTCTAGGGTTGGTAACTTCACCACTTCCCTGGGCAGTTCATTCCCAAGCTTAACTATCCTGAAGAAATTCCTCTTGATGTTCCGCCTTAACCTCCAGTGGCACAGCTTGAGGCCATGTCCTCTTATCCTATCACTAGTTGCCTAGGAGTAGTGCCTGATCATCACCTGGCTAGAACCTTCTTTCAGGTAGTTACAGAGATAAGGTCTCCTCTGAGACTCCTTTTTCTCTGGAATAAACATCCCAGATCCCTCAGCTGCTCCTTGTATGACTTTTTCTCTATACCCATCACCAGCTCTGTTCTTGTTCTCTAGATGTGCTCCAGTTCCTCAACAACCTTCTTGCAGCGAGGGATCCAAGATGACCACAGCACTCAAGGCACAGCCTCACCAGTGCAGAGTACAGGGGGACAATCCCTGGCCTGGTTGTGCCCATCAACTATTGCTGATTACAGGCCAGGATACCCTGGGCCTTCTGGCCACCCACACTTCTTGCTTGTGTTCAGCCCTTGTTAACCAGCACACCCAGGTCTTTTTCTGCCTGGCTACTTTCCTGCCATTTTTCCCCCAGCTTGTAGCACTGCACAGGGTTGTCGTGACTCAGGGGCAGGATCTGACACTTGGCCTTGTTGAACTTCACACCTTTGGTTTGGTCCATTGATCCAGCCTGTCCAGATCCCTCTGCAGAACATTCCTGCCCTCCAGCAGGTCAACATATCCATTTAATTTAGTGTGAGCTGTGAACACCCTGAGGGTGCACTTGGTCCAGTCGTCCACATCACCAATAAAGATACTGAACAGGCCCAACCCCAACACTGATCCCTTGGGGTCACCACAAATGACCAGCCCCCACCTGGATGCAGCACCATTCACCTCCACTCCCTGGGCCTGACTGTGCAGCCAGTTCTTAACCCAGGTTAAGTGCACACATCCAGGCCATGAGCTGCCAGTTTTTACAGGAGGGTTCCATGAGAGGCAGTGTTGAATCCTTTGATGAAGTCCAGGTAGACTACATCAAGAACTCTTCCTTCATCCATCCACTAGACAGGTTGCCTGTCATGAAAAGAGACTATGCCGGTTAGGAAGTGTTATAAATGATTTGTAGCCAATTTAATATAAAGCAATTTTATTTCAGCATTGAAAGCAATCTGGGACACCCACAATAAAAGAAACAACTCCGATCCCAGGTATCGAGGTTGGGTGAATGCAGGGACAGCCTCAAATGAACCAATCCCCTCCCGTTCACAAACACCCATGCTCATGAAGCAGTTTTTATATGTTTTTTTTCCCTTGAGGCAAGTTCATTTTTAGCTTTTGTCTACCATGCATACTGATATACTTTCTTTCTCTTGCTGCTGGTTTTCAAAAACCTTTCTGGACAAAGTCGAGGTTTTGAATCGGTTTCCAAGAACTTGGCATTGGGATGCTGATACGTGTTCTCCGGGTTCTCCTATCTCAGATTCATATCAGGTGTTTGTTGATCACCAGAGTAGCTGATCCACCCTTGATAAATGAGGCATCTCCTGTCCAGCCATTCCTTTTCTGTTGTAAATTTGGACTTCACCCTGCTGTTGTTTGATATTCTTAAAGTTGCAAATTAGTCTCAGTGGCCAGAAAAGATTCTACAGTTTTTGGATACCCTAACTTGAAACACAGTTTTATTTTATTACATATAACACACTTGAAACATGAATTTATTTTATAACATATACCACAGGAAGGATGTGGTTTTTCTAATGCATGCTGTCTGATGCATGATTCTAACTTCATTTTCTAATGCATGATTCCCTTGTTACTGTACATGCTGTGATCTCACTCAAGATGATCTGTTCCATAACCTTTCCATGGACCAAGGTCAGGCTGACAGGGCTGTAGTTCCCAGAATCCCCCTTCTGACCCTTCTTGTGGAGAGACTCTATATTGGGCAACCCCTAATCATCCCAGACCTCCCTGGTTATCCAGGACTGGTGTTAAATGATGCAGAGCAGCACAGTAAGTTCTTCCACCAGCTCCCTCAGTGCCCTTGGGTGAATCCCATCTAGTCCCGTGGATTTGGGTATAATGGCTCAGCAGGTCACTAGCTGCTTCCTCCTGGATTGCAGGAGGTCAGTGCTGCTCCCAGTCCCTGTGTACCAACTCAGCACCTAGTTGCCCCAGTGATAGATGGTCTTTCAGGTTTTTACTGAGACAAAGAAGGCATTAAATACCCTCAGCATTTTCCTCCTTGTTGATAATGTTCCCCTCCATAACCAATCAAGGATGGAAGTTTTTCTTTGGATTGTCTTTTTGTTGTTAAATTACAAAAACAGTTCTTAAAAAAAATATTTCATAACAGTGGTGAGATTGATTTTTAGTTGAACTTTTGCCTAATTTTCTCTCTACATGGACTAATGACATCTTTGTACTCTCCCTGACTTGCATGGTCTTCTTCCAAGGATTGTATACTCTCAGTGAAAATTCCCTTTTCAGCCAGGCTGGTCTTCTCTGATTTGTCTTTCAGGCACATAGGGACAGCCTGCTCCTGCAACCTTTAAATTTCCTTCTTAGATTTCCTGAACCCCTTTGTTGTTAAGGACTGTTTCCCAAGAGATTGTTTGAACTAGTCTCATGAACATGCCAAAGTCCATCCTCTGGAAATCCTAGATACAGTTTGATTGATCCCCTTCCTTCATCAAGTATTGAAAGCTCTACCATTTCATTGTCACTATGCCCAAGATGTCCTCTGACGGCTTCACCTCCCACCAGCCCTTTTCTCTTTGTAAACAGCAGATCTAGAAGGGCACTGGTCCTACCTGCCATGTCAGGAGGTTCTCTTACACAAACTCCAGGAACCTCCTTCATTGCTTCCTCTCTGCATTTTTGAGTTTCCAGAGGACATCCTGCAAGTTAAAGCCTTGCAAAAGAACAAGGACTAGCAATAGTAAAATGTCAGCCAACCTCTTGTAGACAGGCTGCCCCTTTATCCTGCCTGGGTGGTCTGTAACAGACTCCCCGTGGGAAGTCTGCCTTGCTTGTCTTTCCCCGATCCTTACCCACAGGCACCCAACATTATCATTCATCACTGTCCTTGAGCTCCACACAGTCAAAACCCTCTCTGAGGTACAGAGCTACCTCACCACCTCTGCTTGCCCATCTGTCCCTTCTGAAGAGCTTATGACCATCACTGCAGCACTCCAGCCATGGGAGTCATCCCATCACGTTTCTGTGATGGCAAATACATTGTAGTTTTCCTGCTGCACTGTGGTTTCCAGCTGCTCCTGTTTGTTATTCAAACCATGTGCATTGATGTAGGGTGCACTTCAGCTGAGCTGTCCATTGCACCCCCAGACTCACCTTTATTGAGCCTGGCCTTATCCACTTACTCCTTCTAGCCCATTTTAAAGCACTCTCAATCAGCTCTGCCTGCTCAGGTCTGGAATCCTCTTACCTCTTTTAGACAGGCAAACCTCATCTGTCTCCAGCAGGTCTGGCACTATATAAATCAACCCATAAATGAAAAGCCAAGATTTCAGTTATGACATCAGTCTTTACACCATGTGTTGATCAGGTGGATTCTGCTGTTTCTTTCAGCATTCTTCCCTGCTACCAAACGGGTTGAGGACAACACCACCTGTGCTCCCCACTCCAAACAATCCTCCTAGTATCCTGAGTCCTTTTTGATTGCCCTGGAATTTCTTTCCTCATCCTCATCTCTGCTGACCTGCGTAGGCAATAATCAGATGGCTGAATCAGCCCAAGAAATCCTATTGTACTATGCCTCACAGCTGCTCTGGCAAGACTGTCATCATGCCAACCTCACTCATTAGAGCTGCTGGATCCAGCCAGGTCTCTTTTGGGCATCCCTGACTCCAGAAATTCCCTACTTAGCTCCTTCAGGTGCTCTACCCCAGAATTTACTGTGGTTATCACTGCTACTACTGCTTGTCACTATGTATCTCACCAACTGATTCATCCTAAAAACAGGATTCTTCAGAAAAGTGACCTCTCATTCTAAGTGACTTATGCAATTCTTCAGCAAATGTTGGCCATCACATTTAAATTAAAACTTTTTCTGTGATGTTCTCATCTGTTACCTCTTTGTAGACTGGGCTGGCTATCAACCTTTACAGCAAGATTTCAGAAATCGAGCAGAATGCTGGATGCACATTAGACATGTTCAGAACATCTGATTTCTAAGCTGCTCTTTTGCTAACTATTTATTGTACTGTAAAGAAAAGATAGGGAAATAAAATTTAGCACCCACAAATACATAGTTGCATTAATATGACACTGAGTGCTAGGCTATATTTTGTTTTACTCAGCAGTGCTTATTAACTTGCCTAATCATCAGGCCACCTGCTGCTACTGCATTTGGAATACTAACCAAACAAATAAATCTCTGTCTTTCTAAAGCAGGGACAGGGACACACTGCAGTCAAACATTAAGCATCTTGCTTTAAATTATACTTTTTCTGGCTTTCAAGTGATTTTGCAACTTTTAATTAGAGTCACCTTAATTTTCCAGTGTGTTTCTCATGTACTAGGTGCCAGAGATGAGAACTCTTTACACTGCTAGACAGTTACAGCTTCCTCCATATTTCCAGTACCTCTAATCAGACTTGCAAATGACTTCTTGGTCCTCTGTTGTGGCTTAACACCAACTGGCAACTAAATACTACACAGCCACTTGTTCTCTTCCCTCACCTCAGGTGGGAAGGGGAGGAGACTAAAGGGAAAAAAAAAGAAGTAAAATTCATGGGTCTTGCTAAAAACAATTTATTAGTTAAGAGAAGTTAATGTTAAAGACAATATTAGTAATAATAATAATACCACTACTACTATTACTACTAATAATAGTAATAATAGAGAGTGAGAAAGAGATCAAGGCCAAGAAAGACAAGTGATGTTCATGTTCCTGCTGGCTGGTGCCAGCCCATGCTCTAGCAATGATCCACCTGTCCTGGCCACGTTTATATGCTGTGCATGGTGTGCCATGGCGTGGAATATCCCTTTGACCAGCTCATATCAGCTGTCTCACCTGTGCTCCTTAGTAGATTCTTTTGCTACTACTCATGTTCTACTCACTGGCAGAACATGAGACCCTGGACATTCCTTGATTCTGGGCCAAGAGCAAAAACGTCAGTGCCGTATCAGCATTATTTTCATGTTAACCCCAAAACACAGAGCTCTGCCTGCTAGCAAGAGGAAAATCAACCCTATCCCAGATGAAACCAGGACATTTTCTCTATTGTTCTTTTGCTATGTAGACTGCATTATGTGATTGAGAACAATATTCATTATTCTGTCAAATTTTGCATCATTCTAAATATTTTTAGACTCACATTTACTCTTAGACCACTGATAAAGAAACTAAACTAAACCAAGATTACACTATACTGAAGTACATTTTCTGCTTTAATACATTTACCTGGTAAAATATTAGTTTTTATAAACATAATAGTCTACTTTAATAAATTAAATGTTTTATAAAAGCCTAAGCCTATTACTTTGTCCATTCTTACATCCATCATTAAAATTCACTGTATACTTTTGTCATATTCTGGGGCAATAGTTTATCTATGAATATCTGTATTCTCTTAATAAAAAAATTTTCTTACTTGTCCTTCTTGTTTTTTTAACCATTGTACAGTTTAAAAAAGGTATAAAAGAACAGCTATATCTCATAGAAATCTGTGCATGGATTGGACCCCAAGTATTGGAATCATTCATAAATTATATAGAAAGGAGGGCAAGAATATCAAGGTACAAATTTGCTGAATTCATCATAGTATTCAGATAAATGAAGATTGAGATTTGTTGTAAAGAATAAAGGAATAATTTTGGAAAATTATGGCAGTTCAGTCAAAAACAGATGAAATGCAGAGTGAATTAATTTAAACTGATTCACATAGTTATGTCTTAAGTATCACATTTGAAAATTACAAAATGCATTTGGGAAAAGAATAGAAGTAAAGTAGAAAGAAGTATGGAGGAACTCCCAGGCAAGGAAATACTTAAACAGCCTATATCTCTTCAGTCTTGAAAAAATGATCACAGGATAGTATATTGATCTACAAAACAGAGCAAAGCATTTGAAAAATAATAGGAAAGGATTTCCATGTGAAAACTAAACATTCATCTTGTAAAATCTGCAGGTGAAATGTCAGGAAAAAAAAAATCTAGGTACACAATAATATTAGCAATATTTTAATCTGTGATATTCATTCCTACTAAGTTTGGGACACCAGAGCAAAATCTCTACAGGAAGTGTCTTTGCTAAGAACAACCCTTGAGAACCTGTCATTACAGCTTGGAGGGCACTGTGAGGAGGAATTAGACATGTTTTCTTGATCTTACACTTTTCATCGTGTATATTAATAGACAGTGGATATTGGGGTTCCTGACCTTGAATACCTATTCTTACATACTTCGAATGGAAAAAACCTGCTCCATACCCTCACTATAATCTGTCTTTAACCAGCAATGTAATAAGAAAAATCCTTTTATTAGTGAAGTTTGGGGTTTTTTCTGTTTATTGTAGCTACTCCCTGTGGCTTTCACTCAAGACGTGAATGAAGCCATTGCCACTATCCCTGGTCAAGGAAGTCAGACAAGAATTCCTCTCACATTGAACATCAACTAGACAGAGAATGATTGTGGTAAATTATTTATAATATTTAACAGCTCAAATACTATTTTTTTTTTTTACTTCTAACTTGTAAGTAATTATCTGTGGAAGTGTTTAATTAGATACATAAGAAGTTAGTTTTGGACTCATATTCATCTTACAAAGCTGCATTTCCTTATCCTTTAGGAAGTTATTTTAACTTTACATAGCTGAAAGTGAAGTTATAAATCTTCTTGAAATAAAGTTTTGTACATGTCAGTTTCCTCTACAAAAAACCAGGATTCACTGAGGCCAGTATCTTTTAAAGTCTTCCAAAATTTTATTTGGTGGCTAAATTTTTAATTAGAAAACCACTTGGAAAAATATCAAACCTGGTTTTATACCTTTTCCTTCTATATATGTTCCTTTCCATTATTAAAAACAACACTTAGAGAAAGTCTATGTCACACAGATTTTAAGCTCATCAGTAATTCAACAACATTTATCTGAAAAAAATACCCACCAATGTCTCAAGAATTAATGCAAAAAAAGCAATTATAGTGCTCAGAGATACAACTTTACTAAACAAAAATCATAATTATTCAGAATTTCTTGTCAAGAGAAGACAAGACTATTAACGTCTATGAATGATGTAGCATTTGTCTTAATCCTAAATGTATTTTAAACTGCATTGTGTCTACTGAGTCAATATAGAAGTCACATGTTTCTGGAGAAAAAGGTGTGCAGGTCTCCCTTTATAGGCAATCATCAGGGCAGAATGATGAAGGGAGGATTCATCTGTTTCTTCATTCGGTGCAAAGAAAAAACATGTTTTTGAACCTTTTGAAGTGCTCTCTGTGCAGTCTGCACAACCTGAAGAAATCAATCTGGTCTCCTACAGCACTCAAGTTCCCCTTGTTTTTTCTTAGTGCTGTTTGAATCCACCAACAGTGTATGCATCCACCAGCATAGTGGATTTATCACTTGTCAACAGGAAGATACAGTGAAAGGAGACAAAGCAGAGGATGGTTCTGTACAGCAGATTTTTGTTCTCTTGATATTTCATTCACACTTTCAAGCATATGGTGTGTTCCTAACAGTAACACAACAAAGTGAAAACAAAGGACAATGTTCTTCACAGACACAGAAACAGATCTTTCTATTTACAATATGTGACTGAGATGGCTGTCATTGCTTTTGATTCTCAAGTAATGCTGGAAACAATGTTATTATTAAGGTCAATCTACCTAATTAGAGTAACAGAATTCAGAAATAGTGTCATTTCAGTTGAACAATTTCCTGATTAACTCTAGCAATTAATTCTAAGAAAAGGGAAAATACATGCAGTTCAAGCACTTATTTCACATATCACAGACAGAAGGGAAAAAAAGTAATCATTTAATAACTCAATATATGAGTACCCAGGGTCTAGACTTCAAAGAAAACTGCCTTTAAATGAAGATGGTAAGGTTACGAAATGTAGTCTGAGTCTTTTTCACTTAGACCCATGACATTTTAATGGCTCATGTCTTCCAATATGTTAAAATATTTGTTTAAAGATTTTCTTGAAATAAGTCACTATTAATGTAATATGTGAGTGAAATAATGGAAACTAGGAGACTTTTTTTTCCCACAACAATCTATTTTTGATTTTCAGACTTTAAGTTTCCCACTATCTTCTTCACTATGTTTCTGAGGAAAGCAGATTTTCTTTAATCCTATTGGAAATGTCTGAGCTCTCCAAGGATATTTTGTCAGCTGTCCAAATTTAATTTGTATCTAAGATAACCCAGCTAGCTGGAAACTATTTTTTTAGTTTCCTATAAATAGCAAAGGAGGGATATTACACTTAAATTTTTATAAGAACATTAAATACAGTCTCACTAAGGTTGCCATTGGAAAGAGAAAAAAAACCCTTTGCAATGGGTTTCAAGGGGTCTTTGGCAAGTTTAATGGACAAAATAAATAATTTTAAAGATACATCTGTTTAATTGTTTTTTTCAAAAACATTTCATTAGGCCAGATATTTCTTTCACAATGTTATGTGGTTTAGGTCGTACATCCGAAGGAAACACCCTAGTGGAAAACAGGAGATCATAAATGCAGATACCTTTATAAAAATGTGTAAAAAGGTGCTCATCTTATGAAGTTGCTTTATGAAATATAAAATCACATCAATACACAGCATTGTCTAGGCCCATTAGGGTGGCAGAAAAGGTGTTCAAAATGACAAAAAAGACCAATATGCATAGAAACAAGTCACGGTGAAATGCCCAAGAGTTCAACTGTCTGAAAGAGTACCTTGGTTGTGGTTTTATGTACCGGCTATGCATAAGTAGCCAAAAATACTTAAATAATATTTCCTACTATTTATTTGGAAATATCAAATCTCTATTTACTCCAGGCTGTGGAAAAAATTGGTTATTATTTTCTGTAAATGCACAAGCAATTTCAGCTTTTAAAGTCTTTAATTTACTAATACTTACCTCCTAGTTATTAATATAATGTAATGTAATGTAATGTAATGTAATGTAATGTAATATAATATAATATAATATAATATAATATAATATAATATAATATAATATAATATAATATAATATAATATAAACAGTAACCAAAATTGTTCCTCAGTAACCAGACCCTTTCAACCACCATTCTTGTCACTTTCTACCATATTCTAGCACCTCTCATCTGATTTTATTGTTTCTTTTTACATATAAGTTCTTAGAAATGTATGGCAGTGGTGGGTTGCCATTTAAATTTTCAGTACTTCTAATCTTCCTATGTCAACACCAATTAACAACAATGCATGGTATCCCAACATTTACAGTTACACACATCAAGCTTATTTAAAATACTGTTTTATCTATCACATCTTTTTTATCCCACTCCATGTGCCATTCTTGCCTTCTTCCTTTAGGAAACCACAGAAGTTGTAGCTAAAATAATTTCTTTCACCCTGTTCCCACACACATACTTGTCAGTATTGACATTAAAACACCTGCTTGTTCTTGTCTTCATCTTCAGCTTCATCACTTCTCACACACTGATCCTTTTTAGTTCTTAATCCCTTTATTTAAATGCTTATCAATTATTATTTCTTTTGTCTTCACTTGGGACTCCAGGTCAATAAGTTCAGTGTTAAATACTAAGGCTCTTTCTGAAACTTAAAAAATAATGGGAAAAAAAAAAGAGAAGAAAAGAAAAAAAAAACGCCCCCCACCCAAAAAAAAAGAGGGAAAAAAAAAAAAAAAAAAAAAAAAAAAAAAAACCGCCCCCCCCCCCAAAAAAAAATTTAACATGATTTTTTTTATTATTAATAGAGGATTCGTTTCAAAGAATCAGACAGTAAGTTGGAAATGTGAAAGGTTTGAAAGAATGTACAGCTTCTTATGTGAGACTATCATGTTCATGACAACACAAAATCAGCCAAATTAAACAGGTGTCTCATCTAGAGATATCCATTGAAGTGGATTCAGAGAACATTGGTGAAAACATAATGTGAGCAATCAGTGAGTACCAGACTGGGCAACCTGGTGTGGCGCCATAGCTGATCCTGCTTTGGGCAGGAAGAAGGACGGGGTGAGTATCCAAAAATCTGGAATTATTCTGGGGTCTTGCCATTGTACAAACTTGTCCATGATCAAAGTGTGTCATCCAAAAAATCACTAAAATGCTAAACCAATTATGGTCACAGATTTTAAGATTCTGCCAAAACATATTGAACTCTTTCACTTTTTTTAAAAAAAATACTACAAAGACATTAAAATATAAGAGCTAGTTTATAAAATTTAACAAAATTTTCTCTTTCAACTTTAAAATTATGCGTTTTGAGTCTGAAGGAGAAAGTACACTTATGTATTAATCATGAACTTATGGAAAAACTGAAAAGTCTTTCTTTCTTTCAAACTTTAGAAATATTTAGTGTCATGAAGGATGAAATGCCAAATTTGCATATTTGTACTTACATACTAATCCCTTGTTGAAGACTTCTCGTAATTTTAAAGAGATGCACAGCTATGATATGGGTTTAGATTTCATACTAAAAATCAGGAGGTTTGGATCAGCATTCTGCTAAATTTGTGTATTCCCCAAGACCCTGCAGAAGGAGATAATCTTCAGAAATAATGTGACTACTACTTTCTTTAACCTATCATATTTCTCCAGCTCTGAAATCATGCTTAACAGGCTCTCTTTTCAACATATGTGCAGTAGAAGCCCTGTAGTAGAAGAAATTTAGACTAAAGCTAACAGACTGTAGGTCTCAAAGGAAGCTGGTTTTGCCACACCATCATCACAATGAAACATATTGTGTAGGCAAGTTTTTCAGCCTCAAGAGGGAAAATCCAGTGTCCTCATTCCCCAGACACTGAGGGATGTTTTATGGTTTTGATAGAAATACAGATGACATAATATCTAAATAATATTAGCTGAATATAAGTTATGGACAAAGATACATAAATGTGCATATATAATATACCATATGTATTATGTGCAAACATAAACTCATCCAATTGTGTTAGGATGAGAAAGATTTCTCATTTACAGTAAAGATTGTCATTTGTTCCTCTGATGTTGATGGCTTTATGGTAAATGATTATATGGATTATATGATAGAGACACATAAGGCAAAGTAAAAAAAAGAAAGATCTGAGAAAGGAGAAGATTCAACTAGAATTTCAGTTGATTCATATGAAACAACAATACACATCTTAAAAATATTACAGTTCTTCAGAAACACTGTTTGGAGGAGAAAATGTGGGCTCTAAAATTCAGTATGGATTGTTAGGGAATCTGTAAGTGGAACAAAAAAGGTGAAAGCAGTAAGAATGCTTTAAGTTCTGAGGCATAATTTTGCTTAAACCTTATCACTTGTAGAGTATTTCTTTTCCAAAACATAAAACATAACTTCCTCAAAACATAAAACAGACTTTGAATTTTTCTTCTGATTTGGCATTAAAATATTTTTTTAAAAATCCAAAAGGCTCTGAGCAGAAATAAATATTTCATCCAGATATTAAAAAGATGTCACCATCAAAGGTTCTTGTTGTCAAACCAGCCATTTATCATCAACAAGATTCTTGATCTGTTGCACTGATGCAAGATAATGTGATTTTTGTTTGGCTGACAGTAACGATGGACCCCCAGATTTTAATAACAATTCTTCCTCTTTTTTGTAACTCTATAATGATAGAATCTTTTTACAATTTCATGGAATATTTTACACCAATTTATACTCCACTTTTCTGTTTGCAAAAAGCTTTTTGATGTATTTTTTGGCTAATAGAAAATGTTGCTGCCTGAAGTAAAATTATATTTCTACACATGTAAAAAATTGTCTTGCTTCTAAGAACTATTGCAAAGGTAAAATACTAGATTAGGTAATCCATCTACAAAAGGAAGTAGATGGGTTTTGTGGGTTATTAAAAACCAAAATAAAATTCAAAGATTCCTAAAATGGCAGCAGCCATTTATGTAGCAAATATTAAAATCATAAATAATCTCTTTTCACAAACAAGCTTACCTGGGAGGACAGGTAAAGGGGAAGTGCTAATATTGTACTTTTTATGGCAACCTGATCAAAGGAACATATACTTGGTCTACCATAGGGTGGTAAATTTCTATCTTTTTAGACACCTAAAATCTAATTCACTCCCTACATCCTTAGGTTGCAGACACCTCAAATGCAAAGGATGAATAAACTACTTACATAGATTATCAAAAAAAGTTATTTTGAAATAGAAAATAATATTATTGTAAACAAAACAACTCTATATACAGATAATGTTCAAAGGCAAAAAAGAGCAGACCAGTCAAACTGAAAAGAGAAAATACAAAGCAAATAGACAAGGAAAGCTAGATAAAATGTGTGTGAAAAATGAGAATGAAGGGAAAGGGGATAAAAGAAGGTCTGTGATATATGCCACAGAAAACATGTAGAGCTCTGAGATCAAAATAAGCAATTTGATGGTGTAAATCAAGAAACAAATATTTCATTCATCATGTGAATGAAGTGAGTAGAGGAGGAAAAGATCATCTTAAGGCCAATGTTATGAAGAAATATTTTAAGGTAGAGGAAAGAAATATGGAAGAAACAAGTTTAAAATAATTTAGTCAAATCAGGACATTAGAAATCATTATAGGCTGAGGAGTAAAATGGGAAATGCTAATATATTTAAATGGAAAGTTTTAATTTGTGGAGTCCTACAAAGTAGAAGGAGTAAAAATTGTATGTACTTTAAAAATTAGGAGGAAATATCTTACTTAGGTTTGTTCAGAAGGAGCAGAAGAGGCAACCAAATCAGAGACAGTCTTGTAAAGGGAGCTTCTCTCAGACACACAGAAGGAATGGCATATTCACTAAATGCAGGATGACCTATTCTGAGCCAACTACACTTTCCTCTAAAACACAATTCAAGTGCACAAGAAAATATTTTCTTTCAACATTCCAGTAACAGTGGAATATAGCTCATCAGGACAAACTGATTAATAATGAGCATTTCAAGTAACACAGACTTTGCTTCAGCATAAAATCATCCTTTTCTGAGGAAAAATACACTTTTCTTTGATCTTCTAATCACATAAAGTCTGCGTGTATTTTGAATGAATGGTCTCATCTTTGAGAAACTCCTTGCCTGTTTTAGGGATTATGGCCCCGTAGATTTGGAACTTCTGCAATTATGCAAAACTCAGAAGTAGCAAGTAATACTGAGAAAATTTAAAAGGTGAAAAAATTTATTTTGATGGCAGTGTAAGAGACCAAGTAAATAAGAGATTGTAGATAGAAAGACAAATGAAAGGGGAAGTTCTGTTTTTTATTATTTGCCAATAAACAAAATCAATTAAGAAAATCAGTAAAACAACTCTGTATGCAATTTTATGTTCTCTATTAATTATGTAAAAAATACATAATAAATGATCATTCAAATCTTATTTTCTAAAATCTGTGGGATCTCTAATTCTGTTGAAATTCTAAAGTCTTGGGATTTAACCTTCTCTTTTCCCTTCCCCTTCCCTGACAAAACACTGGAGGAGTTGAAACCAGAAATGGTTTAGAGAATTATTTCAAATTCATGTGAATTAAGTAAGTCTGAACTTTCATGCCAGGGATCCTGTCTGCTTATCCTTCTTGAAGACTCTAGGGACACCAAGATCTTCCAGTCTTCAAGAACTTTACCCAGCAGCTACAGCCTCTCAAAAATGATCAAGAGTGACCTTGAAATGACATTGTCTGGCGTGTGTGGGTGTAGTCCATCACTTCAGATGGATCTGGTTTTGTCCCTTCAATCAAATGTTACCAGTTTGATCCTCCTTTATCAAAGATAAGTCTTTTTCACTCCAGATTTCTCCTCTGGTCTCTGGCATTGGGGATTCCTGAGGAATGGCCTTACCAGAACAGACCAGTCAAGGACTCTTCCGTATCCTTTTCCGAGGGTGCCCCCAAAGTAGTCTGACTACTGCCAAAGTAGTCAGCGGCAGATCCATGTTTTCCTTCACTTTGCCAATGTTATTGATGTACATAAATAAGCCCTTCTTGATGCCCTTCGTATCCAGACTCTGCACCATTCTTGTGTACCCACACTTAAGTTTTCCCTTTTCACTGCACTATTTGCCTTTCAGATTTTTTGTAGCTTGTGAATCATTTTTAGAGGCAGAGTAACAACTAAGTCTCTCTTCATCATAACAGTGACTGTTAGGTTTTACACTTCAAAGATATGCTCTAGGCAGTTGTTGAAAATCTTCTCAGACTCTGAAAGCTAAGGAAACATGTATTTTTGTAATTATAACAGTAACCTAACTTTTTTATTATTATTATTTTTTAGTAAAAAAAAAATGCTGTTCCTCTTCCTTGTTTTGTATCAGTTTACATACCTCTAAGCTAATTCATAGTGCAGGTAATTTCCTTGATATAGTGGAGACAATGAAATTGGGGTTTTTTTCTTAATGGTTATTTTAACAGGTAAATTTTTTACATCTTTATCTTTTGTTTCTTAAATCAGGTCATAAATAAGTTTAATAGTCATCTGAAATCATAAGAAATTAAAAACAGAATATAAAGTTATAATTTAAAGGGCTTTTCCTCTGTTTTTTCATTCAATTTTTCAAAGAATCACAGTTACAGCACTAGAGATGAAGGAAACAGTCTTTAAAATTCAGGAAGCATTTTCTGTTTTCTGTTCTGTCAAAATTGTGCATTCTGAGTGAGAAGAACTCTTTGTTGTTAAATTCCAGGAAAAATGGTGAAAAATTCACGGACAGAATATTTCAGTAATACTTTTTGGGTTTCTGAGTTTCCCATTGGAAGCATGCCTGAGCAAGAATCCTTAATGGAATACACTGTGGTACGCTTTTTTTCTCTACAGTGTTCTCCAGAGCCACTTTGTGGTTTAACCCACTAGGAAGGTTGTATGTTGTACAATCTGGAACATAGAACTCTGTAACATAAACACTCCTTTTAGAGCTATACTGTCATTAGCTTCTTGTTTTTGAAACTGGACTGGAGAATTCCTTATATACATGAGCAGAGTTTGAAGTAAAAGTAAACTCGTTTTGAAAACTGCAGGATTTATCTTCCTATTCCCAGGTAAAACACAGAAAAAAAAGTCAAATAAATAAATGCCTTGTAGACTGGGAAACTTCAGTCGTGGAAAGAAAAAGAGGAATACAAATCTGTTAAAAGAAATTAACTCATATCCAGAGAAATTTGAAGCATACGAAAATAAAGTGAAATATTTCTGAGTCTGAAATTTCAAGCTATTCTATGAAGAATACTGTCCTTCAACATAAAATCTCCACTTAAAAGCCTTGCATTAAATCTAAACAAATGTCTTCTATTTGTATTCTTAAAATTATCTTAACATTTAATTCTGATATATATTACATACTTTTTTGCATTAAATAGAATCAAATGTACTTTAAAAAATTTTAAATTTCACTATGTCTTCTGGACAGTATTTGTTACAAGATCACAGTAGGATGGTCCTATGTAGCATACTTCAGGAAAAAAATTATATACAGAATACAAGCTCCTGAGTAAGCAAACAGTAAATAAAGAACCTAGTCTGAAGAAGAACTAGTAGTTTATGCAATTCAAATTGAGTCATCCTGACCAGCAGGTCTTCTATGGTATTAAAGCTAAGTCATATGTGTGCAGGATCCTATCAAATGGGCATAAAGAGAATAGCGACGATTTATGCATGTTGGGGTTTTTTATCCTTTCTCAAAATAACCCCTCCACTCCTAAACAGTTGTTATAGGAACAGTAAAACCAGTCTTTGGTCTGGTCAAAATAAAACAAACTGGCATAATTAGATTATGTTTAAAAGATTGATTGGAAAAAGTCTTCTTTCTTCATGCTTCTTGGCAGATCATCAAAACTGATTCACTACTGTATGAAGATTTATTCAAGAATGACATTCCTAAATAAGATGTTCAGTAGAGTTAGATTTTCATGATTGAAATTATGTAAGGTAAATTAGTGCTAGGGCAGGTCAATGATCTCATAATTGGCTCAAATTAACACTACCACTAGCTGTGAAATTCTTTATTGGGAACTGAGTGGCACTCATGAGAGTGTAAAATTCTCCTTTACTCTTGAAAGCATCAAAGCAAAAGGAAATATTATTATTTAGAATATAATAAGATGCAGGTTGGGACATATATCATAAATTAGGGATAATGTAATATAGCAGTCACCACAGGAGCATATGGATTATGAAAACCAAGAATACTTTTACAGAAACATGATAAATTCATTAAAATTTTATTCCTGTGTCAACAGGAAACAGACTAAATATTAGCTTGGCAATTCATTGATGACTGCAATTTTGGTGTTCCTGGAGTTTTCTAGATAGCAAAAGCACATGTACTCAGGATGACATTCTCTAAAACTGTTAATATACTGTTGCTCAGTCCTCTATAGGCAGTCTTCATTACTGGCTCAGAAATGTGTGAAATGCTGCAGAGATATTAACTGTATCTCGCAATAGAGGTAGAGATACTGAAGTATGTATCATATAAGCTCTTGAGAATAATGCAAAGGAGAAGACGCAGGAATACCAGTTTCCAAAAATTCTGACTTCTTAGAAAAATGTCCCATTGCTATTGGAAGCCAATAACTAAGGATTGAGAAAAGAGAAACAATTGTTATTAATAACATTCTCACTTTATTGACCACCTTGTTTCATACTCCAAATCTCTGAACTGTTAAGATTTAGCAGTGTCTGAAACATTTCTGAAGTTACTTTTTTCTGCTTCAAATATCATGTTTCCATTTCTCATGTTTGCTTTTACAGAACATTCCTTACTCCTCACATGAAGCCCAGAAAGATTTCATTCTTTCAATCTTAATTGTTTATTTATATGTAAGCTATTATTAAGTAAGCTAGTGTTAGTGATTTTACTAGCTGCTAACACATTCTTCCATAACTTTCATGTTTTAGCCAACTTCAATCAGTGTTTTCCAAATGGAAAAAATCTTCCATTATACCAATTAACTTTATGCATCAAAATATATCAAGCATTCATTTCTAGGATGTGCTGACCAGTTTTCATTTACATGTTTTGCAAAGTTCTTTAAAAAAGACATCAAATGAAAAAGAAAGAAAGCTTAATGATGAATAACTGTATAATTCCTAATTATTGCTCAGGATGGAGACATTAATCACAGTGCCTTTAGCATATGATTGTTTTCAAGTTCTCCACAAAGCTTTTCAATGGAGCCATAGATTCACTCTTCTTTAACATACATTGCATTTTATCTGAAAACAAACGAAAAAAAAACCCAAGGCTAATTTTACATTTGTAAGCCATAAGGAAGACTTCAGGCTTCAGAAGTGGTCTTCTGTACTGGATGTCCAACAGCAGTAGGGGTGAATAAAATTAACGCCTCCAATTTAGTTAAATTCCTCCAGTGTTTACACACCAGCATCGTTCCATAATATGGCCCAGACAAGAGCAGGTGTGATGACCAAGAGATTCACTTGGAAAAACATTCCTGATGGGACCTGATTTTTAAACTAACATTTAGATTACATGAAGGATGATGCCAGTTTTCAGATGGGTGTTTCAGCAGAATAGTGATTGCTTCTGCATTTTTATAAATTTAAGATACAAATTATTTTGTCTTTGTATGGATTACTCAGTGTCAGATCTTATATGCCACATTAAGGATTCACATATATATCTAAAGTAGGGCTGGGATGGTAATAAGTCACATTATCAGATGCTATCCCCACAAGTAAAGGGAGTATGATCTCCCAGTTTGTATGTCCAGAACATAATTGTAGACTTTGCTATCAACTGTCATTAAATATTTCATCCATTCCCAAAGTATTTTGGCACAATGTAAAAGAGATTACTCACATCACATGCTGAAAACCAAGTGATTTTGACTGGATTAATGCTAACAGTCATAATATGCATTATTTTTTCTTGGAATGAATTTTATGCAGAGAAATCAAAGACAAAAATAGCTAAAAATATAACCATTGAAAACCACCGGTTTGTTTACCCAAATGCTACTTTTTGTGAAAAATGTCTTTTGCTTAATGTAGTTATTTACTCATATTTAATTTCAACTCCAAGTTTGAAGTTGTCAAGTCTTTATTTCTACTCTAGGCTCCATTTATCTGCTTTTCCCCCAAAAGCTTAAATCTTCCTATTTCATGATATTATGGAAGATGAAAATCTTCAAGGACAAAAGTATGCGCCGTACTATTTAATTCCATCTTCTATTCTACTATGTACAATCTTCTATGAGATCTGGTAATTTCTTTGGAATAAGGATCACCAAAAATAGTTTGGTGTGGACATATTGACTTAATTTGTAACAAGGTTTAAAAGTCTATATTAAATATTCATTCAGAGAAAAGCATTGTGAAGTATTTTTTAATGATAAGACCTGTGAAAAACGAAAGCTGTGATATTTCTCTTTTGGCTGACCTATGAGAAATTTATGATATTCTTTAATGTACAGTGAAAGGTACAGTGAAATGTACAGTGAAATGTAAAGTGAAATTCTTCATTACTCAACTATAAACATTTTTTCATAGAAAAAAATGGCCATAGGTATTTTTCTCCTTATTTTTCTCACAAACTGCATCTTTTTTCTCACCATCTCATTACCACTCTTTGATATTTAAAATGACCAATTAGCTTTCTGTTTAAACAAATAGATGGTAAATCTAATGTTCTGAATGGTACTTGCTGCTTTTGTTGAGCACAATCTATGCAAATCTGCACAGCTTGTCTTCTCAGACACTGTTCTGTAACTGTAAAACATAGTGACATTGAAATCATACCTTAATCTTAGTTCTTGAAAATTAGCACATATTTTTGTTAAAATTTGAAAAAGGTACTGCCAAGAAATCAAATATAGAACGTAAAAGGTTTTTAATATTCAAATAAAAATGAGATTATGCTGCTGAGAAAGTAATGATTCCATTTATCCATTGTAAAAGTCTATTCCCAGACTTCATAAGGACTTCATAACAATGTGTATACCAGACTTATGTTGACACACATTAAGTTTTATGATGGCATATGTATGCAGGGCTTGTTGAATAAAATGCTTGAGCACTGATGTCTTTTAGAGTTCATGAGAATGATTCATCTTCACCATCCAAAACAAATGAGCCACAAGTCAGTGAAACAACATCAAAATTTATAATAAATATTTCTCTAAGTAATTGCAGTTTTAATCAAAAATGTTACTAGCAACCTAAGTAGCATGTGACATCCAGAAAATTTCTGCATATTAGCACAAAGCAAACAGTAGTACATAAATAACTGGCTAAGTGAAATGTTGTTTAATTATAAGGATAAATGAAGAAAGAGGAGGATTTTAAAATTCATTTACAACCACAACCTCTTCTGGAAACTCTGAGTAGTCATACAACAAAGTTAATCTGAGAAACATGATAAAGGATGTCAATATCCAGTCTGCAACCTATGTATTTGTTCCACTTTTTAATCATATATATTTGTTTAAAGCAAGCCTCACTGCACATGGTCCCTTAACACCTAATTTTTTCAAGTAACAATGATTTAGTGTTTCTAATTACATGGGTTCATTAAAAGATACATTTAAAACAAGCAGCTGTTTACAACCTGTATTGTTTCAATTCCCATGGAGGAAAATAAGTTTAATTTCCTTTCACTCTCCTTCCAACTGATACCAATTCACATTGCTTTTACCAAGGCATCATTTTCAATTACCTCAAGTGGATACAGAAAGAAATTTGCACTCACCATGCATTTCCCAATAACTTTGTACTGTCCAATTCACACCTATAAAGGTTTCTTTCATATCGGACAAGAAATACAGGTCAATTTCAGATAGCATAAAATAAATATTTTGTTTACTTCCCACAAAGCCACAGATGGAATTGATTTCTGTGTTCCTCTACAAAGTCTTGAGGATTAAAGGAAAGGGAAGGCTGCTAAATGGATGACTAAGCATACCTCAAATGTCTTTTTCCCACAGTTTTCATGGTTATTGATAAATATATATTGTTTAAAGTTGTTTGCTTACATATTTTTATAGCAACCATCAATCACCACACTGTAATGATTTAGTCATTACTAAATTGAATAAATTGTAAAATAGAACTTTAAAATTTATTTTACAATTAAAAATTCAGTAGAATCTAGAGGTGGCACCTATTCCCTCAATTCTAGAAGAAGCTGAGAATCTGAGAAGAAATAAGGAAAAAAAAAAGTTATAATTTAAGAAAAAGTAAATAGGCTCTTTCATCCTTAATTAATAACTTCTTGTTTTTATGATAACTTGCTACTACATTGCTTTGTATACGAAGGTTGTTGCTGAGCCAGCTCCTGACAGGCTCCTCCTGTCTAAGTAATAGAGCAAAACAGGCAGATCACATTTTAATTGAAATAACATTTCCAGTAATTTTCAGCTTTCAGTGATTTCATGATGATTTATTCCAGATGAAAATGTTCAACTTCTTTCTTTTTGCAGTCCAATTTTAACAGCTTTTCCTTTCAAATATTTGTAGATAGGAAGCCTCCTTGAACAAGCTGTTCCATGCAACTCAATAACTTGTGAGTGTCTAGGAACCAAAGATTTTAAAATAAAACAAACATTTACTAATTTTTTGTAGAAAAGAACAAGTACGTATAAGTAAAACATACATGTGGAAAACTCCACTGATTAATTTCACTAACTTATTTCGTACATCTAGCAATTTCTTTGTCAAGCTATGAAATGAAAAGTCTGTATAGATGGAAATAGAGGAGGAAAAGAGACATTTGTGTCAGTGTCTCTTCTACCTAGTAGCAACGTGGCCAGTACAAACAATTTTTTATATACTTGACAGCGCCAGTTAATGAGAAAAAAATTCAAACAGGCAGACCTCACTGAACCCTGAATTTCAGTTGAAATGGCTTCAGATTAGCTCAACAATTGTTTTATAATGAATCCCAAGTATTGCATGTCAAGTTGTGCTAAATATTCTTCTGTATTTATGAGTCATGTTAACAAAACAGGATTTCTAGTTTGCCTGAAGATAAGTGTGCTGTGTTAACTTTGGCACTGGTTAAAAAGTAGTCCGAATAGACCAAACATAATTTTTAACTGACAACATATTAGGCATCGGATCATTTTTTGTAGTGAAATAACTGATCTTCTCAGAGTGGTTGAAGATGCACTGTTGTTTCTGCTGCCAGAATGCCCACAGACATCAGAAATGGGTAAGTTTATCTGGAGACACTGCATATGTGTGGGACAAGATCCCTCCTTGATCACACAATGACTGCTTTACAGCAAAGGCAAACACATGGCTGTGTACTAAGTATTTTTGGATAGTGTTTTTATATATTCAGTGAGTTAAAAGAGGTAGAAGTGTTTAAATATGTTCAGAGATATTTCATATTCCTGCTTTCAACCTTATTAAGTGGATGTTGCATGGCAACTTCCACAGGGTATACTTACAGCGAAGAATGTTGTAGAATGAAGGGTTTTAAAAAACCCATGTCATCACAAACTCCTACATCCCTTCTGCTAGTCCACTAGCAGAATACCAGTGGTTAGTGTGCTCTGTTTTTGAACACTGTGGAATTAGGATATAAAAAATGCCCTTACTAGTTTATTTTGTTTGTTGATAACAACCATCCTGATAAAATTGCTTGTACTCCTCCTCATCAGAAGTCAAAGGAAGAAATAGGAGACAGTCTGTGAAACTATCAATTAGAGAAAACACTGAGAAACATGTTTTCCCATACTGTATAAATATGTTTCAAAACTGTTTTTCACACAGTACCATGGAAACCAAAAGTATATTCAAGGATTTCAAAAAAGACATTAGGCAAGTTCATGGAAGATAGAATAATTAGGCAAAAGAGTCTGGAGGGAGTTAGAAAGAGTGAGTCAGTAAACCTTATGCCTCCAAAAATTGGTAGGGAATGGCAAAAGCAAAATCACTCTATACACCCCCCAGCTTTCATAATTTTTCTTTAAATATTCACTGAGATCTACTAGCAGAAATGGAGCATTTGATCTTATTCAGTATGACTTATATTTACACTCTTAGACTTTTACAGGAGTAATTATCCTAGTGTATCACAGCTCACTGATGATCCCTTTCTTTGGACACTCTTGACAGAAGACACACTTCTGTTTGCCTCTCCAGGCATCTTCCTACAGAAATGCTTTTTGCTTTTTGTTTCTGCCTGAACTGTTAAACCAAACAGAAAACATCTTATCTCTATAGGGACGATTACACTGATTGCCGTCACTGAGAGAAACAACAGATTATAGCAACAAAATTACACTAAAATACTGGATCATTACACCTTACATTTATATGGTGTTGATGAGTATAATTTTCTTTTTACAGTGCTATCAGAGAGAAAGGTTAACATTCAGAGCATCAGTTAAGATCAAAAGGATAATCTTACTGATGTTGACCATGAAAAACAGTAAATCTGTTCAAAAGTTCAAGTCACACTCATATGGATGATGACAAATTAGCCAGTAATAGAACATACAGGAAAGCAGACATATCAGTTGTGTAATTAAAGTGAAGACAGAGATTATATTTTTTATGAATATTTAATAGGTAAAAACAATTTGTTCATTTTCTTCAGAGTTTATCTGCAAATTATTGCCCAAATGCAACATACATTTTTACCCTGTTTTATTTTATCTGAGGCAGAATTTGCTCTTTCTGTTCTAGGATGTTCAAGCAAACTCTTATTTTGTTGCCCTAAATAGTTTCCAAATCTTGCCTGATTTTAAGAACAAGCCTGTTCACATAAAATTTTCTGACTTGCAGAAGGAAAAAAGTGTACATGTCAGACAAATATTTAACAGATTTTTTTCTGTTGTAACCCTGGATTTAAAGAGATGTATCCAGTAATATTTGATGCATGAGGCACAGACCCTTGTACTAGTTTTCTCATTTTGCTTTGCAAAGCCAGGTATTTCAAGGATTTGCAAATACGTTTCTCAAAAAGCCAAGAATACTGACCAAAGCCCAGAGAGGAGTGGAAATTCTTCTATTATCATACTTTTTTTATGCACAAAAGAGCTGTTTATCTGGTTTGGAAAATAACAGCTTTTGCTGAATTTTTTTTTCCCTGGAAAGATACAGTTGGCTGGTTCCTATAGGAACAAAGTGTTGGCCCTCTCCTAGGTAAACAACAGTAAAATAGAAAAAAAAATTGCTGGTGGGCATGATCAAAGCTTTACTTTTCTGCGTGGAACCTCTTTTGAGAATCAGAGATAAATTAACAGAAAGTGATTTAGGAAGTAAATATCTGTGACACATTTCAATTAATTTCTTTTCAATTTGCTTTGTTTTTATAAAAAGACCTACTAGAAACACAGACATGGAGGGTGTAGAAAAGCATCAATAGTGAAACCTCATATGTTAGGAAGTGAGAGACCTTTAAAACATGAAATATTTTTAAGATATTTTAATAAACTCATCAAAACCATAACTAAAAGTAAGAATTGCTTAACTACATTTTCAATTTTCTTGAAATATGAAAACGTACATCCACAAAATATGTAAGAATTACTTTTCTTTGCAAATTACATTTATAAAACTCTCAGATTAATTCCTTGTCATGGGAATAGGAATGAGTCAAAATGTTTCACAGAAGTCACACCTTCTGTTTCGTTTTTCTGAAAGTTCTTATGAATACAGCTTTAAATTCTGAGAGGTGGGAGAAAACAAATTCAGATACTATATTCAGTGATATTCTTGAACTTTACTCCTTCTAGGCATATGTTTGTAACCAATAAAGCAGAGTGAAATAAACTCATGATTTTCCAAATCCATTGATCCATCATGAGG
This sequence comes from Argya squamiceps, assembly GCA_037834095.1. Taxonomy (NCBI): domain Eukaryota; kingdom Metazoa; phylum Chordata; class Aves; order Passeriformes; family Leiothrichidae; genus Argya; species Argya squamiceps. The sequence continues at coordinate 26,088,382 of JBBMKD010000115.1, forward strand.
TACTGCCATCCTTTCCCTCACAGTTACTTGTTCATGCTCCAAAATACAATTTTTTCACCTTCACTAAGTGTTTAATTGACTGAATAATGGAACAACAAAGTCACTGAATTCTACTCTTGACCCAGCACAGCCAAGTCCACCAGTACACGCTGCTCCTGACTCTACTCATGCTTTAAATACCTCCAGGCATGATGACTCATGAGAGACAAAACGGGTCAGGGAAATTAAGTCAAATCAAAAAAACTGACTTGTTAAATAAATCATGTTAGTTTTACGTGGCTTTTATTACTGCACTGAGACTAGCACTTTTTTTAATAGAACACAGAAAGAGTCAAATGAAGGAAATGAGTGGGAAACTAAGGAAGAGCAATATTAGGTGAAAGTTTTCACAGCTTTTAGCCTGGGATACCAAGGAGATCAATCAATTTGGTCTGCCTTGACAATAGAGTAATCACCCAGTGCTGAAAATGCTAGGTTGGTGGAAAAAAAGTGCAATACACACAACATTCTCAAGATTTGTTCATTTCAGTGGTACTTCTTTCACAGTGATTTGATACAGAGTTTGAATTAAGTTTGTCATTTGCAATTAAGACTTCTGCAATAACATTTGCTTTGCAAGTGTTTTAAGGATAACAGTGAAAAATAGTCTCAAGGTGAGAGCACATTTCTTGTTGTTGAAGAAAAGAATGAAATAAAGTATATGTTACCTGAACACAATATTTCACCTTTTGTACATGACAGTAGCTTGAGAATCCAAATCTGAACTCTCTTTCAGAATATTAGCCTCAGACCTACTTAGTCCCAAGTTAGAGACTGTCGACAATACAGCTAGGTGCACAGGCTGATCTCCACAGTCCTTGATTCTACAACCGTGTCTATAAACCAAATATGAAGACAGTAGAGGTAAAATGTTCTTGACAGTTCTAGAAAATGGGACATGATGCAATACCAAAAAACACATCTCAGGAAGCTCAGGTAGAATATTAGGAAAGATAACTCCATGTGCTGACGTTTGGTGAGACTTGGAGAGGCTGAAAAGCTGTACAGGGAGGAATATAACATAGGCAAATGCAGGATGCTGCACCTGGGAAAGGATAACCCCATGCTCTTGATGCCTTGGGGGAGAGGGGGAGAGATGTGTGTGACGTGTATGTCTGTGTGTCTGGAGGATTTTTACATGACAGTTGCTTAAATGAGTAAATTGGCATGATAAAAAACATTATTCAACCTTTCAGGTTCTGCTACTTATGAGCCTTCTCCTTTATCTGGCTCAAACTCCAGGTTTTATCCAAAACAAGGATCAGTTTGCATGATCATCCTCCAGTGGTGGGTGCACAGTCCCTCTGTACCTGAACTGTTCTTACACAGATTAGAGTCTTCCCCATCACACATTCAAAACCTTACCTCCTCTCCTTTGGCTGGGTGGTGCACCCTGGCCTCAGCAAGGCACCCAATACTTTCACACATGGCCAATTGTTTGAGTCATTAACCATTGCCATTTCAGTCTCCTTCCCCAACCTGCTGGAAAGCAGCTCTACAGAGAAGGGCCTGGGGATCCTGGTGGACAACAAGCAGTCCATGAGCCAGCACTGTCTCTTAGAGGCCAAGAAGACAAACATTGTCCTGGGATGCATTAAGAAGAACGGGGACACAAGGTAAATGAAGGTGATCCTGCCCTTCCACTCATCTGTGATGAGGATGCATTTGGACCACTGTGTCCAGCTCTGGGCTTCTCATACATAAAAGACAAGGAAGTTCCAAAGAGGGTCCAGTGGAGGGCTGTGAAAAGGAGAAGAAGACTACAGCATTTCTCCTGTGAGATAAGGTTGAATGAGTAGGCCTCCTTAGCCTGGAGGAGAGAGGACTGAGAGGGTGTCTTATAAATGCCTAAAAACAACTTAGGGATAGATGTCAAGGGGTTAAATCAGGTTCTTTTCATTGGTGCTCAGAGACAGTACAAGGGGCAATGGGCACAACTGAGACACATTAAGGTCCAGCTGACTATGAGGACATAATTCTTTACAGAAGCAAGCCCTGGAAAAGGCTGCTGACAGAAGTTGTGGAGTTTCCTTCTCTGGAGACATTCAGATGTGATCCTGTGCAACCTGCTCTGTGTGAGTCTACTTTATCAAGGGAGTTGGAGTTAATAATCTCCAGAAGTTCCCCCCAACCCCAGCCATTCTGTGATTATGAATGCATTGCATTATGGTGCAATGAGGTCGCCAAAGAGGTTATGATCTCCCTGAGAAGTTTTTAGGTGTTTGTTGATTTCATGACTGACTTAGAATGATAGCAGCTTGAATTGGAGAGATGGGAGAAATTACCCCTGAAGTAGTTTTCAACCAATATTTCTATGACGCATTTGTTCTGCAAGTATGTAATTTTTTTTTTCCCCAAGAATTCTGCCTGGTATATATTAACCTTTTGCAGACAGCTGGTGTGAAAATTCAACAGTTAAAAAACCGTCATTTTTAGAAAGTGGTACTAAATTATCCAGTTCCTGAAAATCAGTCATGAAATCAGTTAGTTTTTTAAAATTATCTGTACATTAATATAACATCAATGTTAAGGACTGTAATATGAAGGGTACTACATAAAAGACCAGAACTCTCAGCCCTGTTTGGAATATCACAAAGACAGAAATCACTCTCAAATCATCAGAAGCTAGAACTACCACAGAATTTCTACAAAATAATAATTAACTTATTATTTTAAAAGGTTGAAATAAACCTATTATTAATTTGTAAAGGACCAGCCACATCATCTAGTGTCTGGGTTGCTTTGTCTTTGTTTTTCTTTTCTTTTCCCAACATATAATCGTAATGTAGACTAGAATTTATACATAATTCCTGAATAATACTTCCCTTCTTATCTCCAAGTTGAAAATATTGATTACATTTCTTCCATTTTTTAAAGCTTTGCACAGTCTCCATATAAAAGGGTTTGACTGCTATGGAGATAGGTTATACACGAGCAAAAAACTGCACTGGGTTTTTCGTTGTTCTCCCCTGCTGCTCCCTGGACCTTTCTGACAGAAACTTCAGTTTGTTCTATGGGTCCCTTCAGCTAACTCTCAGCATAAAGATTTAAAGATAAGTCATTTCAAAATGGAACTTTACTTCTTTCATCATTCAAAATTAATCTCAGTGGAAATTTACAGTGAACTATCTTAAATAAAATAGAATAATATTATTTGAACTGAAATATCCCCCCACAGCCCCCTGGAGCTCTTTGGCTAGCTCAGTTCTTTCAGAGGGATATCTCAGCAGCAAGACAAAAGATTCAAAAGAGGCTCTTACCCCTGGGATTATTCCAAGGCTTTGTTCTGGAAGGCTACCAGGGGTGAAAAAGAGCGAACAAGGAAGAACAGGGCCTTATCTAGTCTCTTGCTCAGGAAAAGATAGCTGGAACTCAGCCAACCAGGTCAAGAAAGGAAGGAAGGGTCAAACCATACAGGCTATAGGCTTCAGGGGTCCTGAGAAAAAAACATTCCCCAGAGAAATACAACATTGAACTTTTAAGAAAGATGTTCATGTTTTCTGTGCACATACAAGGCCTCTCTAGAAGCCTCTGAAAAAATGAAATAGAAAATATGAATTCTCTAAATTTCTTGAAAGAAAATCAGTAATGAGCTTTGGAAAATGAGACTGTGGATGGTATTTAAAGTGAGAAATTATGCATTATGAAATTATGTTACTACCAGTTGAAAAGCCTCAGTTCTTGGAGACTAGGGAGGATGGGGGAGAATGTTTACCTAAATTTGTTAAAGAATAAATTAGCTACTCAATGAAGAGAAAAGTTTAGAGTGAATGTGTCATTTTTTGTGGTTGTAAACTTTGAGTCACCTGAATATGAACCTACAGTGACCATTAGCACATAAATGTCCCAATAAAACCCTAAAGGTTTTCAACAGAATTAATGATAGCAGATAGCAAATTTACTGACAAGATTTCTTTGAAGTCATTCTGAAGAAAATATTTCTATTTTCAGAAAATTTGACAGTGATAGCAAAATAAAATTTAGTAAGTAATATATTTAAAGGAGTAAGTAATATATTTAAAGGATTTAAACAGACTTTGGAGTTCAGATGGTTAAAAAATTTTTCAAATAATTTTTTAAAGTTTAATTTATTTTATAATGAGGTAGGTGTATATATATTTTATAATGAGGAGTAGCAGATACTTGAAAACATACACTGGGCCTCCTCATTCACTCAGAATGGTTTATGTGAGTCCTATATTTTTTAATCTTTGTAAAGTTTTTGATCTTCTAATCATTATGACTAGAGTATGGAAAGTGGGTTTTGTTACTCTTCAGAATGTGCTAAATATGCATGTAAAAATAGCATGAGACAAACACAGAAGGAAAATTACAGAGCCCAATGAATAAGAAGGAACACAAAGTACATCTCTAACAAAGACTTTAAAGGATAATAATTATCCTTAATATGTGGTCAGTTATCCCCACAGGTATTATTATGTTGATTGGAATATATTAGAATAGGACTCCTAACTTACTATAGCTGTCACTACCAGTTATAAGTTCTACAGTTAGAATTATTCCCAGTTAACAGTATCTGGACATAATTATTAGTCTGATAGGTTGCAAACCTGATCAAAAGCCCAGGGCACCTGACTTGGATGTGAGGTGACTTCGAGAGATGTGTTGCTAAATTCAACATTTTTCTCATGTTAGTGTTTTGTCTTCAAATTCTAATTTAACCACTATCAAATGGATTTACAGGGGAAAAGGCAAAATAACACTAATTTCCAGTAGAAACAAGTGGCTTAGATGAAAATTTTCTACAGAAATCCTTTCTGCAAAGATGTTCTGAAAGGAACTTGGGAATAATAGTGCACATAGATTCTTGACACTTTTCTCTAATCTTCATTGTCAGAAAATACATAAAGTTTACCTCTCACTTTGTAATTTCTCACTTCCGCTTCTAGAAACACGTAGAATTCAGATACTAAACAGACACTTCTTTAGAAAACAGACAACAGTTCAAGTTCATCTTTTATACTTTTATATGGGATAGTATATGGACCTGCGGACTGTAGACTTACTTTTCAAAAGCAATAAATAATTGTGAACTCACATCCAAGTATCCACTGAGTAATTATGTCAATAAGTGTAATACAAAGAAAAGAGTGAGTTCACAAAATAAAGAACCTCCACTTATATTCCGAGGATAATCCAACTTCTCTGTACTTGGCTCCAGAACTGCCTGATAAATGCAGGGCAGGAAGCAGGAAAACAAAAGTCAAACCATGAAAATACCTTATTTTTTTTAGTAAATTGCATTTTAACATAATTACATTCAACTGAAAAAGCTTAGTTTATATGGTCAGAAAAAATCAAGCAAAATATCAGATGTTAGAGACAAAGGGAATTGTTACAGACTACAACACAGACAGACTGATGTAACATTATTTTTGAAAATTTCACATGACCACATCTCACAGAATAATTTTATCAAGGAAAAGATTTCTAAAAATTATTAACTAAAGAAAAATCTTTTCCCCCTGCCACTCTGGGTTTTTTTTTTTCCATTCTAAAGAGTATCTTTTCGCATGGTCTATGCTGTGCATTCTCTCCTGCTACCTCTTGCTGAGACACTGGTCATTATTCATACATTTTCATCAGAAATTGCTAGTAATTTCAGTACAAGGCAAGTACTCATAAAACTAAAAATGCCATTCAAGAATGTCCTCAGCATTACACACTGTATTATGCAATCATGAACTACTGTATCAGTGTGTTTTAGCCTATGACAATATTAATCTAGAGCAAAATGTTAGCATTTCACATGAAGAATGGTGCAGTGACTTTTGAAAATATGAACTGTGATATCTGTTATCAGTTCTGCTGCAAATTGGTTGAGTTACAGACCAACATCTCCCATGCCTCTAAGCCTTTTCAAAATGTATTGTAGACATTTGATAGTGTTTTTATATTAACGAAACCTCCTTCAAGAGACATCATTTCTCCTTCACAGTTCTCTGATTTCCTGTTCTGACTACATATTAGCTAGCACTAGGGAAAGATTTCAAAAAAAATTCAAATTATTGAAAGTACTCATAAAAGTTTTGAAAAATGGAAAAAGAAACTATTAAGTCACTTACAAGAAGCAGTCTAGAAAATAAGTAAAAAGAAGTTTGGGTGGAACATACCACTGTAATAAGAAAATTATCCCTTACTCTTTCATTTTTGATGTGCTGGAAAACATGAAACAGATTTTTTGAGGCTCTTAATTTGTTATATTTATGTTCAAAGTTTCCTTTGAAATCACCTGAAAATTCTTTCGGGGTGATTAAAAATGTGTAGTATGTACTAAAATGCATCAAACCTATACTCAATTCACAGTGTTCTGATTCTGAAATAAGTTAACCTTTTTTGTTTTAATAAGAAAACTTGAAAAAAAGCCTTAATCTTTCATATCATAAGTTAACTATACCCTTCAGCAATGTGGTCTCCAGGGAGTTTACTTATATATTTACACACAGTTGTCTCAAGGTAATTGAAAATAATTTTTTAGCAATTTTAGTCTCCTTCTTCTTCCCTTAGAACTATGCATTCTAGATACTGATGGTAACAGGATATGACTCATGAGATCAAGAAAGGCGAAATAAAAGCTCCTTGTTCTCCTTATTTCTTTCCAGCAAGACACGAGGCATTATATTAAAGTCCAGTTTATATCTTTCTGAAAAAAATATATTCAGCACAATATTTGCTGTCTAGAAAACTCTTTTCTGCAGTACTTCAAATGTAATTCCATCTGAATATGTGAGATCTAAAATACAGATGCTCCAAATTGACTGCACTGTAAAGACCTATAGAAATAAAGGAGGAAAAATATTTTCTCTTGTTAATTGTTGATTTTATTTTTTTATTGCAATGCCTGTCATTGTCCTGCTGAAGATTTCAATATTGATGTGATAAAAAGAATTCAAGTTAGTTTCATGAAGACTAGACTATGGATATGCTACAGGTTTTCAGAAAACCCATACCTGTTTTTATGTAAAATTTTGCAGATACAAGAGAGTACCAAACTTTCAATGCAATCCAAGTGAGCAAGCATGTAGATGTCAAGAGAGATAGTTTAACTACAGACTATTAATCTGTCCAGCTACAGAATTTCAGCCATCCATTTCAACATCAGATTCACTGACATGTATGTACCAAATTCTGATCTAATGCATTCATTTGTGTTCTAAAATTTCAGATGAAATCAAATTAGTTTTCAGCAGGGATAGTTACTACAGATTAGTTCACCTGAACTATTGTAAGCATTAATTCTTTAATCCATATATTAAAGCAGGGCAAGAACAATACTACCAACCTGCTGAGGCCCTCAAACTGGTTTCTGAGGAGACAGCAGCCCAATACAAAGTAAAAATGGAGGACATTGAGGAAGTGTCCAGACTGAGAAAGCTCATGTACTTTTTTTGTGAAAGGGGCTTCCCATTGTGGTGAAGGAGTTCACCTCAAGTGCTTGTTCATGAGTTCACATGACATAGAAAACACATTGGAAGAAAGAGTTTGCTGATGCATTAGCACAGCTACAGTCACATTGGAATTTCAGAGATTGACCAGTATGACTGAAGTTCATGCACAAAGGCTTTTTAGAGGAGAAGGACTAGGAAAGAAAGGAGACACTTGACTTCATGAAGCTTCATCTTGACAGGTGTGGCAAGTGAGTCAAGAGCTAATGGAAAAAGGTCAAAAGATAAGTATTTGTAACAGATCAGTTAATCTCAAAGGGAAAGAAATTAGGCATTCCCTAGTCAACTGAAAGAAACTCAAGTTTCATGTCTTCCCTGGTAGTTATGGGAATTTTGACCTCTTGAAATGTCCTGGGAGGGCAAAGGGAAAGCTGCAAACAGTCCAGAAGTTTGTGGATGTGTTGAAGAAAATTTCTTGACGTAAGTGATCAAAGGGCCAACTGGCTTTCTTCACAGAAAAGGAAGAAGTGATTAAGGAAGTGAATATGTAGGGTAGCCTTGGCAGTAGTGACCATGAGTCAACAAAGTATAAAATCCCATAGGAAATGAACAGAGCAAACAGTAAAATCCCTGTTGAGAATGCCAGAACAGATTTCTTCTTGCTGAGCAATGTAGCTCACATTTTCCGATGGAAAATGGCCCTGAATGAGAAAAAGGCACAGGATAGCTGGTCATCTTCACAGAGAGGCTCCTCAAACAAGAGATAGGGAAAAATGAGCATTCACAGCAGGTAACTGTCATAGATGAACTGTATTTCAAGAAGATTTAAAAAGAGATGTGAGCAAAGAGCTGACCCAGGGGAACACACATTATTTGTGTTTTCAAGGCTGGAATTAGGAAAGCCAAAGCACAGCTGGAACTGAAACTAGTGAGGGATGTGAAGGGCAAAGACAAGAACATATATAAGTACACTAAGTGTAAAAGAAGGTCTGATGTAAATGGAAAACAATGTTTAGAGAGACTGGAAACTGACCATCTTGGGAAACTAAAATAACTTCTAAAATTACTTGTGGTGTACTCCAGTGTCTTTGTACTTCTTTTTTTCCAATTTCTTTTTTTTCAATTTCTGGAAAACTGGAGGACTGCCCCCAGGATGCCCAGCTCCCAGCAGCCAGGTTATGTCACACAGGAGAGTGAGCACAGCCCACTCCTATATCCCTGTAGTGGATTTGGACCATTTAAATACAATAAGAATAAAGCTTGCATCTCACCTACCAGTTTTCACTTGCTCCCTGTCTCCAGCAGCCTTACTTTGCCACACTGTTGCCTTTTGAGCCCTAAAATCAAGAGCCAAACAAGGCTGGGTGATAAAATGCAGTTACTGTTTAATAAATGACACATGTGCCGATGTGCACGCTTGAAAATGCTCCAAAGCTGCACTCATGACATAGGGGACATCCAGTTTTATAAGTTTAGTACAGCAGCATAAGTGAGAAGAATACCTAATTAAAACACAGGTAATGAAGAGATTCCTCCTCTTGGTTCAACCCCTTCTGAAGCCCTGCTCCTTGCTAGTAGTTTATGTCTTATAGGAAAGTGTCTTGGGAAGGTATCTTGTCCTTGATTCCCATAAAAAGCAAGATTAGAACAGACCTTCAAGAATTTTTTTTTTTTTTTTGTCTAACAGGAAAAGCATTTGTGGCAAGATGTTCTCCTCTGCCACAGAATTTATCTGTTCCATCAGCTGGTGCAACAACTCAGGGCAACTCCCCTCTCATATGAATGGGTGAGACAACCCAAGCTGGACAGCTGTCTGGTAGTGTGTTATCTCTGCGACTGTGAAGGTGGCATTCCCAGCTGACAGTAAATATTTTGCCTTGAGAACAAATTGAAGATAAGCCTTGGATTTTTGACTGTCACAAATATCACTTCAAAGACTATCAAACCTGCACAAAACTTTCACGAGAAGTCTTCTTCACATTCCCTGGAAACATATAGAGCTTTTCCTTGAAGCTGGGACTCCTCCTCTGGAGGTTGAGTGAAAGGACTCTGCGTAACCCATCATCAATTCAGTGGTAAGTTACATTGAATCCTAATATATCTTATTTCTTTGTAGCTACATATATAGCTATAGCTATATACCTCTACATCGTGCACCGTTTTATGCAAACCTATTAGTAGTTCTTTTGTTAACCTGTGTAGTAAGTAAAAATGTTTAAGACCTTTTGTCCGTTAATCCTCTGTGTATTCAATAAATAACTCATTTTATATTAGACAAAATTTGCCATTTTTAAGAACTTGTGAGCCAGGGTGGTTTAGGTGCAGGTCACATGCATTTAAGCTGTTGCTTAAAGTCTGAACATAAGGCAGGTGTGTTTAATGTTTGCTTTATCCATAACAGTGCTGGAATTAAGAAACTGTGTAACTATACAATACTAGTCTACAGAGCTACAAATATACATGCAGAATGCATAAAAGCAAAAATAATTTTTGCATCAATGGGATCCTTAGTGCCCATCCCCTCAGAGAAATCACAAGTAGGCTTGGCAGAAAGACATGGGGCTTGTACTGTGCAGCTTCCCATAGGCATCAGTTCAAGTTTAACTGTTCACTGTCCTTGGACATTCCTGGAGCTTGTCCTCATTCAGCTCACTCTTTTCTGGGATCATCACCCCGGCCAACATCTTTTCTCTAGAGAGGGTGTTTACCCACCTCTGTCTGAGACTCCATCTTTCTAAGATCACTTTCTCTTTCCAGACTTAACTTTTCTCGCAACTCCTTTTTGCAGCCCCTTGGTTTCTCAATTTATTGTGCTGAAGTAGAGCTCATGGTCAATCTCCCTACTACAGTTCTGTCTCATGTCTCTCAATCTGGATGAGCCACTTTTGCCTAGTCCACTTCTCAAAATCTGCCAGCAATTTATGCTGGTTGTAGTTTGCAAGGCTTATGCTTGGAGAGTTAAAAATCTGCATTACAGATATTCATTGCTTATCATTCTCCTCACCCTTGACTGTCTGACACCTCTCAAAGTTCACTGTTTCAGACTACATCACAATTTTGACAGCTAAGAAAGCATTAACCAGGTTACAGAAAGGCTGACATTGTGACAACATAATTAAATTGGACATGCACAAGCAATGAGGTTGAAAAAGCGCCAAAGGAAACAACTGATAATATTGCAAGACCAAACTAGCATTTTTTTTTTAATAGAATGGCAACAGGAAGATGATCCCAATGACCAGAAAACAGCAAATGTAACACTCATCTTCAAGAAGGCATAACTGGGGAACTACTGGCCAGTCAACTTTGTCTCAGTGCCTGGGATGACCACTGAGGAAATCCTCCCGGAATCCACATCTAGACTTCTTAAGGACTAGGCAGTGTTACAGAACAGCCACTATGAATTTATAAAGAGAAAATTGTACCTGAAGAAGCTGACACAATTTCAAGATGAGATCTCTTGCTCATTGGATATGGGGAAAGATGTGGATTTTGCTTGCCTTGACACTAAGACATACAGAATGGTATCTATAGCACTCCAATAGGCTGAGGGACAGGTGTCTTGGCAAGAGTATGGGAACACTGCCCAATTGGGTAGGGATGTGATCTGGCTAGAGAGGAACTTGGCAAGAGACACAGTAAGAAGGTGTTCTTTAGGTATGTCAGCCAGAAAGAGGGCAAAGAAATCATTTTCTCTCCCTGATGACCTGGACTGGCAAACTGGTAACAACAAATGAGAAAAGGGCTGAAGAAACTCAACTATGTTTTTGTCTCAGACTGTCAATCTCTTTTACTTTTCCCAGACCTCCTGAGTTGATGGACTGGAGGAGCAAAGTCCCTTCCACTCCAGAAGATCAGGACTGACAACACCTGAGGAACCTGAATGTACATTTTTCTGAGATGCATCCCATAGTCTGGAGGGATGCATAGTCTGGATGGTTTGGCTGATGTATTTGTCAAGCCACTCTCCCTCAGATTTGAAAAGTCATCGCTGTCTGATCAAGTCCCAGATGACTGGAAAAAAGGAAAAATTGTCTCCATTTTTGAAATGGGTAGAAAGGAGGATCCCTGGAACCACCAACCTGTCAATCTTGTCTCTGTGTCTGAGAAGACCATTGAAGAGAACCTAGAAGCTCTATTTAGGCATGTGGGGGAAATGGAAAGTAATTTGAGACAGCAAGCAGGGCTGCACCAAGGGCATGTCCTACCTGACCAAGCTAGTGGCCTTCTGTAGTGGACAAGGGAAGGAATGTCATCTACCTCAACATCTGTAAGATGGCCCTTGACACCATCTCTCACAATATCCCTCTCTAAACTGTAGAGAGATGTATTTGGTGGACAGAGTATTTGATAGATGTAGAATTGTCATCTGTACAGCATTGACCAAATGGTTTAATGTGTGGAGTTCGGTGGTGAGAGGTGTCCCTCAGGAGTCTATATTGAGATCAGTGCTGTTTGAATTCTTCATTAGTGATACAGACAGTAGAATTTGGTACAGTAATGAAGATGCCTCTATTGATTTATTTCATCAATGTAGAAAACATAAACCATGTTCAAACTGAACTTTAACCAAAATCAGAACCAAAAATAACTGTTTGATTTCAGTTTGTCTATTTATTTATTTTAAATAGCCTCATATTCTTATCACAAATCCAATTATTTTCTTTATGGCTAGTAGGAAAAATATAAAATGAAACTTCAACAACAGAAGATATTTCTATTGCAGGATTTTTTTTTTCTTCTTTTATATTTACAAAATTTATAGTAGATTGCAATCTGAGTTCAGCTTCAATTTCAAAAGGAGGTAAAATATAAAAGCCCACTCCCTGCCACTTATTTGCATTTCCTTCCAATCACCAGTGAAGTATATCTAAAACTAAATCACACAAATTATGAAGGAACTTGTAACAGGTTGTTGTAAAGGAGAGCATAGTTTTGTCTCTTAAGGAAATAGTGGCAATGGCAAAAAAATGATGGCAAGTTTTAGGCAGATTATTTTCTCCTTACATGTAGCCATAACTTTCAACTGCTCTTTAGATTTTCAGTCTGTATGATGCCCCCCAAAGGGCCACACATACTTATTCCATGTCACACTGGGGACTATAATTTCCATCACACAGCTTTATTTCCTGCACATTGGTTAGGATGTTTGTCATTCAGAATGGTTGGAATATACCCCTTTCCTTCTAGAAAATGGCTATGAATCCAAACTGCACACAGTTAACAGCACTCTAAACATCTATAAAAATATACTGTATTTCTGTGAAACCAAACAAAATCTGTGCTCTCTTCAGTGCTCCCAAAGTAAAAGTAAGTCAGAGGACACTCTCCATTAACCAAATTGAGAGATAATAAATCATTCATAGTTCTCTTTTCTTTTATAAAAATATAAAAAATAACAGAACAAATTCATGGTATTTAATTTAAGAATATCTATTTATCTTTCAAAGAAAAAAGCTACATAGCTCTAAAATAACTCATGTTTAAGCAAGATGGCTCTTCCTCTTCAGTGAATAAGTTAGATAAAGGTTTAAATCTTGCTTAGTACTTTAGTTCTTGCTTCATCCAGGTGAGCTGGTAGAAAGGTATATGCAGTTTTACAACTGAGATCCCAAATTGTCATGGTCTGTTCTTTTTTTGCAGCCACCCATAATATTTTTGATAATGGTTGTGTTATCACTGCAGTTCTTTAGTGTTTAACTAACTTTCAGTATTTCCTTCAGAGTCCCCACCTTTATTTGGCATCCTTCTTAAATTCAAACCCCTAAAACTTCACATAGTACTTCAGCTTGCACCATATCAAAGTAAAAAGTGAAAAGATAGCTTGCTCTGTTTTAGAGACATTATATATGAAATTCTAAGTGCAGCCAGGTATTCTGCAATGGCATATAACCTCTAGTTCGTGTTTGTGTTATGTTTTGTTTAAAACCCTTAGGCATTCTCCGTGAAATGGCTATTACTGACTGGGTCTCCCTCCTATGTCTGTGTTCCCTTAAGTAAGCAACACTTTGTAATTGGTTACAGAGCCTGAAACTTTGCCTGGGCTGGTAATCTTCCACAGTGTGGCTTAATCTGTGAATGTAATGAACAGCCCGCATTTTATCTTTCAGAGTACTAATGAAAAATATTGAATATCTGTACTCACTACACACTTCTGTTTTGATTATGAACCACTGATAATTAGTCCCTGCAAACAGGTTCTAGCCAGTGTAATCCATAATGTATTTTGTACTGTATTCTCCAAGGTGATCTGTCAAAATGTAAAATCTGAAACTGGTAAAACCCTGATATAAGTGAAGATATCACATCTCCTGCTTCTCCTCTCTCCACAAAATATTTTATTTCATCATAGAAAAAAAAATCAGACTCATCTTCTGCAATGTGTTCTTTGAAACACTGTGTTACTTGGCACTTTTTGTTTTCTCACACTTTCTAGATGTATTTCAGCATGTTTTTATTTGTTGATATTGACAAATAAATTCCAGCATGATTTTGAGAACTGATGAGGAACAGGTTTAGTTTCCCATTTACTTATTTGCAGACATACCTTTATCATTCATTTTTATTGATGTGTGCTTCTCTAAAAGTGATTCAACAGTGAACCCTGAAGTTTTGAATCTTAGGTTTATCTGTCTATGAAATCCAAATACAGATGTTTGTGATAAGGGAACAGACATGACACTGTGCCTGTTTCTCAAGCCCAGCTAGCCTCGGCACCAGTAACACTCCAGTGGGATCTTTTTGCTCAGTGGCGTCTGTGTGGCGAAGGCAGGAGGATGAAAAGAAGGACTCCAGAGCTGCTGGGTCACAAAGAGTTTATTGGTACTCCTGCATGGAGCCCTCACCTCGGGTGTCAGCGTGTCCCGAGACCATGACTTAACCTCGAGGGGGACCTTTTAACCGGGGGTGTAACACAGCGGGGGTTCAACTAGGGACCAATAAGGTTTAATGGGGAAGCAGCTCATATCATAAACAAATGTAAAAAACAACCATACACTGAACATTAGAAGGTGACAATCAGGATCCTGCCCAATCACTCAATGTCTCTCAGAATCTGCCAGAAGTGGGGAGCGACCCCAGAAATGATGGACAAGAACTGGAGGCTGCCTTCCAGGTGATGGGCCGTTAACTGTCTCTGGGGGGAAAACTTAGGGAAAACACAGAACCAATCACATAACTGTCACTGGGGAGAAAACAGGGATAAACCAAAAGTGGGTAACAGAAAGCATACCAGGAACAAACCATTTTACAAAAGAACATTAACTTATGAATTAAACTTAAAATTGAAAAATGCACTCCCACAAAACCAGAAATTTTTTGCAGTTATATAACTCTTCCTCTCACCAAATTCAGGTCAGTACTGTAGATGAGCTACCAGTCTTTAGAAAAAAACCCCAAAACTGTTTCAGACATTTTCACTACAAACCCACTGAGAATTTCTATGACAACATTCCCTGAAAATATTGCTCTGAATGGTAGAAAAAAGAAATTATTGATAATAATTATTGTTTGAAACTGTCAAACAACAACAACAAAAAAGGGGGAAATAATGAGTAAAATTAACAGTAAGAAAACCTTTTCCTCTGTATCCTTACAGTGGCCTGAAAAAGGCAGAAGTCCAATGATTTTCCATATGTTGCTTCACAACATCAACACACATAACAAAATCATTCTATCTCTTGGAACAATAAATATGATTTATGCCTCTGAAAAGGGACTTAAAAAGTAAATCTCTTGAGCAGCTCCAATTATTTATCTTTGAGTAGCAAGAACCCAAATCTTTTTTTCTTGCCATTGTTGCTGAGTAGTTAGCAAAAAAACAAAATCTTGACAGGGAGTTATACTTAAACAAAAATCCTAATAGTTCTTTTTCAATAAAGAATACTTACAGAAAACATTTCTCCTGATTCATATTTAATATCCAGCCTAGTTTCAGAAGATACTGCAATTAAAAGGGCATTGATGGCAATGATTTCTGATTTATAGTGTGAGCCTAAGAGAGCAATGTTAGAATTGATAGATTTTTAACTCTCAGAAGATAACTTTGTCTTTAATTAGATAAGCTTTGCAATATTAAAGCTAAAGTTAGATAAATGTAAAAGAGCTTATAAGCACCACTGAAACAACTAAATTTTATGACATTAGCTCTGGGGCATATAATTGCAAAATTACATAGAGACAAACCCAGGAGAGAGAATGACATGCAAATTTTTTTCTGTTTGTCATTTCTTGTGATGGCAATTTTATAAACAAAATATAGGAGTATTTTAAATAATGTGCATAGATGTCTCCATTCAAATAAATCATCCATTGTGGGGTAAAAAAGTTTACAAAAAATGACCTGTCTAAATAGTTGGAAGCTGAAATGAGTAAAACAGCCACAGCTGAACTCTGGGAACACACATATGAAGGGTCCTACAGAAGGAGATATTCCAATGACACAATGGACTTTTATAGGAGTATAACAAAAAAAGTGAGTAAGAAGAGCAAAAAATATTTAGGCTGAAATACTAGGGTGCCATAAAAAATGGTAGCTATGGTTTGATTGGAGTTTTTTGTACTATGCTAAAACTCTCATAGAGAAACTATGAAAAAAGACCATGACCAACCTAGAGCCTCAAAAAAGGATATCCAGCTCTTCAAACTAGCTGTAAACACTATTATTATTATTATTATTATTATTACTACTACTACTACTACTACTACTACTACTTCATGTTAACAAAGAGCACTTGGTCTTGAGGCATAAGAGAGAAAGTGAATAGAGAAAAAAAAAGTGGTGAGGCTGACTTGAAGGGGGATCTGTTAGAGGCACAGATGGCAGTAAGAAAGTAAACATTTAATATTCTCAAGAACAGTAGGATAATTCAATAGAATTTAAAAGGAATATATGCAGTAAGCATTCTATAATAAGTCTCAGAAATAAAGTCCCTAATTACTCTTGAATATCTCTGAAGGAAAAGGGATTCCAAGACAATAAATGTGTTGCTATGCTTTGTGGATTTCAACCATGAGACCTGGAACAAAGCATGGTCCTCAAAGGAGGCTGTTAAGAAAAATTCTCAGTTTGACCACTCACTCACAGGACTTCCTAGCAACCATAGTCCTACCACCAGAGGCTGTCACAGCTGGGACAGAAGGCCCTTCCCAGTGGGCATCTCCAATGAGCCAAAGGGTACCACCCTCAACTCCCCACACACCCTGCTCTCACACGGTCAGACAAGGTTTCCTTACCATCTTAACCCTGGGTTTTCCTTAGAAGAACCTCAGATGTTTTATTGTGTGAAACAATTTATTCAGGGTGCAGCAACACAGAACAGCTCGAGGTGGTGCCTCCAAGGAGAGACTCCCAACAAAGGAACCCCTGGGCTTTTGTACTCTCACAGTCTGATCCCCTGGCTGGTGTTACAGGTCCCAGAGTCATTTGGCTGTTGGGCCAAGGGTTGGCAGTTCCTGCCTCTTGCCTTGGGCTCCCACCCAGAGCTGAACCTGCAGCTCCCAGTGCAGCTGCTGCCCGAGCTGCCTGCATTGAATGTGTTCCTCAACAAGATATCCTAGGGTAAGTGTCCCCCTCTACCAGTCCTGGATAGTAGATATAAATCTTATGAATTTTTAAGAGCAGTGGTATTGGTGGTTAAGTGCCGTCTGTCTTCCAGATACCCTCCAAATACTTCCCTGTTTCTGTTGGAGAGTAGTTAATAGTAATACAATGGCCCTTAGTTCCAGAGTTAAAGCTTCTTCAGGTATTTGATGATGGAAGAGCTTTTGGAGTAAATAACAATTTGACTAGTAGATCTAAACTTACAGTTAAGTTGCACTGCCACCATCATTGGCTTTGTTTACAAACAATAATAAATGTTAATTACATAACAGTGTAAAAATAGCTATATTCACAGTATTTAATTAATTTTTATGTGACCATTTACAAAAGTTAAAAATCTTTTGCATTTAGCTGACAACTAATGTGTTGTTTCCACACCTCTGAATCTTAAAGATATAATATCCATTTAAATATTTGCAGAGGAAAATTCACTAGGAAATCTATTAAAATTTTCACTACACAGGACATTTTGAGATGAAAATTCTTCCTCACTTTTATATATTTTTTTTAGCTTTTCTCTTTTCCCTCCACTTCCAAATGCATATATTCCCTTCCCATGCTTAATTAACCAAGGCAGAAAGCACAGCTGATGCTGCATCTAATAATTAGTAAAGAAAGCAATATAATTGGAAGGTTTTGGGGTGTAAGAAGCAAGAATCTTAAAAAAATGTAGACTAATATTAATGCAGTTTGCAAAAAGGAATTGCTGAAAGGAAAAGTTAAACTAAACAAACTAGCCTGCAAAAAGAAACCATTAATGCCCTTATTTACAGCTGTTTCAGCAAAGCTGCTGGCTGCCAGTGTTCTAAGTGAAACCCGAATGAGATCCTAACTGCTGTCAGAAAGGCAGCTTTGGCAAAGGACCACACAGCAATTTTTTTTTCCCAGCCAGCCCTTCTAGGCAAAAGAGAATAATGGTTGTGAATGGATTAAGAGTTCACAGAAGTGTATCATTTACACTCAGGAATGTTTCTGATCTCACTACTTGGCCAGATTTCCTCTAGGGCTTTGGTTCAAGAGGAGGATCCATAGTGAGAATAAAATGCATTGTCCCACAGGGGGCAAATTATTACAGAAGTACAACAGAAATCCCCTTTTGGCAGCAAAAATCATTCCTGTCTACTTCTCATAGACAAATGACATACAAACAAAGAAAAGCACAAAAGAAAGTATATTTTAGATCCCAGTATGATAATTTAAGAAGCCATACTTATGCTATCTCCATAAAATGGCAGGATTTGTACAAGTTTTAACTTTTACACAATGGTCTTATTAAATCTTCTATCTACTTAAAGCTGCTGTGCCAGTAAGATTGAATATTATATTTGCCTGCTGTGTTGATATACAGATGAAAGTTGGGCATTATTTCAATTGTAGTTCAGTGGGGAGTTATCTTGCCAAGGATATTCTTATTTTGGAAAATTATCAAAATACCACAAAAAGCACGTCTTTCTGTCTAAATAAACAGGATGATTCTGAAAAGTGGCTCATACAAATAAGCAAGACTCTGTGGTCAGAGACTCAGATTTTGTGATTTAAAAATCAGATGGAGCGATGATATTAAAAAATAACCACATTTCCAGCATTTCATAATCAGTCCTGTGTTGCTACTACTGACTTGGTGTACTGGCAACTAAGCATATTCTATAGTAACAATATCAGCAATGGAGGTCTTTATTAGGTAATGGCTTTCAGGTATAGCCTGAAACTGGTAAGTAATAAGCAACAACCAGCAAGCAAGAAATTTAATTTTTAAACTACTATAGCACTAACCCATGAAAAATCTCAAACTTAATACACCATAATTAAATAAAGACAAAATGTTTATTCTTATCCAGTGGGCAGTAGATATGTGCATATCTTTGTTGGAGTATGTTTGGGATGCAAAATATTTGTGCATTCAAAAAGAAATAGAACAAAAGTTACTTAGAAGGTATTGTAAATTACTGTTAACCTATTAAGTTAGTAAACTGAGCTAAAAAATCATAGAACTTGGAGAAATATGCTTTTAATATTTTTACACAGCTGTAGGTATCTGATCATGGGTACTATTTGACATCGTCCATCAACAATTCCTAGCAACTGAAATATTTCCTCCTTCCAAACATCCAGTAGTTGACATTGAACCTGGTAAAACTGTCTTCATGGATGTGAAGTCTCCCTCACCAGATACAACAATTTCTTTGTGAAATAGGTCCAAAATTTCACAGCAGAATTTGGACACAAATTGGAAGAGCAAGGGTGGCCTCCTATTTTTGAGACAAGACTTCTGACAACCATGCCAAAAAAGTCTTGTGCAAATATTATGACCAGGATTTCTGCACTTAAGGAAATTTCAGAGGCCAGTATATTTAAAAGAGAGGATTGAAATTTACATGGGGAAATTGCAATCCTGGAGTACCCCTTCAGAGCAGGACACAGGAGAAGAGAGATGCTTTGTCTGGATTCACTCAGAGGTGTATTCTGAGCATTATTACTCCAAACACAGGAATGTAAAAATGCAAGATTGTAAGTAGGTATACAAGTATATAAGAAAGGGCATTAGACAAAACAATTAATTTGGACTTTCTGAACATAAGGTCTTTTATTCAAAACACCAATGCATCTAAAATGGGGTCAGGAACAGCTTCTTTCACTAATCTCAGTTCTCTGTAACTGTTACAATTATTAGCTGCAAGCTATTTGCAACTTTGTCCATTTTTTGGTGTACTTCTATAAGCATCAAAAATTGCTATTCTTTTTTCTGTAGGAATGAGATAGAAAACATTATTCCTCTCTTTCCCAGATATTTTGATATGAGGTTTTGAAAATATACAATTTCTTCTATATGAAGAGCTTCAGGTGTTCATTTAAAGAAAAGGAATTAACACTAGAAATCCATTTAACAGCAGCAGCTGAACCTGGACTGTATCTTTTATGGGGAACCATACTTCAAGACTTACTGGAAGGCTTCAGGAGGCTGTGAAACAGTATGGACGACTTCCAGCTTCAGATACACTTTAGGAAAAAGGGGAAAATCCTCCCTGTACATGCACAAGCAATATACCAAAAAAAAAAAAAAAAAATTGTGAAACAGGAATGGAAGGAATTTGATTTGCCTGCTTTCTCATCCTGTGTAATTGATACAGCAGTACATTAGAGGAATTTGCCTTAGTAACTGAAGATTTTAGAACAAAGCCAGTCTACTTAGGAGAGCTCTACTTATAATACAAGATAGAATAACTGTACTTAATTCTACTTAAACTTATACTACAAATCACATTAAAATCTCTATGTTACACGTTACCCTAAATCACAATGCAAGAGTGTATAAAAGGGCCCACATAAGATGTGAAATTATCTGCAAGGAAGCTCTTTCTATTAGAAAAAATCTTCATGAAATTAGCTTTGTCTTTAAATATCATATTCTTCTATGTTTGTCTCCCTGTAAATGTTAAGTTTTATGATATTTCTGTCATCTTGTGGAAAAAGACTGCTAAAAAGTAGGATGAGTTCATATAATAAAAGAATTCCATAGAAAGAAATTTTTATCAAACGTTAGAATATTACATAAAGGAAGTAACTGAACTTCTGAGCTGGTCATGGACTAGTTTTAAAAAAGGTAAACAAAGCCTCATATTTTGACAGAAAAAATAAGGTAACCAGTATTTAAAAAAAAATAAAGTATTCATTGATGTTTTTCATATGAATAAGGTCTTTTACTTTCACTTTGGAAAGCTTGGGCTAGACTAGACTTGTATTGCAGATGTTGCTGCAAAGAGGTGAGCAGACACTTATACTAAAAATACTGCACCAACAATAGCTCTGACACAGGAAAAAACACCTCAGTACATTTACAGATAATTATTCTTTAAACAATATATATCAAAGAGAGCAACAGAAATCTGTTTACAAAGACAGGCTACTGAAGCATAAGGAAATTTTTACAGAATTGGCATTATTACATATTTTTACAGACTTCCAGCAAAATGTAAAAGGTGCAGGACAGGGACACCATTCCAGACCCATTTTCCTTTAGCTAATGTTGACAATTAACCAAAAATTACCCAAGTATCAGGACTGGTTCATTCAAAAAGAGACAACTGAGAAGGGACCTCACCTCATCAATGTCTGCAGGTGTCCGAAGGAGATGTGCCAAGAGGGTGGAGCTGAATTCTGGGTGCTGAGCAATAGGACAAGAGGCAATGGGCAGACACATGCACAGGAAGCTCCACCTGAACATGAGGAAGAACTTTTAAACGCACAGGTAAACATGTACTGGAACAGGTTGCCCAGAGAGATTGTTGCATCTCCCTCACTGGAGGTATTTAAGAACTCTCTGGATGAAATCCTGTGCTAACTGCTCTGGGATGACCCTGCTTGAGCAGGGGGGTTGAACCAGATGACACACTGTGGTATATCCCGTGATCCATTTTGTGCTTCTGTGAAAGCCTCTAGTACTCTTCCTTGACTGTTTCTGATGTAGAAGTTTTCTTTCACAATGAAATAATTAATTAGGTTTCTAACAATAAAGTTACTTTTAAAGTTCTTGTGTAATCATAAGTTATTCGTCTATCCACTGAATCCTAAACCTCTTAATCCTCTTACTCATCACTTTCTTGATGACACGAATTAAAATATAACGAAAAACAATCACTTTTGTGAGATCCCTGCTGTGAGTATCTGTAGCAACACACTGATATTTAGGGGGGTCAGCAGAGAAATCCATAAGCATGGAAAGTTCTCACCCCTGTCTGAGTTCCGACACAAAGAGGCAAGAAGGAATGAGCCTGTGCCTCCATTACCTCATAGCTAGCACACATACTTTGGAGGAAAACTCCAATTCACAGAGAACCCCAGGTGACAACAGCCTGTGCCAGAGTATGGTGGAGGCTTGAAGGTTGCTTTTCTCACACATGGCTTTTTTTCCTTTTTTCCTGCCTGCTGGCTGAGCCTTGGCAAAACCTAGTTTGTGCAATGAGGCTTCACAAACACCTGTGTATTTCCAGATGTTCCTCAGTTTTAGCAATCAGAGTCAGAAAGCGATAAAGGTTGGTAAGTTAGGACACAATTAGGTCCTGATAACGCATTGAAGACAAAGTAGCTCAATTTGCTTCTGACTTAAAGCACTCCTCCTTTTCAACCCTTTCATACACATCGTACATGCAAGCTTGGGGTTGTCTCTGCATGTTGGCTTTCTATACGAAAGATAACGACTTTTGTTCATGAAAAAATATTTATTTTCAGATTTGTTGCTGTTACAGGGGCCATGCAATAGTAGAGTATGAAGGTTAAAATAAAAGTAGACTAGAATTTCACAAGTAACAGAATCTTTTCAGCAAAATACTGCTAAACTAAGTAAACATTGGTATAAAGGCAATAAAAATACCTGTTTCAGTAAACTCAATCAAGTTGTAATTATTTAGTATACCATTAAATGTTAAGTTTTTGTACTTAACTAAGAGAATCCTTGCCAGCTCTAGGTTAAATTAAGTGAATTTTCACAAAATTATCTGGAGCACAGAAGATATTTTGTACTTTTAATGCATTACTTAACTTAGTTACAATAACCCTCTTAGTGTAACAAACCATTGACATTTTCTAATTTACTAATCATTGTACTCTCTAGAGCAGGAGAAGAGATGCCTATTATGGAAGCAATAAGAGACAAATTAAATAGCATTTAAAAAGGAGGTGGTGGTATACTTCATGCAAGAAAAATATGATTTAACAGAATTTTTTCGTTTTAATACATTATTGGAATTAGCTGTCTTTTTGGCAATAATAAGTACAGGACATGGCTAATGGCATGTTTACCAGAAAAGGAGGAAAAACTCAGCAAACTGTGCTGCTGTAAAAAATATTTATATTAGTGGAACACTGCAGTGACTTTTTAAATCTTGGTGAGCTGCTTCCCTAAAATACAGTAAATTAAATATACCTGTCCTTACCAAATGTGTGAGGACTACTTATGAACTCTGAGGCAAACACAAATGCTTCCCAGGCAAATGCTGTTATTGGAGTTGTGAATAATACAATCATTAATAGAAATAATAAAGAAAATTTCTACTTTCCCTGGAGTTTATTAGATTTTTTTTATGTTTTGTAAAAATTGGGTAATACGACAGATGAAAAATAAAATGACTCCTTATTTGTTTTCATAATTATGTCCTTTTATACATCTTATAGTTCTAAAGCAATATCTTTCATAAATATCTTTCACAAATCAGGATTTCCTTCCAGACTTTACTTCTCAAAACATCTACACAAAAATTGTGATTTCATTAGAACATTCTTTTAGATATGCAACTTCAGGCTGTTTGCTGTGAAGATTTCAGACCAGACCAGATGATTCAAATTTCACTTCTCTCTGTGGTTAGTAAAGCTCACTGGAGTTTTTTGGTTTCAAATAACAGATGACATGCCAACGTAATTGACAACATCACCATCATTGTTTTCATCATCATCATCATCATCATCATCATTATCATCATCATCACAAAATAACAATAACAACAACAACAATAATAATAGTAGTAGTAGTAATAATTATTTGTGTCTTTTATCTTGTGTACTGACTCCTTTTTTTGTCTGTTCTTTGGCAGGTGTCAGAAGACACCCAAATATACTGCTCATGACACCTGTTATCTTTCAGTGCAACACTCATAAAATAATGCTATGCCAAACTTCAATCTAATTGGGTCTTTTTAACAAAATTCAAGTTGTATGTATTTGAATGACTATTTTAAAAAAGGAATTATAGCAGATATGTTTCATTTTAATGCAAAATCTATATCAGAAAAAGTTACTGATTCATTCTCAGTATATCCAATGCCATGTCATTAGGTTTTGTAAACACTTTCTTTCCATTTTGGTTTTCCCAACATGGAAATAATGAACAATCTACATCATCCTCATGGCAACTTTGACCTGGAGTACAGTACAATAATATCTATGTGGATGACTTGCAATACTGAGCTGTTCTTTCTGTTAGAGTCTTCTTTTGCAATAAGTATCCTCTATGCCCTGTTCCTGAACTAAATAGCCAGCCATTTAATTACTCATAGACAAGAGGACAGCTCTGGGTCCACTTCTTATGTGCTTCAATAAATAAAATATTCTAAAAGTTAGAAAAAATTCAACCCAAAGCAAATAAACAAACAAAAACAAAGAAACAAAAAACCAAAAAAAAACCCCACCAACAACAAAACAAAAGAAAAAACCAAACCAAAACAAAAAAAAAAAAAACCACCAACAACAAAACCAAACCATGAACCAAACCAGCTCAGAATTTAGGCTGGAACTTTCAGAACTTCTCAAGTAATTCTACAGGCAAAAAATCACCAAATTCAATCAATATCCATACACAAACTCTTTTAGGAAGACTTCATTTTTACAGTTAAATGAGTGAAATGTGGAATTATAGCTGAAAACTTGTGGAAGCAGGCAGCCTAAATGGCTAATATTACTTAAAAATTCCAATGCCACATTTATTCAGTCTTTAACAGCACTTCACTGATATTTAAAAGGAAAAAAAACAAACTTCCTTTCACTTCCTCTTCCTTTATCCTCCACTTCTCACTCTTTCCTGACCCAGCTATGCCAGAGTTATTTGTAAAAATGCAAAAAGAATACATCCCCTTACATTCCTTTAAGCTTTGACACCTTTCTTAATTATTGAAGAAACATAGGAATACTAAGCATAAATATATCTAATGTAAAAACTGTCATGTTCTACACATGACTTTATCAACTGACATTAAACTACCTTTGAAAAGACATGCTCAAAAATAGTCTTAATAGTCCTTAAAAAAGAAGTTATGTTTCACATAATGAATAGCCCTTTCTCTGCAGTCCCTGCTCCTCATTCCCTGCTCTTCCCCTTCCACTTCTATTTTTCTTCTTTTTCCTTTCCCATCTCAATTCTGTTGTAGCCAGAACCACAAAAATTTGAATATTTAGAGATTTGGGGGTTTTCACCTAGTTTGTGTATTTAAAAAAATGCTTGACCCACTTTGAGCCATATGTATACTTTATCCAACATTTCAATATACTTATAATACGCAAAAGACCAGAAAAACCTTTCTAAAGCTGTGTTAATTTTTTTTCCCTTTAAATAATTCTAGATGAGAATGCGAAAGTAGAAAGGACTATGCTATAATATGTTTTTCCATGTTAACTTTCACAGCCTTGCATAATATTAAATCATAAATCATTAGAAAACACATTAATTTTTCAGTGAACCAGATGGAAATGCCAGAGTACTTTAGGTTTCAAGAAATGTTCTGAAGTTGAGAATGACTGGAAAAAGAAATGTATTTGCTAAACAAGAAAAGGTAGATTATTGTGTATGTTTGATGCTTGCATAGCACAGCTCTGGTCATTTATGATGTCTCAGAGATGCTGTCTCAAAATGAGAAGAAACATAGAAGAAACCTCAGTGGCCTTTTAACTTCTCTATCCCATAGCATTACATTTTTAACATTTAACTTTCTTGGTTAATTCCAATGATTTTTACAGCTAAGAATTTTATGTTCTATAAGAGACAAGCTAAGAATTTTATGTTTTATAAAAAAGCAGCAGTTACAGTCAACAAAAGTTATCTCATTGTCATGCAGAGCCTAATTAGAAGATGAGGTTTAGCAAAAAGCATACAAAGCGCAGTCAGAGAGGGACAGCTCTGTGTGAAACTGCTTTTCTTGGCACAGAAAGTTCTCTGAACGTGGATGGAGATGGTGACACTGAAAAACAGCAGCACTTCTAGAGAGACTTTTCTCAGCAGCAGAACAAATGGCATGTTTCTTTACCTGCAGTGCCTTTGCTTGGTGATATTATAATTGAGTTTTCTTCATAGAGTGAAGACTAGATTTAAACTTTCCAATTATTATTAGGGAAAATTCAAGTAATGAAAAAGATAGACCCCATAAGTTTTCCAGGGTGAGACTGTCTTCCTTAAAGATGTTACAAAGGAAAAAAAGCCCTCTGACAGGGGGCTTTTACACTTTGCACAATTTACAGTTGTGGTTTACTTTTAAATAGCCAGGACAAAGGCATATTAGACTCATCTATTAGATTTTAGAAGCTGCAAATATGAGTCTTCCTGTGGCTTTGCAAAAAACCTTAAGGGGTAATCTGGTGAACGCAAATGAGTCATAATGTTTTCAATGCACTCCAATGGGAGATGACTTTCACTACAGAAGAAAACCATGATTTTCAGTCAAAGAATCAGAGAATTTTAAAAAAATTAATAATTTGGAGAATTTGTATTGAAAAAAATTCTATTCATCTTGGTGCACTTCCACTTTTCTGATGAGACTGTACATCTTGTTACACCATCTCAGAGGGTGTTCAATTGCTGTTTCAAACTAGAAAGAACATAGCAACATCTTTCAATAGAAAGCAGTGAAACCATAGCTGTTTGGCATTTGGAGTGACGAGTTTAAAAGGGGATCGGCCTAGGTGTAAATACAATGATTTTTCAGTAAGATATTGAAAATATGAATCTCTGACACATCACAAGAGCATGTATTACTCAAAGTTTTTCATCCAGCATTGGAGGCACACCCAGAGAAGGCAAGTTAAGGATTTTCTTAACAGTGATAGGAGCATGTCAAATCCAAGTGAGGGCTGTAATATGGACCCAAACTGGTATGAGTGAGACTGTTTTCCCCAGGAAATATATGTGCTTTGGCAATGTAATAAAGTAGCTGAAATAGGCACTATTTACCATAAACAGAGATTTGTCACTCAAGCTCCAAGCAGGCAACAACTCCAGAGAGGATAAGATGCATGGAAGAAATATTATCATGAAATGGATGAGAAGAAAAGAGGAAGAACAAGGCTTGGTGGAAATGTAGATGGACAATTGCTGCTAAGGAATCTGCAAGCACTGCTCTACTTGGCTGGTTTGAGACTGGTATAGCAAAACCAAAGGAACTATTCAGTGTATGAAAGTTGACCATTGTAGATCGTTATGTTTTTGCTAAATGTCGGATAGTACTTGAAACTGATCAAATTGGAGCAGTTAGCATTAAAAAAAAATTAACCAAAGTAGTTTAACAAAGTAGTGTCACAAAGCTGCATGTAAAAGGCCTCCCTATCAATCAGGAACTAGGTACTCAAAAACTAAAAATGGAAAAATTTATCAGAAATATTTGACAGCTATATGAGTCCCCATATTTCTGATATAAACATGCCTTATAATGTTTTAGAAATGAGTAAGAAAAAATTTGATCTGATCCCTGATTTGAAGGTAAAATTAAATTTATACTTACCTTTAAATACAATCTACTCATTCTAAACATGACCAGTGCCATGGATTTTTAATATCTTTTTTCTACCTAAGTAGAAATAAAATTGGAAAGCATATTATTATGCTTTCTGTTATCTATGTCATCATTTATCTCCCCTAGAATTAGAAATTATTTTAAAAATATGTATTTTCTCAATCAGCAGGTACAACATATAGAGCGAAAACTTTGAAATGTGTACTTTTGTATTTATATTATTTTTATTATACAAGATATTTAGTTTAAATTGTAGGTATTATTAACATCTGTAAGCATTTATTAACATATTATTAACATATTAACCTAATTAACGTATTAATCATAATTATTAACATATTAACCTAATTAACACATATTTTTCTCCTAGACTATTCCAATTTACTGTTACCATTACTTGACCTGGTGTCATTGCTATGATAAAATTAAAGACTTCATGCTTTGTAGTGCAGCACTAATGTAAGAAAATTGTAACACACATGGGTTAATATAACCATTCATATTGATACTTTAAAGATTAGAAACTTAGCACAAAAGTAACTAGCATAATTAGTTTGCAGGGTTATACAAATGAAATTCTGAAAGGACTTCACATGGTTTCAAGATTCTTTCACTGGAGTGTTTATATGAGTCACAAGGTCATAAAGCTAGCCTGAAAAGTCTGTAAAAACTCAGACTTAGTGTTCAGCTGTATGTTGTAATCAGAAAAATATTGACAATTCAAGATGCTGCATTTCAAATATAGATATCAATCAAGGAAATTCAGAATGCTTTTCACTATAAGTGGATATTTCTTCTATAACAAATTGGTTTAAAATGTACAGGTAGGTTCTTATTTCAAGGAAATTGTTCTACATCACAAGAGGAGAATAAAAAGGGGGCTAAAATGTTAGAGCTGCTCCATTAGCCTAATCTTATTGAACTAAAAATCCTAATTACAATGTGCTAATTGTGCTAAACAGAACAAGCAAGACTGAAAGGTTTTCAAAAGGCAATTTTTGCAGAGGCAAACTATGGACACAGCTCCCAATTTTCATTCTCCTTATTCTGAAGGTCTATGTGAATCTCACATTTTTAGTAATAACTGAGAACAGGAAGAAAATTCTGGGAGATATGTTTCATTTTCCTATAAAGAACAAGGGGTATGTTGTATTTCTGAAACATGGAGCTGAATTAGTCGTTTGAAATCCTGTAAGTTTTACATAATGAGCAATTAATTAGCATAACTACAAAGGCAGAACTTGTGAAAATAGAAATTGCTGCTGCATATAATATTCAAGATAGATATAAAACAGTATCATACCTCTGAGAGAAGACAATGTTTTGGATGGGATTGAAGGAAGTACAGGGCAGTACTTTTAGGGTTACTGGTTACAGCTTCATGGATACCTCAGCACTGCTGGAATTCATCACCCTCAAGTGAAAGAGTTTTGAATTTCTCTGGTCCCCCACACCTATTCAAGTTAATGCAACTGTTGATCTGTTGCATCAACTGTTTTCATCTCTAAAAGGATTTGCAGCCTTTGATCTCAGTAAGCCCTCAGCCACAGTGATCACTAGTGTAAATGAATTAGTTTCACAAGTTGCTTTTATACATGTGTACGAAGATATTTTTTTCCTGCTTTAAAGACATAGGCTTTCACTTCTTCACTGTATCGCTTTGTTTACCAAAAACAGCATCTTGAAATGCACCCAATTAACGGCTTTTCTGACTAAGCAGGAAACTTAAATGGTATTAGACAGTTACAATTAGATAATACTATCCATGGCCCCTTTCCTTATTTCCACAAACAGTTCAACACTCCACCAAAAAATCTGCATTAGACATTGGCCACAAGTTGTTCTCAGGCATACAAGCATTTGCCTTCTCTTGAAGGGGGTAAATGAAGAGTTAAAATCACTACAATCTACAGTGATGAAAAGATTCTCTTCTGCTCATAAGTGGTGATTACTTAGCACTTCAGTGATACAGACGGGAAGTTTATTTTTCTAGTTATGTTCACAGGGTATCTTAATTGCTTCTTCCTGTGAAAGTTAGGGTTTTCAAAAGTTGGGAGGTTTTTATATTTAAATTTACCAAAGAGTTGAGATTATTTTTTAAGCAATGTTATGGCAAATATTTCCAAGTAAAGATGCAGTAGAAATTTTGAAAAACAAAGTATTTTTGTTTTTTCTAGCAGGTACTAAGTTCAAAGTAATGTTATTTAAATCATTTGACTGGGTTAAAATTGGAGTTTAGATATTTGATATGAGAACAATATGCTAAAACTAGGTCATCAGTATTTTGAAAATTGTAAAGTTTAGGGTGGTTTTTGTTGGGTTTTTTGGGTTCTTTTTAGGTATGCATTAGCATTTTTTTCTTTGTAACACTTTTGTCTGAAAAGAGAGGAAAGAGTTCAAAAGGGTTTAATTAAATTCCTCTTCACCTCTGAATAGATACATTATCTTGAGAAAGAAGGTCATATCAGAACAAGTGATTCTGATTAGGTCTAATCTAGTATTATTTCCAACATTTTGAAATGACAAAAAAGTATCAGAGTATAAAAAGTGTATAAATATTGTGGACTACTTAAATAAATCTTTAACTTTTTTTAAAAAAATACATTCATTTGTTCTCTGAAAACTTACAGTCTCTTATAAGATAAAAGTAGAAGCATTTATTTCCAGAACAGTTTATTTTCAACTAGCATCTTAACAATTCTTGCATATATAAACCCTAGAAACAGGTAAGAAAACATGCACTGTAGAAAAAATATTAAGTTGGTTTTTAGATTTTTTGAAGAAAAAAAGGCATTCTAAATTCAAGTCATTCTGAATTTCTTCATTTTGGCTGAAAGTGAAGTAAAAAAGAAAAACTGCTGAAGCATCTTATATTGCATATATGAGGTATTTGTAAACAAAACTCTACAAATGTTGCACCATAATGGCTGAGTGTATCAAACAAACAATAGGAAGTTCAGCCCTGACTGTTTATTTTCTTAAAGACAAAACAATCATCATTCACAGTGGGGATTCCTTTTCTGCGTTTTTTTGTGTCTTCTTGTAAGAGTGAAGTACATATTGAAGACTGCCTGGAATCTTGTTAAAGCACTATATTACTCTTGTACTGAATTCAGTTTTGCATCACTTCTGGCGCATCTTGATTAGAGCTTTCAAGCCACAACAAATTTTATATGTCTAAGCACAATATACTCATTCTTGAAATTCTTGTCATCTGTGTAGTTCTTCAGATCCTGCATCATATACATGGATACCTTTCAGAGATTCCACATTTAGGCTGAGACATTGTTTTAAATGCAAATGATTAAATAAACAAGATTTCTACAGGCAATGGCTTTCTTAAAAGTCACTGGCAATACAGCTTCAGAGTTGGGAATGAAATCTATAGCAACAAGCTTTCAAGCTAATATATAAAATGTAAGATATACCTGTAGGGGAAAAAAAAAAAGTTGAGCAATGTTGGGTATATCATAGCACTCTTAATTGAAATTAAAACTATATTATTATATGTTATTTTACTATCATTATTTTATATTAATATTATATAATTTTTAAGGTGATTAGAGAGAAATGTTTGTGGAGTTTGGTTTGGCTTGGCTTGGCTTGGTTTGGTTTGGTTTGGTTTAGTTTGGTTTGGTTTGGTGGTTTTTTGTTGGTTTTTTTTTTAGGTAGTGCAAGTATTATTATTACGCAGGAGTAATAGAACTTACTGAGTTTTAAAATTCTGGAGCTCAAACCTGAGAACCAATCTGAAGAACACTAAAACAAACAAACAAAAAAGAAGTCAGGAAAGAAAGATTTAATATATGATATCCACATAAACAATTCCTAAGACAGCTGAGCAGAAAATTAATATGAACTCTCTCATAAGATATGTATGTGTGACACAAACCTAACAATGGATGGATGGTTTTCAGGTAAATTTTTTGTTGTGTATAAAATGAAAGCAAGTGTCACACTTAAAAAAGGAACAGAAAACTAGTCAGGCTGCTGGATATCAATCCACCAAAGCTCCTATTTTGTATCTGAAATTGTACAGCAGGGGGATGCTCTGGAAAATAAAGCTGTTAGTGGTCTGGTATGAAGTCGGTTCTTAGACCTCAACTCATTTGGCAAGAAGTACTTAAAAAAAAGAACACAAAGCAAAAAACACAAACAAAAAAATGCTGACAGAAAAAGCTTGTTTAAAAAATCTAGATTTTTTTAATATACATATAAAATTGTTAAAAGATCTTCCAGCAAAGAGGGATCTGATTTTATTTATAGCTTCGGTTGCTTTTGGACGAAAGCTGAAGACAAGACAGGAATGAACAGAAAAAAGTGACATAGTCAGGAAGCCCACAAATTATCTTGAATCTGACAGAATTCTGAAGTCGAACTGATAATTTACTGTGGATCTAAGATAATGATACTGGTAAATGAAAAGCATGAGGAGATACATAGGCAGGTGTAAGGAGAAAACTCTCTGTAGCACCCTGTTGAAAAGAACAGTTGAGTCAAAAGTTATTCACAGAACTCACACAATGAATACCAAAGAAAAAAATTGTTATTATGACCACATCCATGACAACGGTACTTTTTTGCCATTCAGCAGTGCCCTAAGGAAGATGACTGCAAGGAAATTTATCCATGGTCCTGGGATGCGAAAAGGTGGTCACTGGATTGAGCTAGTAGCACAATTCAAATGATGCAGTGATTAGGATAGGATTCATGAGAGGCTGAATTGTTTACCCCTTGGCTGGGTTTGTCCCGGAGGTGGAATAAACTACACAGTCTGGTACAGTTTTCATCATTTTTTAACTGTAAGCAGTAATTACTATAATCAATATTTGTAAATATTTTCTTTCAAAGATAGTTAGTTAAAGGTTTGCATTGGAATAAAAAAAATAGTTACAGAATTGATATAAGTGAAAGAAAAAAATGAGAAAGAACTTGTGGCCTGCATCGGTTCTAGAAAATGGATGAACTGGTACTGAATGTGAGGTAATGAACATGAAGTATTGATGGTTGAAAATCTGAAGTATTTTCATAGCAACAGAGAAACCCAAAAAATTATCAGGCCCATTATTCTAAATCTCTTCAATATTCTTAATTAAATCTAAAACATTTTAATCCTGTTACCGTTATAGGTCAATCATTGCATTCTTAGTCAGATCTTGGTCAATGCATGACACAAACACAGAACTTAATTAGCACATTTCTAAATTTCTGCACTCTCTGTATGCATACAAGCCATGTTTTAATACCAAAAGAAATGTTATGTGAATCTTTTGGTTTGTGACATAATTTTCAGTAGGTAGAAACACATATCTGTTGGAACATAACATGTCTCAATCTCTCTTTTTCAGTATAAAAAAATATAGGATAGAATATGAGCCAGGATGAACACGTGAGCTAAGATTTGGGAACAGAGAACTTTCTGTGTTGTATTTATGTTTTCTTCAGTAGTGAGGCTTGTGTAGAAACAGAAAAACAGCAATTTACACATATCCAAGAGATGTCTAGACTCTGTGTCAACCCCCTACTGGAAGAAGAATTTTAAAATCAATGTACAGTCAGGAATAACCTATAGCATATGTGGAGTATATTCTCATATTAAAGGAAAAGGATTGCTATGCAAATGAAGCTATGCTAAGTCAAAATGAAGCATCCTATGGGACTCTTATGCAACAAAATTAGAGACTTGGAAAGACTCAAGAACACCTAATGAAGATATTATGTATTCTAGTCATTTGTAAACAGTGTAAAAATGTACATCCCCAAAGGCAGGCATTCTGTCAATATAGAGTAGAAAGCAGCCATATCTGAGCTGAGTCATCGTTCTAATCAACACCATTCAGGATTACACTTGCCCTTTCTTCAAGTGTTTTTACCATATCAGTTCAGTACTTAATGCATGTTCAATTCTTCATGAGACAAAAATAGCTGTGTCTTACAGACAAGGCATAAACAAAAAAAATAGGGATATAAACAGCTGGTTTAAATGTAAATGTAGCTGAAGTAATTTAAACAAACATTTTTCACTTATATTTACTTTTTCACAAGTTTGCTTCAAGGAAAAGATGCCTTGCAGTTCACCCAGCCTTGGGATTCTGACTTTTGAGGTCTTTTCCTGTAGGTCAGAATTCCTTATGAAAATTATATGAGAGGTATGTGTTGCATGAATGTGGTATCAGCAGCTTTCTGTATGGTTTAACAAGATCTTGTTTTGACAAGATGTGTTAAATTAACCTACCATATACTTCTAACTGAAGGCAAGCAGGTGAGGCAACCAAATTTGTGCAGAAGAGTAGTAGAGGGAAGACTTTTGCTCAGGTGAGAGAAATATGACATTGATTATGTGGATAACTTTGATTAGACTTATTGTCAAACGTAGTATCAAATATTAATGAAATATGTATCAATCTACCAATGAGGTATAACACATAAGCAGGTCTAAAGGGTTATGGTATGAGCAAGTTTGGCTAGAAACAAACCAGTTTACAGTCTTTGGCTTTGCAGAATGCACAATTACAAAGCAGTAAGCCACCTATGGATCTATTTTAGGATTTTATCTCCATATGTGACCAGATCTTAGTGCTCTTACTCACATACTCAAAAGTGAGATTCCCTGTCTTGGGATTCCTGATCTATCCCCGAAGGTGTCCCTGGTGGAGTAGGGGTGGAGATCCACTTGGAAGCTGCCTGCAACCTTGGGAGACCAGTTGGTACAGCTGTTCCAGTGTCCAGCAGTATTTAATATCCTTTTGCAGGTCAATGTGTACCAAAGCCAATTGCGAGCATCACAACTGCCCCACCTCTGGAACGCATCAATTGTGCAAGAATTCAGACAGTTCCTTCTGCAATTCCTAACTTATGTTCTTACCTCAGAACAATTCCCATCTGGTGTACTTGTCTTAGGATAAATCACATCGCCTATGAAGGAGGTTTGTGTGATGGTTTGGAGGAAGAATGTACAGCAAGGTTTGACTATATTTTGTCGTTATCACATTAAGAATACCTTTTTAGAGCTAAACCTCAGCAGCTTCAGATGATTCCTGTTGGAATTCTGGAAGCTAAGAATTTCAGCCTTACTGTGCCAAAAGGCACTGACCCTCAAGCAAGTACTGCACTTGACTTGAGGCCATGGAACAGGCTTCCAAAATTGAGTGATTACACTGGTGATGTGGGTGTGTAATTCGAATAGTATTGTGAGATCTCTCCGGGTGAAAAACTTAGAATTTGGGGTTTTAGTAATATATATGGGACAATATGGAGGATTTAAGGCTCTGTCTAAGTCCTTCTTCTATGTTCTTCTTCTTGGTTTCGGGTGTTTTTTTCTAATTGGGTGGAAAAGGTCTGCATTGTGGACTTTGAGTGGTCAATTATTGGGTTAAAAGTATAAATAATACAGGTGACACCTTGTTATTGGATAGTTTGTGCTTAAATAACCTAGGAAAGAGTTAGAAACACTTCCATTTTGCACCTTGTTAGCAAGAGGTACTGCAGAACTCACAGTTTGTGAGACTGTAGTATAGATAAAAATTAATAAACATCTAAGTCCGAACAAGAACTTCATCTCTTGTGCTATTAATCCCAACCTTAGCAGAAAAGGAAGCCAGAACTTTCAAAAATTCTTTTATTTGAAAATAATTCTAATGATAAAAATAAATGTCCATAAATTATTCATAAAATCACAAGACCAATGAGAGTGGAAGGGACATTTATAGGACCTCTGTAGGTCATCAAGTCTTACAACCCTCAACCAACAGATCCTAGACTAGATTGCTCAGGTCTGTGTCAAGTCAGTTTTTTAATATCTTGAACAAGGAAGACCTTGAAAAGCTTCTGGAAAACTTCTTCCAGTGGTCAAGCACCTCGTGGTAGCACCTGAGTAGTATTTCTTCTACTTCATGGCTTCGTGTCCTGACACTAACAATGACTGAGAAGAGCTTGTCACCATGTCCTTTTCACCCTCCTATAAAGTATTTATGTAAATGGTAAAATCCTCTGGAGTCTTTTCTTCTGCAAGATGAACAATGCCAGGGCTCAGAATTTCCTCACAGAGAGGTCACTTTACCAACTTTACGGCTCTTTACTGTACTGCCTCCTGTAAATTCATGCCTTTCTTGCCAGGAGGCATGCAGAATTAGGCCCAGAATTCCAGATGGGTCTCACCAGAACTGAGTAGGGAAGGACTGACTCCCTTAATTTGGTGGTAAGGATCCTTCTTCTGTACACCAAAGGGCCATTGCTCTTTAGAGTAAGAGTACTGTGCTCAGTATGGATAGGACACCCAGATCTTTCTCTGCAGAGCTACTTTCCCACTGATTACCCCCCAGCATGTCTGTAGAACCTTTCAATGCCTATGGCAGGAATTGGTATTTCGCTGTATTATGAGCTTCCTGACAGTTTCTACTTCAGTCTGTGAGTTTTCTCTTAATGGCAGGAAAAACATCTGCTACGTCAACCAAGTATTCCAATTTTGTGTCATATGTAAACTTGCTGAGGGTGCACTCTGTTTCATGATTCAAATCACTAACAAATATTTAAATTGTAGTGGAGACAATATCCACCCCCAGGGTACAATACTGGTGAATGGTCTGCATGAACTTCATCCTACTCACCACAATCATTTCAGCCCTTTGGTATTTAAAAACACGTCTGATAGTTCTTTCAGTTTCCAGGACATATAATTCTCCACTTATATGTCGCGTACTCAAGTGATATGTCCTTGAGGATGTTAAGGATACAGCCTCAAAACCTTTGAAAAGAAAAGGTAAATAATATCCTCTATTCTCTGCTCATCCATGAAGCCAGTATCTCATCACAGATTGCTACCTCACGTTATCATCTTCATAAGTCTGTGTTGACTATTTCCATCACCTTCAGGTCCTTAATATGCTAGCAAATGGCTTCCAGAATTATTTGCTCCGTTACCCACACCACAGATAAAGTGAGGTTGTGTCCTGGTTTTGGCTGGGATAAAGTTAATTTACTTCACTGCAGCAGGTACAGTGCTGAGTTTTGGATTCAGTATGAGAGCAATGTTTGTAACACGCTGATGTTTTGGCTGTTGCTCAGGGCTGGTTATTCTGAGTCAATGACTCTTCAGTTTCCCATGCTCTGCCAGTGAGCAGGTGCACATAAAGCCAGGAGGGAAGATGGCCAGGATGACTCAAACTGGCCAAGGGGTTATTCTGCAACACAGAAAGTCATGTGGAGTATATAGACTGGAGGGACTTGTCCAGGACATTGATTCAATGGATGGTGAGTAATTATACTGTGCATCATCTGTTTCTCTCAAGTTTTATTTTTTTCCCCTTTTTCCCTTTCAAAATAGTAGCAATAATATTAATAATATTAACAGTGGCTACTCCTTAAATTATTAAACTGTTTTTATCTCAAGTCAAAAGTTTTACCTTTTTCCTATTCTCTTCCTCATCCCACCGATGCAGACTTGTGGAGTGAGTGAGTGAGTGAGTGAGTGAGTGAGTGAGTGAGTGAGTGAGTGAGTGAGTGAGTGGCTGCGTGGTATTCTAGCAGCCAGGTGGGATTGAGATGATGCAGGCTGATAGATTTATAATTCCCCAGGTGTTTCTCAACCTTTTTGAACATAAAGGTGACATTTATCATCTTTAAATCTTAAGAAACCTCCCCCCATCTCCATGAACTTTCACTGGTAATTCAGAGCAGGCTTGTGATGACATAAAACAGGTCCTTCAGCATATGGGAGTGCAACTTGTCCACTCTCATGGGCTTTTGTATCATCAGTCTGCACATGCATTGTTACTGTGCCCGTTTTTCAAGCCGGCCAGCCTCGGCACAGGTAACACTCCAGTGGGATCTTTTCCGCTCGGGCTGCACCTGCGTGGCGATGGCTGGAGGATGTGAAAAAAGGGGGGGACTCCGGGACAGCTGGGTCACAACGAGTTTATTGGAACCCCAGCGTGGGGTCCTCACCTCGAGTGTCAGCATGCCCAAAGACCCCAGCCGACTCTCAGGTGAGAACTTATAACTGGGGGTGTTACACAGAAAGGGGACCAATAAGGTTTAACAGGGAGGTGGCTCAAATTATAAACAAACATATAAACCATACAGTGAACATTAGAAGGTGACAATCAGGATTCTGTCCAATCACTCAATGCCTCTCTCAGAATCTTCCAGA